>VWZP01006608.1:586036-753306 GCA_013396995.1 Dicaeum eximium
GGTTTTTTTTTTTTTTTTTTTTGTGTGGTCTTTCTCTATATTTAATCAAAATATGTCTTGCCTTCAATGACTTGTTTTATCAAACCTGCTAAATCAACACCATTTTTCCAATGAAACATTGGCCAGATATGTTCCAGCAAAATGGTTTTAACAACATGACCTTTAAAGGCTGTTCACACAAGAAACCCCTATCATATGATAAAAAATCATCATTATGTTCTTATTCACTCACCCCTTTTGTGCTTTTGGTCATGTCATGGCTGCTATCACTGCGTTGCTCTCTGCTTCTGGTCTGAGTGGTTCACACTCTGCAACTTGATATCAGTCAATATTGCTTGGAGATTGGGAGCTGTTTACTATAAAGGATTAAATCAAATGTCTGTCAGCAGTCTGAAAATCCATGCTCTAGCCAGAATGATTCACCTACATAGGTATATAAGATTCTGAAAAAAGTCTTATGCCAAGGCTATGACAAACTACTTCAGTACACCATAGTTCAATTTCTAAACTGAAAAAGAAGTTGGGCTCCAAAATGCAATTGACTCCAGAATAATGAATGTGTGGGAAAGTAATTGGTGTTCAGGTCGAATATGGAAGAATTGTTTCTTTTGGTGAATGTTCAGTTCAATATTCATTGCTTATTCCACCCCTGGTCTCCTGGGATGAGACTTCTTTCAGAGGTGCCAAATAAATTGAAAATGACTTGTAGTTTTTTTAAAAGGCAAGTACCCCTGATTTGTGTTGGATTTAAAGTAGAGCAGAGACACTGAAAATAAATACCAAGATGTTCTATTAACAGCAATTTCCTGAAAAAAGGAATTTAAACTTATTAAACTTTGTAAACTTTGTATATTTGTCAATTTGATCCTTGGGCTGCAGAATAAGCTTATGTGTATTTCTGGAATTTGTGAAGCAAATTGTAATGCATAATGTCCATATCTCAGCAAAATATTAAGTTGGGGGTTTTTTTGCATCAGAACTACATATTGTAGTTTTGTATTGCTCATTAGTATCAGTTATGTATTGCTCATTATGTATTATGTAGTTATGTATTGCTCATTAGTATCAGCTATAATAAAATTAATCCCACTGAAGGAAACCTGGTACGTCCTAACTGATATCTGTTTTTCTAAACAGTTTGAAGGTGGTGTTTTCAAGTCTATTAGCTGCAGAGCCTGTGTTTTAACCTGTGGTTATCCCTCAGACAAAAAGCAAGAGCAAAGCAAATCAAGGTTCTCTTTTATTCCCAGGAATCAACAAATATCCATTCCTTTCAGATCAATAGCTTCCCTTACTGGAAGAATGTAAAAGAAAATTGACAAGCAGCTACCTCTTTTGGCTGAGAAAGCCAGTGAGCAGATTTCTAGGCATACTTTTTTGAAAATATGTATATAACATGAAAACATGTATATATTCCTGCAGGAATTTTGTTGCCTTCTAGATTTTTAGAAATAAAGGGCTCAGACAAGGCTTATGAGTCTGCTATCAGAGCTGTAATTCCAGGACTGGGGCTCTTATTGCTCTTCTTTTCACCCTCTATATTTACAGGTACATAAATCTGCTTGAAAGACTTGTTAATCAGAAATCTTATCTGCTGTGCTTCAGTAGTACAGGACAGACATTATTACAGGTGGGAACTTGCAAAATTGGTTGGAATATTGGAAAACACTGAAGTTGGTAAGACACAGTAACACCTGTGATTCCATGTCTGTATAATTAGTCATGTCTGAGATAGGTAGGTAGGTGGGTAGACAGATAGATATAGACACATAATTTCTAGGACATTTTATCTTTTTTTTTTTCCCTTAGTTTTTCTTGAAGGTAACATTTCATGTTATAATAAATGAATAAATTCCAAGAATCTTTCAAAGAAGTAACAATACATTCCAAGGTAATGACAGTGCAGTGAAAGCTCATTTTGACTTTCAATGCTCAGTAAATTGCTCTCTAACAGATTTCCATTTAAAGATGTCATTAAAAAGTAGATTGTTTTATATTTATGATAGATAATATTTTCTATCTAAATAATTATTTTACAGATTATTTCCTCCCAAATAATTTTCATAAGGAAGATTGCACACCTATCTCCTCACAGGAGAAAGAAATAGATATGGATTTACAAATGACAAAAAAAAAAAAATTCTTGTCTATTCTTGTAATGATGTAGTTTCAGTTTCATCAAAAACTTAAGAGAAATTCATTTAGTAGTGGAATTAAAGATCAGAGAGTCATTGCTTTAGGTCAGCCAGAGCTCAGGAACTCCAAAACTTTCACCTTTCTTTTTTATCCATGTTTTGAAAAAATTCAGGCCACTGTAAGGACATATCTTTTACCCCATTCCATTTTTGCTATTTTGAATTTTACTTAATTGCAGAGTACATCCAAAGAAGTGTTGCAATACCTTAAAGAGAAAAGAAAGTGTTAAAAGAAAAAGCATTAAAACTTTTTAAAATTACTTCTATGGTTACACAAATACCAGTGTTTATAGCATAAAGCTGAGTCAGGGGAGGTTTAGGCTGGATATTAAGAACAGGTTTTTCTCCCGAAGGGTGGTTCAGCACTGGAGGTCCTCAGGGAAGTAGCCACAGCACCAAGCCTGTCAGGCACATGGTGTGATTCTTGGGATATCCTATGCAGGGCCAGGAGTTGGACTTGATGATCCTGATGGGTCTCTTCCAACTCAGCATATTCTATGATTTTATAGTAAGCTAGAATGGCTCTTGTGCATTTACAGTTTTTGCCCTAGCCAGTGAGACCAAAAATGAATTTGAGCAGCCAAAAACCAGTGAAAAACAGGGAAGCTATGATTAGAACTTATTCCATGTGTACCTCTTCAATGCCAAAAAATACGGGGAGGCAAATACATTGCTATGGCAGCTCTCCATTATCAGACAATCCCCCCTTTACTGAACTAATCCTACTGTGCCTGTTAAAATGGCTTTATGGCTTTAATATACTGGAAAGTTAAGACCAGTGGGAGTCTGGAGATTTGGAACAGTAAAAGCTTTCCAGATGGAAAAGCTTCTATGATATATCAGGTTCTCTCAAGCAACACACACAACTTTTTCAAGAGAGAAAAAAGAACCACAAAAACAACCCCTTGCGCCCCCCCCCCCCAAAAAAAAAAAAAACAAACCCAAACAAAACAACAAAATCATTAAAAGAAAAGCAAAAGGGAAAAATAAGACATTTTGTATTTTCATTTAAATCTTCATTTCACATTTTCATTTGGGGTATGTGATTTAAAACTTCAGTTCTGTAAAAGAGGTCACTAGGGAGAAGAGATTTTCTCAGAGACACTCAGAATGGTTTGATCATCATTCAAATACTGAACTAAGAGAGTTTACTTGCTCTTTACAAAGAGAATATTTTGGCGTTCACCCAGTTCTTAAAATTAAATTTAAAAAAATTAAAAATAGAGTCCTTAAAACACAGGAATGAGTGTGGCAAGGGTAGCAAACAGGATACTAGTTTGCATTGCTACAAGTAGCTAATTTAGATGGACTGCATCTTTGAACTCTTTTGAATAGACTGAAATTTGAATTTTGAATTTTAAACTCTCCAGGAGAGCCAGGCCCCATCATGCATAATGTCACTTGGGAAGACAAACACCATCATTCCAAATGTCACCCCCCATCTTCCTTCTTCCCCCAGCTTTATAGCCTGTGCATTATTTTATATGGTATGGAATATTCCTTTGGTCATTTTGTCTCAGCTGCCCTGTCTGTGCCTCCTCCCAACTTCCCATGTATCTCCCATCTCCTCACCAGCACTGCAGTACAAAAAGCAGAAAATGCTTTAGCTCTGTGTAAACACTGCTCAGCTATAACAAAACCACCTCTGTTATCAACCCCGTGTTCAGCAAAATCCTAAACCACGACCTCATAACAGCCACTGTGAAGAAAAGTACCTTTAACCCAGCAAAACCCAGCAGAGTCTGTAAAATCTTATATTTTTATTTTGCACTGGGATTCTGTTGTAAATCAATGCATATTAAAGACTTTTTTTTGATGGATGTCTTTGTCAAACATTGAATTCAGCTCATCTAACAGACCAAAATTCAAGATACTGTTCTTATTAAGTAGTAGGGTCCTTCAAACTTGACTTAAAACAAGTATAGAATAGTTTTAACAGATTTACGTAACACCATGATTTGTATAACCTAAAGTACATTTCAGGGAAAGTACCTTAGTAACCAAAAAAATGGAAAGAAAGTAAGCCCCTCCCAATTTATTCATTGTGAGTGAGTTGTCATATGGGTGAGTTGTTGCTCATAATCCCTACTGAATCCATAAATCTTAATTTTATAAAGTTTTGTCAGAGCCTATCACTATTTGGATGACATCCCTGTGAACACAGTGACTAAAAATATATATACATATAAGAAGACTTCCTCTTTGCATGCTGTACTTACCTTTTAAATGGAATCAAATGCTGGTAGAGTGCAATTTTCAAACCCAAACCCCACATTCCCTTTGTAAGGAATCTTATTTTGCCTTGCTATGGTAAAACATGTATTTATGGGCAATCAGCTAGCAATGCATATCTAGCTTCATATCTTTGCATTCATGCTTAGACCACTGGTGCAGTTAGAGCTCTAGGATGATTGTGATGGAAGGATAGTTCAGACATATCTGTGATAGCTGTTGTGGCTGAACCCCAGCCAGCAGCTAAGTGCCATGCATCTGCTCCCTCACTATTCCCACCCTGGTGGGAGGGAGAGGAGAATCAGAAAAAGATGGCACCCATGAGTTGGGATAAGTATGGCTGGATAATTGAACTAAATTAAAATAAACTAGAAATAATAAATACTAATATTAATAATAGTAATTGCAATGAACAAGAGAGAGAGAGAGAAATAGAAATCAAGACAGACAAGTGATGCACAATACAATTGCTCACCACCCCCTGAACAATGCCCAGCCCATCCTGTAGCAGCTATTGTCCCTTTCTGGCCCAATCTCTTCAGTTTATACACTGAGCATGAAGTTATACAGCATGGAGCATCCCTTTGGCCAGTTCAAGTCAGCTTGGCAATGCTCCCTCTCAGCTTCTTGTGCAGATCTGCACTGGCAGAGCATGAGACACTTGTAAGTCCTTGACTTAGGGTAGGCATTGCTCAGCAAAAACTAAAGCATCAGTGTGTTATCAATTAGTATTTAGTATTCTCATACTAAATCTGAAACACAGCCATTTATCAGCTACTGAGAAGAAAATTAACTATATTTCCGCCAAAACCAGGGTAATAACTTTGCACTAAAAGCTCACTAAACGCTCAAATAACAAATGTGCAGTCACTCTAAAATCACTGAAACTGGGATAGGTAGTTTAACATCAGGTTCAGTACATCGACACAATGCTTCAGACATGGTGCGGTAGGAACGTGCTTTATACATAGTTTATGATCACGGCCACTCCTATTGATCTGCCCAACATGAGCTGAAAGCCTTGGGAAGAAGGAGCTAAATGTTTCCAAATGAAATATTACCCCATTAAAAAGATATGGATCAAAAGTGTTACACTTAAAGGGCCTTTGCATATTTCTTTCTGGAGAAAGTGCATGTAGAAACAGTACAAAAATCAGAGAAATTAGTAATGTAACCTAGGTTATTAAAAAGGTGCTCTCAAGAGTCATAGAATATAAAAATACACTGCCCATCTTACCAATACACTGAAATAACCCATAAAAATGACTATAGCTATTCTTATTTCTCTCCTCTAGTGTTAACAAATACAGATTGATGCATTCTATTTCTTGTGATAAAAGCAACAATATTGGCTGTAATGGTCAATTGTTAAAGGTACCATTCATTAGGTTTGAATTCTAAGGGCCAGCTGCCTTTGTATCTGACAGAGCAATTCTGCATTCCTGGGAGAGAAAAGAGGCTGCAGTCAGCAGGAGGAGCCGCAGCATCAGAGGGGAGAGGGTACCCATGGAAATAAAATACTCTTGCAGGCTGTCTAGAAAGAACAGAGGCTGCTACACTGGAGGCAGGTGAGAGGGAGAAATAAGCTGTAGTGGCTGCAAAAAGCCTGAGCTGTGAAGGGTATGGCAGGCATTTTGTTTTCAGGTTCATTCTTTTTCAAGATAGAGACAGAGAAAAAAGGGCTAAAAGTGAAATGAAATTTAAAATATCTCTCTTCCAGAAAATTTAGACTTGGCAATATTTGCTTTCCTCACATTTGAGTATTACTGGAGGGAAAGAAAATTACAGAAGAAAAAGGAGAAAAAACCCGATTATACCGGCAGCACCCAATCCTTTATGGTGGGCATGTATCAATGAAGAAGCGCAATCCTTTCTGTGGAGCAGTGGAATTGCACTGTGTTTATAGAGCAGGCAAAATGTAGTTAATAACTATGCCAGATGGAGCTTCATCTGCTGGGGATTCACTTTAGAAATGGAGAAATTATTGGAAAATATGGGCTCTGTCTTTTTAAATTTAGGATCTTGGGAAATACTGACATCCACTTTTGATGTTTAGCCAGAAGAAACAGTTATCTTGAGGGATAAGGTGATAGGAATGTTAATTTGAGCAGAGACATCAAAAGTTATTTGCATGCTAATCGAGTCAGCATTAGCAAAGTCTCCAAATTCAGTGTACATCAGCTGAAGTTCTCACATAAACAAATTTCTGCCTCACGAATGCTTGAGTACAAAGCTAAATTATTTGAAACATAATCTTGCACTTTGGCACTAAAGAACAAGAGGGAAATGAGTTATTGAGTAAAAGATGGATCCTATCCTTAGATATGATAGTGTTTCTGGGAGCAGGAATGCTTTCAAAAAAACCTCAGCGAAAAGTAAACCATAGATTAATTACTGAAATCAGCTTTTCTTGACAATACAGTTTAGCATTAGATATTAATGCATTGACTGAATGCAATGAAGGGGAAAAAAACCCACAAAATCATTAAATGCCAATAGGGTTAGATTGTTTGCTAGTATCAGACTCAGCCCCAAGAGTCATAATCCACCACTGGCTTTCACTCAAAGGGCACAGGAGGAGCAGGGGAGGTCAGACTGAGTATTAGCAAAAACTTCTCCACTGAAAGGGTTGTCAAACATTGGAACAGGTTGCCCAGGGCAGCTATTTAAAAGACATGTAGAGGTGTACTTGGTTGTATCCAGTACATGGAGTACTGGACTTGGCAGTGCTGAGTTATTAGAACTTGCCCTGCCACACTCCCCATATATTAATTGTTTTGAGCCGTTAAACAAAAAAAACCATTGGGCTCCTACAGTATCGTTACTGGAGGGGTTATCATTTCAACTCTTCACTGGTTCTTTTTATTAATTTTTCAGAACAAGTCACACATATTCATTAATCACAAAGCCTCAAGTCAGTCAGAAGTACTATGGTTTTCATCATCTTCTGTCAAAAAATGCTACAAAAAAGAAAAGATTACTTTTGTTATCCAGTTTATTCCAGATTAGTTTGGGTGGTCTGAGATGCACCAATGAGGTCAGATAGCACCTGGCTGGGTGCTGCCCAAGGGCAGCCTGTAGCCAGGGACAAATGACACTAAGAGACTGCAGCAAGTACTGCTTTCTCATCTAATCACCTCTCTGTCTCTCAGCAGGCCTGTACCTTCAAACAGCCACAAGCATCCCACATTCCAGAGCATGCAAAGTAGACTCTCATTTTGTGTCATGCGCAATATGCTGGTAGTGGTGATGCCTTGTGAAGGCTGACCTAGGACAGAGACTAGACAGAGTTAAAGAATAAAGTAGGTATTCTTTATAAAGAATATAAAAATATATAAAAATATAAAATAATTTATAAAAAATATGATAAAGAAGGCCTCAATGGATGCACCTTGGGCTGTGCAAGAGCCCAGCCAGGGCTGCACCCAAGATAGACCAAAATGGTCACAAAAATGGATGACCAGCCACGAGGTCTCTCAATTTTGTAAGTTTTGGTCCATTAGCATATTGGAGTTAATTGTCCAATTATAGCTTTAGGTTATGAAGTCCCATCCTTTTTGGTTTTCTCTCTTCAGTCCACTGTTGTTTATGCTCTCGAGCCTGAGATTTGTATCATTTGCCCTTGGTGCCCCGCTAGAAAAAGAATTGTTTTGCCTACCTACTCTGTGAGCTTACTATCCCCTAATATGAAGCTCAGACCTACACACCAAAGCAGTACAGAATCTGAGAAATATAAAAGCTAAAACCTGAGGCATCAGTGGTCTTCAGCTAAGCTTGACATTACTTCATAAATTTCAGAAAAGTGCATGCAAAAGCAGTAATTTTCTCATAAAGTCACAGGGGTTATCACACAGGGCAGTGATGCACAGTGTGGATGCACTAACATGGAACACAAATCCCCTTCTACCTTTAGACCTAGACTCTCTCCATGAGGTAAATAAGGGATGTAGACATGATTTACCCCTTGCAAACATAAATATTTTTTAAAAAGTTATTCTTCCATGCAGAATAATCCCACTAATTTTTCCTCATTTGCTTTAGCAAATCACCATTTTCTTTTTATTAAACTCTGCAAAAAGGGAGATCTCTTGGTGCCTAAACTTCGATATACTTAGCAATTTAGGAATTTAGCTAAAAACTGAAATTCCCCTAGGTGTACTTCTAGATGTAAACATGAGGAGATGATTTTTCTTCATGATCATAATGAATTTTTTGTTGCAAATGAAAGTTAAAAGGACAAATTAATGTAGAGGAAATAAAGTAAAATAGGAGAAAAAATAGTGAACAGACAAAAAGCAATAAAAAATGAGAAAAGAAAAGCGGTACATATCTAGGTAGTTTTTATGCATAGCTGCTCTTTTTAGTACAAGAGTAAATTGTTCATCCATGAGTTTTTTTTTTCTGATGTGCATACTGGAACATGGAATCTTGGAAAAAAGTGGAATTAAATTTATATGGTGTGACGGGTGTAGTCGGTGGATAGCAATTCCTTTTCTATAAAACACTAACTCTAAGTGATGTCCTGAGCAGACTTTGGGTTTTCTGATTTGAAATGAGTAATATCATTAGAATTTTATAATCATAATTTCACTCCATATTTATTCAATAGCTCCTTTCTCTTTCTACATATATATGTATCCATGTCTATATCTATAGCTGTACATAAAAAGAAATATCTGGAAGGAGAGTTTTTTAAATGATAAGTAATAACTAAAACCATGGCAACATTGTATTTTTTTTTTAAAGCATGCTTTAAATACTATTATTTTCCTATGATTGGTCTTGGGAATTATACCAGTCCAAGAGTTTTGAAAGATACTGCCAATAGTATGAGACTTTTACATGGCTGGAAAATCTGAGGAAGATATTAACACTCTTCATTTCACTAAGACAAGTAACTAATTTTTTCAAAAATAAAAGAAAACCAAACAAAAAACTCAAACAAACAAACAATGCCCCCCCCCCAAAAAAAAACCAAACCCAAACCACCCCCCCAAAAAAATCCTCAAGAGAAATGCAAATTTGTGCAAGTTGGTGTGTGAGTTAGTCATTAAGTTTTCCAGGCACATTAAGGCTTCAATACTTTGCCCAGTCAATATACAGAACTTAATAAGAATTTTTTGCATAGTTCAAGAGATTTTTGATTAGTTATTGAGGTATATTAGTGGGAGTATAAAGGGAATCTAGAATGCATCAAAACAGTCTCACTCTTTCTCACTATTATTAAGTTTAGTCCTTTAGAAAATTTATGAATGTAATTTGACAAAAGCATATTCAAGTACAAATACTCCCATATGTAAAGAAGAGATAATGATGACTGTAAGTCAGTATTCAGAAAAAAAAATCTTTTTGAGAAAAATACAGTTAATAGTAACTAAAATAGGTTCTTATTGACTATTATAAAAGATTCATATTCCTATGTATTTCTTCATTTCTTTTTAATAGTTTCTGTATCTTTTTTAAATAGCCCAAGTTTGTTGAAAAGGGAGCCAAGAGAATTGATGATGCATATATCTGCAGGGAAGCATAATAAGGGTCTATTCTGGGGTAGTGAGAGAAGTATATATAGGTGCCTTAGGGAAAAATGTATCAAGTAGTTACAAATCTGAATGCAGCTACTTTGCAGATTTAGGATGTTTTTAGTAAAAACCCTATAAACTAATTTTCCCTTAAAGAAAAAAGGAATCTAGATACCTGAGATTTTGGCCAGAGTGGGACAGAAACAGAGGTGACAAATACATTGCCAAGTCTAGGCCATGTGCCAAATGTAACTTTTTTTACCTTTTGACCAAAAAATAGAAAGTGTTTCTTCTTAAGCATTTCTTAATTCTCAGTGCTCCATCCAAAATGGCTTGTCAATGCCTCCCACTGTCTCCCACGGTGTACCTTGGGTCATGGTATGACTCACTGAGATCACAGGGTTTTCTATGTTCCCAGCCTCTTTCCAATGCTGTCAAAAGGCACATCTGCATATAAAAAAGAAATGTCTTCAATTCATTTTCTTCTTTCATTGCCCACTCACAATATACATTTTCATTTTTTATTTTATGCCTCTTGAAGTAACACAGAATATAAACAAGAAACTTGAAAGACTAAGTAGAAAACCAGGAAGGATGAAATGCATGTGAGGCACTTTTGTGTGAGCAGATGGATTAGCATGTGGTGACAGAGATGGCAGCTGATGTAAGGCTGTCTTGTAAAGTTTTGTATCCTCACCTCTGGTGTTTCTCAATTGGCTGCAGAAATATACCACTTATATTCACTTGCTGTCCTAACAGTTAGACAAATGGGACTAAAAACAGCTTCCTGAGATTTTTGAAGTTTTGCACAGGGGTAAGACTGCTTCATTCTGTATTTTATAAGTGGTGAATTCAACAAAGTGCATGAAGATATTACATTTCAAGAAGCATGTGTATCACATCTCCTGACATCAGAGAAAGAAAATGTAAAGAAAGGGCTTATATTCAAAGATACAGAAAATAAAAAAATGCTTACTCACACCTTGAAATTTTCTAGCTGTAATAAGATACAAAGAGAACGTCTATGAAAGTGTTATACATGTGAATTAGGCTAGAACAAAAGATATATTGGAAGAGACAAAAGGTTCATAGGTGTGAGATGATTTTCTCCTTTTCTCATTGCAATTTCTAATTTCTGATCCTAATTTTCTAACTCTCTTTCTTTAAGGACTGACTTTTATCTCTGCATGTCATGAAAACTTCTAAGAGCTAACTTGTATTTTCAGCATATGGAAAGCCTTGAAAAGGGGAAATATTTTAGCTAGTATTTCTGAACATGTAGTACTGCTGATACCAGTATTACTTTTTGGTATTACTTACCAAAGTAATATGTACTGTGTTCTTAAAATACAAGGCCTAGGAAATATATGTTTACTGATCTCATAGCAGTAGCATTCAATTAATAGGTTAAAATTAATGGAAGTATGTGACAGAGAAAGCAGTAGAAAAAATAAATGACAAACTACATTTTACGAATTATCGCTTTTATAAAACACCCAATTTTCTTCTTGTTTCTGCCTTCTTCCTAGACTTTGGAATTTGGTACTTATAAACAACCTTTGTATAAAGATGAAGAATTAATCCCTAATTATTTGGGCATTAAATAGGTCTCCAACCTTGTTAGTATGTGTTAATTTTACCTGTGCAATAGTGCAAGGCTGGAGCCTAACTACATTGCAGAAAGTCTGTATTTCCCAAAAATATAGGTATACCAAAGAAGGCAAAAAAGTAAAAATCTGCAAAATGGCAAGTTAGTTTTCTAGTGCCTATAAACCTTTTCAGAACATGCAAAGGAATTCTGAGTGAAATCTCATAAGCATGGGTATAATGACAGAAGAGAAATTGTGTAATCTGTACAAACAGAAGTGGAAAATTGGGGTGCACTCTGTTTATTTTTTATTTTACTATGCTATTATGTGGTAGTTTGTTGTAGGCACACAGCTTGTGGTAATTGGGAGTGGGGCTGTAGCTGAGCCCCATCCCTGATGGGCTCCAGCTGTGTCAGACAGTGACTGGTACTGAAGGGAATGAGCCATGGAGTGCTGAGGGGCACTGACCAGTCACAGAAGGGTGGAGAGGACACACAGGTGGAATGTGTGTGAGATCAAGAGTTTAAAAGGTTGTACTGAGGATGTTTCAGGCCTTCTTTGGTGGTATCTCCACTGGCATTCTATAATGGTGATCCTGAGGTGATTCGCATGGATGACTGCAGACCTAGGAGCAGTAAGACAGTGGAATTGTTGTAAGCACACAGCTTGTGGTAATTAGGGATGAGGCTGAGCCACAGCCCCACTCCCAATCACCACAAGCCGTGTGCCTACAACAGTGGTTTACTTGGAATAAAATAATATTATTCAAGCAAAACCTAAATAGTCCACTCCATTCTGCAAAGCCAGACTCATTGTTGGAGAACCCTTTAGGTGGGTAAATCATCACAGCCAGGCTACATGAGTCAGGGCAGGGGAACTTGGGTTTCTCTTCTTTTTAGTATGACAATTTTTGGATGAAAAAGAAGATGGCTGGTAATTTTATCTGTTTGTGAGTTTCACATGTCGGTGTTAGCTGTGCCTTCTGTATGTGAATTGCCATAGGCAAGAGCTCATCTTTTGAGTCTGCACTGAGGGCAGCAGTGTGCCACTGCGCTGGGGCACCCGCTGCCCCAGCACAAGCTCCCTGTTGGAGAGCCAGATGCTGGCTGTAAGACACAGCCCATCCAGCTCAGCCTTTCACCACTTCAGAAGTCCTTTTGAGCCTTAGGAGCATTAAATTAGGTCTCATAGTGATAACAAAGGTTAAGGCAATAATCTCTTTCCTTTTGCAGATAAGGACTTGAAAAGTGCCTTTGCAGTCTTTCTCTCCTGTGCCACACAGAGACGTTTCTGCAGCCTGCGATTCCTCTTGGTTTTAGCAGTATTTATCAAATGGAAACATATGTATACAGTAGGTAAGTAAATATTTGCCACACTTTGAAGAGGAGCTTGCTTCCCTTTTGTTTTGTTGTTGTTTTTCCTTAGCAGAAGTATTCTTAAAATATACATAGGAACAGAAACATGATAAAGGAGCTTAATCATTTCAGCTCCCCTTGAACCATAAAACAAATGAATTCTTAATCATGTTGCTTTATGCTTGCTTGTAGTCCCTACTGAGAGAAGGATGGAACAGCCTGAATTTAGACAATGCTGCATTGTTCCCAACAACTGTTTATATATATACACTGAGATTGTAAAGCATCTTTGAGAATAACTTAAAAAAAAATTGGATAATCTTATAAATTTTCAAAGCAGAGTGAACTAGACCCCAACTAACTTGGGCATATTTAACTTACACTTTGCAAATTGCCTGTGTTTATAAAATATTTTGGAGTGGTTTTTTGTGCGTGTTTTTTGTTTGCTTGGTTTGGTTTTTTGGTTTGTTATTTGGTTGTTTTGTTTGTTTTGCTTTTTTTGTTTGTCTTTTAATGTGTGTATGAATGTTCAAGAACTTTTCCCACAATTTGTGGTAACACTTGTGAGACTGTGCTTTTGTTCTTGTCTGACTTTCCCTCCAACATATTGTTCTTTTTATTTCCACTCTTGAACCATTCATCACAAGTACAAAGTGCCAAGTAAAATATAAGGAGTACACCAATTAAATATCAAATATAAGTAATTTCACCTATATTAACCTTAAATATGAGGGACCAAATCCTCATACCATTTTTTCAACAAAATAAGCTACTGAAATGAACTGCAGTGTTTCAAATGAATACCATGTGCATAACTTAACAAGTGCAATCACTGTTCCATTATTCACCTCAAATAATGGCCCAATGTTACTTTTTAAATCTTGCAAATTTATCAGCATCTATTGCTTTTTTGACACTTCATCTCTCATCCATCTTGCCCAAAATGTTATTCTTCTTTAAAAGCTTTGGGAAATCCTACCCTGTGCAGTTAGACATAAAATCAAGAGTAATTTGAAGGTACAGGCAAAGAGCCAGCCTAATTTATTTAAGATGATGTCGTTTTATTCACCAGCATTTTTAGGTACTGAAATGAAAGGAGCCCTAACTAACATTCTGCTTAAGATGAACTGCAGGAAATCAGTATTCCTTTTATGGAATTTATTTATGCATTGTGTTAAGGTGAAAAATGGAAAGGAACATCTAACTTTCTCTGGTACATTTTAAAAATGAGGTAAGATCCACATCTACTGAGTACCATTTTTGAGCTCATCAGTCAGTTTTAATTTAGTCAGAGATATAATTGGGTTAGCATTTACTTAAGACTGCAGGTGGGGGGTATGTAACTGAATACAGAGAAGCTGCACAAAATTCTACAGCTTTCTTCATTTATGTTAAACTATATAGCTAGTGATAAGTCTACCCTTACATTACTCTGAATCTGAATTATGATAAAAACAGAGACTGAACCTGAATAAAACCTATAGAGTAATAGAATTCTCTTCTATAAATCTAACCATACTCAGAAAAAAGAAAACAGGAGAATACATTTTAACAATTTTTGAATTTTAATTGGCATTCAGAAAATTGATTTAAACTGCATCAATGAATAATTATTTTCCCATTATATTCCCAGACTCTATGGAGAAGAGACACTCTTGCTATACTGATAAAGGTTCTTAAATGGAGAAAAGCTTATGTGAAAACCAATGAAGTCCCTTGACATTTTCATTACTTTGTACACACATGCGTGCAAAACTTACAAACCATTCTTAATTTGTTTGCCAAGTCGTTTTTAGTAACAGCAGAATGAGTCAGGCAGGAAATAAACTTCAGGAATCTATTTTTTAAAGAAAAGTCTAACAGAGGAGGGCATATTGTTCTAGGTATATATTGCCGTGTTTCTGAAACACACATTGGAATAAAACCCAAATTATTTCAGAATCTCACCACGTACATTTGAGATGTATCTTTCTGTTTTGGCTTTAATTTCTATTCTGAGGTCTTTTTGACTGTTTTTATTTCTTGATTTTCTGTCTGTAGCTTCCAATGAGTTGAGTCTTTAGTCAAAGGAGCCTTCAAGCCAGTATTCTGTATTGCCTGAAAAATTAAGACAAATGTTATTCAGGTTCTGAAATAGCCGTTTATTCCTTCCTGTTTGTAATGGCCTTTTCAGTGGCAACGCTCTTCCCATTTTGCCACAGAGCTCCTTCTACTTTGCCATTGCTTTTTCAGGAATTCAATGTCACAGATTTTGCAATTAAGGAAAAAACCAAGACTGTGGAAGTCTGCTATGTTTTGGCCTTGTGTGGGTGGGTGTTGTTTGGTTGGTTTGATTTGGTTTTATTTTAACTATGAGGATGGTCAAACAGTAGAACAGGTCACCAAGGACACTATGGAGCCTTTATCCTTGGAATTAATAAACACCTGAGTGGACATAGCCTTGAGCAAATTCTCAAGCAGACCCTGCTCTCAGCAGGGGTAGGTCGAGACAAACTGCAGAGGCGCCTTCCAGCCTAGGCCATCCCCAGGTTCTGTGCTTTTGTATGTGAATAAGGTATAATGGGAATATTAGATGATTCAAGAAAGTCTTAAAAGATGAGCTAGTAATTAGTGCAAGTGTAGCTTTCTGTCAGCAAACCAGTGGCAGAAACATAGAACATATTTTAACTCAAAGGCATGAAACCCTACCCAGGGACTGAGAAAATGAAAACAAAATTTATTGTATCGAAGTCAAATCATCGAAGACAAAAAGGTAAATGTGCCTGTCCTGATGTATGTAGTTTTCCCCTAGCATAAGCAGAAACTTGGTGTTAATTTGGCTTCCCCTGAAAGATTTTAAAGCTAATGTTCTTTTCCTCTTTCTCATTATACCATCAGTACTGTCTGCTTTTAAGATAAACCTGCAGACTGGAAGCCCCAAGGGAACTGCAATATCCACAGATCTGTGCAAACCAGAATTTAATAGGTCTATTGGATATATATAACAATAGTCCCATCTAATAACAAACTGCATTCTTACATATATAGTGGGTAAGTCTTACCCACTTTAGATGGTAAGACTCTTATTTGTTGTTACTCCTCCTATATTTAGAGGAGTAACAAATAAATGAGTGCCACAAAGGAATTCAGTGCTGGAGTCTGCTCCTAGTCTTTTTCATGGTAGTTTCATGCAGCTGTTACCACTCCAACATTTAAGTCTCTCTCAGAGACTGACATTGCCTCTCAAAATGGTAGTTTTGTCCTCAACATATTTCTTGCTGAGGATACCTGAAAATTTAACCCAAGAGTCCTGCTGTACACGCCTCCTGCACTATCCATGGTTTTGCATTCTGAGCCTCAATAGGAGTGCACGTCCTTTACAATGCCTGTGAATGCCTCCCCCACCCCAATTTTTAGCAAACTCTGTCTATATTTCTTAATATTCCTGACACATAGGTTTACCATGTATTTTAAGTTGATAAGCAATAGTTTTTATTTGCTTATTTGCCATTTGTTCAGCATTGGTTCATCTTTCTAGATGGAAGCACAAGGAGGATGGAAATAGAAAATGAAGGCCATTACCCCATTTGAGAGAAAATCTTCAATTAAAAGTGCTAAAAATGGTTCAAATTCTTGCTTCTGGCTGGTCTTTGCAGAATTAAAAAAAAAAAAGTAATTCCTAGAATGGTGATCCTACAAGGGGAATTGGCTGTGTAAAGGAAGGCACCTTTCCAGTGGAGACTAGAATTGTATGGATGCTCCAGAAAGAAATAAAGAATAGCTTAGACAACACATTCACATATTTATAAAGTGTTATAAACCTAATAATGGAAAAGATATGAAGGTAAAATAGACAAAGGTGACAAACTAACACAGTCAGGATTGTAAAAGGCTCACAAACCCAGTGTATTTTGAGTTATGTATTCACTTGCCTGTATTAAAAAACCAACCAACCAAAAAAACAAACCAAAAATAAAACAAAGCCTACAAAGGAAAAAAAAAAAAAAAGTGGAGAGCTGCTTACAATTTCTACTAGCTAAGTTTGTGCTCATACTTTTTGCTCATACTTTTTTCTTGGACATATAATTTATTATTTTGCTGTCTTGGACTGAATACACTTGTGAATTCATTCTTTTCAGCCAGCTACACTGCTGTGTCCACTTCTGTTCTCTGAACAATACTTCTTGTTGCTACTTCAGTGTGTCATTAAAAGCTATGACTCTTAGAGAAGGAAAGCTGAATAAACAGAGAATAGGATTAAAGTGGCCATTTTATATAGCTTCTCAGCATCTGGGTGATGTAAGAGTAATCTGATGATTTTGTCTTCACAGGGCATATCTTTGATATAATGTGCGATGTGTGAGTGATAGCAATAGCATAGGGTTAAAATGTTTCTAGTATTGGGAGAGGGTGGAAAGGTTCTAGGTGTACTAGATAATAAACTAGACCTAAGAACACCATGTCTGTACTAGGATTGTTAGGTGTGATGATTATCTGATAATTGAACATAGTTATTGTGCATACGTATGAATAATGGAAATGATGTTTTGGGGGGCTTGTGAATTCACACTTGGGTGAAATCAATGAATACAACAGAACAATGTAAGTTTAATGATTAGCATATAGTTATGTAACGAAAAGAGTATAAAACATGTCCATTTCAAACCCATGTTAGAGTCAGATTTGGGTCTGTACCCTGGCTCCCAGAGCTTTTCTAATAAAGCATCTGTATATAATCAAAGCTATGCTGTGATTATGTGTTTCATGTGCTAACATGAGCTTCCTAGGGTAAAAGATTGGTATTATTACTATCACCATTATCATTACTATTTTCTGTGTTTAATTTTTAACTTCTCTCTGCTTTTAATGTATACTTGGAAAATTTTATTCCCTAATCATTGTATTCAGTTAGTCTTTATAGCATGAAACTGCATAAACTTTTTTAACAATAAAAAATTTATTAACTTTCTTAAGATAAATATAATTTACTTTGTAAATAGCATAGCCAGAACTAAGTAAATGTGCCCTAGATGACCCCAGCTCATTGCAAGGAGGAGAAGGATATGTCCTATCCTAAAGATGAGGGCTCTTTCTTGATATCTTAAAGCCAACCATGAAGATTAAAGGGTGCTCCTAGGCTACTGAGACATATCAGCATCCTAATCTCTCCAACATATCTATAAAACCCTCTGTGGACATCTTATTCAGCAACATGGACAGTGGGATTGAACACAAATTTAGGTAATTTTCCAGCAACCTCAAGCTGTCTGGTGGCATCAACATGCTGGAGGGAAGGGGTCTCATCCAGAGGGGTTTACCCTAAAAAAAGCCCAGTTTTGTATGGTTATTTTAAAACCCAGATTCCATCAAGACAAAACCAAACAACTAACCATGCGAAACAAACTAAACAAACCAACAAACAGAAAGGGAGAAAACCTTGCAGCTTCTCATAGAACTGTTTCAAAGCATTAAGAACACCTTGCTGAATTAAATTTCCATGCATAAGCAGCATGTTCATTCTTCATATATCTATATTTAATTATGCTGTGATAACGGTGCAAACAATGGGAGATAATAGCAATACTTGCTCGAAGACAAAGACACCATTTTTCATTAGAAACAAAGTGCCCATTCTGCGCAGGAAAGTGCTTGTTTAACACAGAGATTTAATTGAAGCACTACTAGAAATTTTTAACATTGATCATAAATGGGCCTAAAATCGGCTTATGGAATCACTCATCAAAATGAGTAAGGTACACCATGCACCTGCAAATCTCTTAATCCAAGTTTTTGGCTATATCTCTCTTTTCCTGTTTCTTTAATTTTTATCAGAACTGATAATGACATTTTATGGGATTTGCAAGTTGCAGTCAGAGTAGGAATGGAATCCAAACATTCTCACCTTCCTATTTCTGCACCAAATGCACATATTTACCTAATATTAGATCTTCAACAATAACAGTAGCATTACATCTATGTTATGTTCAGTGCTTGCCTGCTTATCTTTTCTTCAGTTGAAAGTTGTTTTGTTTTTTTTTTTCATTTTGAGTCTATAATTTTCTATCCAGTCACTTTCAGGTCTCTATTTTTTTTTTTTTTTCTTTAGAATTTTTCATAGATCAATATTATAGTGTTTTGTGTTTTACTTCTTTTTATAATTTGGATTGCATGCTTTGGAACCTCTGAATTTATCTTTATGGCAATGGCAACCTACTGTCTATGCAGAATTGGCTATTTAAAATACACTGACTGTTGCCTGGTATTTGTCTGAAGACTTTCCCTATTTTGGAGCAGGTTGTAAGATCAACTTTATAGTACAAATAAAATTTGTTTATTTTTCTGTTAATTGAATATATGTTTTTCTCTCTGAACAGAATTGTTGAATATAATTAAAATAAAGAGCAAACTCAAATCCAAATGAACACTCTTTTCTATTTTAGAGTTATTGTCTGTTTCTTTGAAGGCAGTGTCAGAAGAAAAAAAGAAGCAGAGTAATTAGAAGAGGGCGTGAGAGGAATAATTGACTAGCATATAAAAAACAATGAACACGTTATTAAAAACAAATCACCCACTTATCAACCTACTTGGTCTATTTCTCCAGTGCTTTCTATTTAACAAGGAAAAAAAAAAACAAAACCAACAAACCAACCAAACAGAAAACCAAAACAGACTGATTGTATCAGACCTGGGTACAAAAATAACAAAAGCTACTTGATCAAACAATTTGTATTAAAATATAAGCCATAAAGTGTTTAAACCAGAGGTCTTAAATTTTTGACAAGAAGACATTTGCAGTGTTGACCTGAGAAAATGAGAAGGCTGTGGACAGGCAGCTCCTCCCAGAGAAGTACCAAAAAGGCTGTGAACACAAGAATTTTTTAAGGCATGTAGTAATTTGTGATTCAGGAAATGGATTTCTCTGACCAGTTTGACTGAACTGACAACTGTTCAAGACACTCTGCTCAGGCAGCCTATCTTTATGAAACTTATCTTTCATGTCAAGTGAAACAGAGAGGAACTGCTACTTTCACTCAGCATAAGGAGATAAGGGCTGCTTGATGCCCTTTATGAGTACGTTATTGAAATCTGAAATTTGTAGACAACATGAGGGAAAAGCAACTACATTGCTTTATTAATTTGACTGGGATTTTCCCCCTGACTGCAAAGAATGCAGCTGTCTTGCCAAATCTACCTGTAGGAGTGTAAAGAAGGATGCCGCCTTGTTATTTAGCCTTCTAATGTTTTCATTTTAGATGGAGTTTTCTCATGCTAGGCTTTTGTAAATAACCCTCTGCTGTTCTAACTGAATCTCTTTTGTTTACATATTTCTATCATAAATAATTTTGTGAATGATTAATTTTATAACCAATGTAGTTAAAAAAGGGGTAACTTCACCTTCCAATCACATTTCTTTTACAGAGTTCTATAAATACTAGAACTCACAATAAACTACGCCTTCTTTTGTCCTGAGATTCGTCTCGTGTCCTTTTCGTCTATGTTACTTGTGTTATAGTGACAGAAGGGTACGTGCTAAGGCACTTTTTCACCGACTATGACAAGTATTTGTAAAAGTGCAGTTTATTTTGTGTTTAAAAGACAATGGTTCACAGACCTCTGGGACATCATTAATGATATATACATTTGCTATATGGAGTTACTACAATTGAAGAATAAAATTCAGTTACAAACAGATTGCTTCCCTTGTTGTAAGACTTTTACCATAATACAAAATGTTAGACTTCCATAATCCTACTTAAAGTAGGAGTTTTATTTTATATTTTAAAAAATAAACTGCCATAATATTTTGTATTTAATTCTGGTGGTTACTTACTATGATCATAAAAAAGTGCCTACAATTTTTAAATGTAGTCAAATTTTGTCTGACAGTAAATCCTAGTACATTACATGTTTAACTAATAAAATAAATATTCTCCATTTCCATTTTTTTTTCTGCACAAGTACTTCTGGATAAGGATCAGGTTACCCCTTGTCTTTCTCCTGGCTAATGTAACCTGTATATTTTGGTGTTTCTGCCTGATATTAATAGGAAAATAAAAGTTTAAACTGTAGAGAAACTGTAAAGCCCCAAGAAAAGACAACTCAACTTTATGGCAAAAAAGTACTTTAACTGTAGGTTTGGCTAGGGAAACTTAACAAGTTTCAGGTCTTGAATGTGATTGAGACCAGACACCATTCTGAGTAGGCAAAATAACCTGTTACTTCTCACAGGCACTCTTTTATAAAGTACTAATTTATATGAAATAAAAATAGATAATTTCGACCTGAATTATTGAAAAAACCTAGTTAATGGGAAAGAGCTCATAAAGACTAATTAGGGAAATTAGGGTGAGCAATAGAAGATCTTGAATTCTTTATATGGCAGCTCATATCCTGCATTCATTGGGCAATTCAGCCCCACACAGCTGTTTGCTCACTTCCTCTCCCAGTGGGGGAGAGAATAAAAAAGGTAAAAAAGTAGAAAATTCTTGGATTGAGATAAGGACAATTTGATAAGTGAAGAAAAAGCCATGCACATAAGCAAAGCAAAACTAAGGAATTAATTCGCCACTTCTCATTGTCGGGCAGGTGCTCAGCCATCTCCAGTAAATCTGGGCTCTATAACAGGTAACAGAAGGTTGGAAGGACAAACAATATCCCTCTGAACATTCCCCCCTTCCTCCTTTTTCCCCCAGCCCTACATGCTGATCATGCTGTTGTATGTGTGGGATATCCCTCTGGGATGGGTCAGCTGTCCCAGCCGTGTCTCCTCTCAGCTCCTTGTGTAAAACCCCAGACCTCTCACTCGGCAGGGTGAGGAGAGATGCAGAAAGTCCTTGCAGCTGTGCAAGTGTTGCTCAGCAGTAATTCCAGTCCTGTTCACCATGGGGCTCCCACTGAGCTCGTTTGCCTGTGTGTCCTTGCTATGTTGGGGTGCCCAATGCTGCATCTAGACTTTTTGAATGAGGAATGCTGCATTGCATTTAATGCACCCTGAGATAATGTTCCTCACCTTCCCTGACAAAGCTCACTGGTGGATCATGTTCAATCTCACATGTGCTAGGGACCCCATGCACTTTTTAGTAAATCTGTGTCCCAGCTTGTCCATCATGTATATGTATCATGCATTGTTATAATTTATGAGTCTTTAAATTGGTTTTTGTGAGGTAAAAGGGTGCTAAAGGATAACTTTTCTGATTGTTTCTCAAGGTGACATTGCATCTTGCTAGCTTTTGTCTGGTTTCTGATGTAGCTGTTTTGGACTTGGAACCTATCCTTGTGAGAACTAATCTGCAGTGCTTTTAATAGAGAGCTATATTTCATCATTTGTTCAGTTCTATTAAAAGAAAGTCTGTATAATAGACTTCCCTTTTTTTTTAAATTAAAAAAATAAAAAATTAAAGGCAACGCAAATTCCACTTAACATAGAAAATAATGAGTCAGACATAAGTGTGTTTTGATCTAAAGCAAAATCCTTACAACACTGTCTTTCCCAGAAAATTTGCTCCTGACTTACTGGCTCCTTTAAGTGACTTTGAGAATTGAGAATTGTGAGTAGGAGTGTTTTAATACGCATTTGTTAAATTTAATTAGAGGGTTTATAAGTTATTTAGCAATTGCATTACATGACCAAATGCATTTGGTTTTGAATTACAAGTTTTAGATAGTTTCCTCTTGTACTGTGCTTCAGCTATTAATGATCTGCTTTTCTTGTTTTGCTGCTTTCTGAGATTTGAGTTTTGTTTCTTATGCTAAGTAATGAAATAAGTTTTTACTCTCACATAATTCCTGAGATAGCCTTCTACATCTGCAGTACAGCACAGTTGTGGTTTTGGCAGGGTTTTTTTGTATCATTGAACATAAATTTTCCTATGCTTTCCTCTAACTTCCTCTGTTGTGTCTTCCCAGAATATACAATTCAATTGTTAGTGGTTTTTTTTTTAATTTTTTCAAGACCTTGCAATGATAAGATTTGTCCCTTTGTTGATTGTCATACCACTGCCAACAACTGCCAACAACCCAGGCTTTAAGCCATTGAAATACAGGGAAATATATTTGCCATGTGCTGGAAGCACAGCAGTAGAGCACTAAGCCTTTGGAAATTCAGACCTTGCAAAGGAATGCATGTTAATTGACCACATTTCTTTGAATCACAAACTGCATCACCAATATTTGCAAACATAGTATGCAAAAACAGCTGATCTATGGGATAAGAACTACATATTTCAAGCTTACCCCCAAAGCCATTGCATTTTCAACAAATGAAGAAGTTGATACATTTTTTTTTAAACATGATTTGTCTAACATATGCTAAAGTTACAAAATATTATGCCACTGCAGAGCATAGCAGGGTGCCTGAGGCTACCTCACAGAAACAAGCCCTCCTCTCACTCCAAAAATTTACCAATGCCAAAAGTTCACCCACAGGGCTGTCATCTGATTTGCCATCTCCAATACAGCATGTTGAAACTGAGGTAAGTTGTTGTGTGGGATACTTCTTCCCCACAGTTACACACCCAGTATTTGCACTACAATGAACTCAACAGTGAGAGGCACTGCATTCTGCTGCAGATGCTGATATTTTAGAGATACTCAGCACATTTCAACCTACTTTAGCATTCACAACCAATCACTGCTATAATGTGATCTTTACATGATGCTTGTAGCACTCATATAGCTTGTTAAGGTGCTATTTACAATTTAGGCACTCTTGTCAGATGACACCAGCATTTCCTAGCTGATAGACAAAGACCCATCACATCTGTAGTCTTAACATCCTTCCTTTTCCTCATTCCTTTAATCTTAAAAGACGTTTCCTCATCATAGAATAATTTGTCTGATTGCAGTACTTAGAAGATGAGTCCTATTCATCATCTTCATTCCTCTTTAACAGAATTGTTAAGCCTTCAGTTGCATTTATAACTGGTATCCAGATTTAAGATGTTCAAACTGAAGAGCAGAGCCTATGAAGAAAAATGATCTGATAGCTGTACAAGTGGTACTTGTTAAAAACCTTGTCCCAATTTTCATGTTATTGTTGATACTGATACTCTGATTTATTTGCTTTATTTGTCAGTTCATCAGCATTTGCTGAGCTCTTACCCTGCTATTTTACATTAAGGCCTTTAAAAGCCCATTGTAAAGATATTGACAAAAAAAAGTAACACCCAAATATCAGCCATTGATCATATATGTGCAATTTCAAGTAAGGATTTGTCTTGGCCCCCCTGGAAATTCTGAGTATATTAGCTTATTTATTAACAACACTACTCACAAAAAGGAAAAGGAAGACCTACTCCTGATTAAGTACTTAGCTTCCTTTTCCACACTGAAGAGTCACTGGCATAATAAAATTTATAGTTCTCTTCCCCTTAAGAATCAGAAATTAAGAGCCCTTGCTGCAGAAGTACTACCAACATGAGAAAATAAGTTTACCACTCTCTTAGGTCTTTAATCCTAACAGTTGCTCAAATAATCTGAACCAGACACAAGTATTACTGCAGAGAATAAGGGAGCTCTAGTGAATAATTGTGCACAGTGATGCCATCAGTGAAATAAGCTTTGCAATTTTCCACAGAAGCTCACATTCCCTAAATGCTAGTGGTCTTCTAGAGAACTATACCAATCCATCACACCTACATCTCTGCAAGGGCACTGTTGAATTTTCTCTCTCACAGTCACTTTAAATTTTTGTCCCTGCTGCTGAGATTCTACAACAGCTCCAAAATCACACTGTATAAAATTCTGACAAGAAATGTCGCTGGCTTCAGTTACTTAGCATGTGTTCAGTGTTTGTGCAGGATGCTTACAGAGAGGCACCAAGGAGAGCAACATGAAAGGCAGAGACACAAGTGTGAAATGTGCTGGGGCAAACACTGAGATGCCAGAAAGAAGCAAGTGGTCTCAAGGTGCTGCTGTGTACAAAAGACCAGGGGTGTTTGTAAGAAAGGGGGGCACCCTGTGTCATTGTGGGTGTTCAGAGTAAGGAAGAGAGGGCAGGAAGGAAGAAAGGGGGACATCAAGATGATTTGGAGAGCAAGAGGTGAAACAGAGCAGCAGAGAAAAAGAGGATGAGAGGCTCTGTTGGGATGGAAGTCAAGGCCTGTCAGTCCATGTGCCAGCAGTGTCTGCAGTGGACAACACAGCATCTCCTGCCTCATCATTAAGCTCCTTTTTCCTACACAAAGGCTCCCTGAGGAATGGGAGGGCTGAGCAGCTGCCTGATTGTGGGGCTAGGGCTGTGGGGCAGAGGGCAGGACCAGACAGTGTGCAGGGTGTGGGTGCAGGGGTGGTGGTGTACTCTTGTGTGTGCATGTAAAGGTGGGCTTGTACAGCAGATGGAGGGGACTGCAGCTAAAGAAGTTCATAGATATAGCTGCCAGTGGGATACCATTATGGGATACCAGCTACTGTGTAGATGGTCTTAAGTACAGTTCCTTGGGAGTCCTACACTGTATATGTTTATACATACATTTATTTTTTACTAACAGACCTTCATCCTGATCAGTCAGCAAGGGGAACAGGAAGAGAGCTTTGGTGTGTTCATGTCTCCGTGAGCATCCCTGCCCACATTTCTCTGTGTGGTTTGCCAGCAGTGAGACCCTGGGTGCTGGCAATACACATGTAACCCCACTGAGGTGGGACCCACGAGCAGGGAGCTGATTTGGCTCCTTGTAACAAACATTGTTTAAGAATCTTTTTTTAGTCACTAATTTCACAGTTTAACTAAAAGGAAAACCAGGCAGTTCACAGCGATTACTAAAAATTGAACCAAGTCCCATCTATTTGTGTTACAGCCATGGTTAAGATGCTTGATCTAAATATGTATTTAGATCTTATAGCTGAGTGATTTTCACTCCTTCATGCAAGGAATGTTGTTTTTTTTTTCTTTATTCATCTGGCTGAAGGTGCTAGCACAAGTATACCTCTGCTTCCCTGGGTACTGAGTATATATTCTAATTGTTTTCCCAGGGAATTTCTGACTATTTCTTCAATTTCCATTGGCAAATAACTCAAACACAAATGAAATGATTCTACAGCTCTAAATGTAGCCAGAACATCAACCCTGTAAAATAGAAGTATACAGGTAGTCAAATATATAATAATATATTTGAATTAGAATGACAGTTGTGTCACTATGAAAGCATTATGAAACAACTCTCATTCAATCACCAGTACTTTAGTTTTGGATGCTAAATGGTACTATCAAGAATTAATTCCCAATACCACTGTCTCAGAGGAACTTCTGCACTGGCTATAGAAACAGCAATTTAAATGGCATGGGAAGGAGACCCACACAAATACTCTGAATTATTGGTTTAGGTCATTTAAAGAATCCCCAACAAAGGTATCAGCAAAAGCAAGTTTAATACAAAAATTGAAGTATAACAAAATTTGGCAGCAACATTAATTCTACTACTTACTAGACTGTTAAAGCACACAGAGAAAAAACCCTGAAAATCATAAATAAATCAATCTAAAGCTAAATTCAACACAAAAGTTATCTACATGGAGGCTGGGATGAGTGGTGACCAGGAAAAGGGTAAGGATAAGAAAGGGTAAGGATATAAAGAAATAAGGGAGACCCTCCTATTGAGGCATAAGATTCACTGTGGCTTTGAGCAACAAATTAGGTCTAAAGGTTTTAACAATACCTAATATGTTTTTAAAAAATTAACAAAAATTTTGAAAGCATTTACTGTTACACAACAGTAACACACTGGTGAGTTTAACTTATGATTCTAACATACATAAGAATCTAAAATAGCAGCATTCATAGTATGTTTGCTGTAGCTTATCCACACTCATAGTCACACAGACCTAAATGAGTATGGAAAAATTATACCTGTGAAAAATTTCCCCTAAATTCAGTGAAGTGCTCTGATGCGCCGCCCCGCTGTCCACTCGGGCTCCGGCCAGCNCATCTTCTCAATGGGTGAAGAATTAATCTCTAGGAGTGGGGGTATCAGCCCAGGCTCTCTGTTAATGTTCAGCAGTGATCCTCCAAGTACAGCCAACTTGAGAGTTTGCTGGCTCTGAGACATGTCCCACCCAGAGGGAGATCACTGGTTGCATCCTGCAGCCATCCAGGAGGTTTCAAAGGATCTCACTTATGATCTCACATTTATAGACTTGTTAAATAAGTCCATTAAAATTGGCTTTACTCATAATAATTTTTTTATCCTGGATGCAATTCGGGTTGCTAAGTTTCTTCTAATGTTCAATAGCAAATTATCCCACTTGGGTTGTTATTCAGGCAAGAAAAATAAGTTTCCGAAGCTGTTCATTAAAAAACAGGAGCTCGTTAGATAGCATAAGTTCTTAGGAGCAGACAGTGTTTCTGATAAACTCAAGAGGAGCTTAGTCTGGGTGTTGTTGATCAAGGCTGAGGCCTAATGAGCATTTCTGAGATCACAGAGCATCCCAAGGAGGAAAGGAGGGAATGCACCACCACAGCGAGGAACACTTTTTAATGATCATCAAACATTTTGCATTTCTGGCTGGTCCAAATCGCGCTATGTAGCATAACACCCACAGAGCCATGCAGTTTTTGCTATGAAATAAAAGATGAAGAAGAGTGAACTGGTACTTTTAATCATTGCTTTCACGCACAGATGGGCCTGAAAACTAATGTTTCATAGTGACTCCAGTTATTGCATTCATGAAAAGGCATACTGGATTTCACAATCACCCAAACACCTGGAAGCACTTGAAGCATGTGATATTCAGCTGCCCCATGCTCAGCTCAGCATAGAATTGCTTTCTATTACCTGCACTTGAATATTTTCATTACAATTGAATGCTTACTTTGTTTTCAGATTGTACTTGGCAATACAGTTCACTTTTACAATTCTTATCAACACAGGATGCTCATGAGCACGCTTCTGGTGAGTCAGTTCTAGACATTTATTCTTTTGTTGCAGTGTATTTGTGACATTACTAAAGGGAAGAAACATTTCTTGGTGAAAAAGGTAAAAGGTTCTGGGACTGTACTCAAAATAGATACTAGATCAGTTGGTAAAACAAGGAATTGTGTAAACTTTAAACAGAAATTAAAAATCCATTGAAGCAGACATATTGTTAGCAACTCTCATGAAAGAACCACATCAAAAGGAAGCAATTAATTTGAAGACTGGGAAAAAGATAAAATAATTTAAACATCTCCTTGTATCTTTGAAGGTAATAGTTGAGAGTAAAAAGACCTGGTAAAAATGCTCCTTAGGTAAAATAAAGTAATGTTTGGGTTACTGCTATTTGAAGGAAGTAAGGTTCATATATATATGTATGAACTGAGTTTGGAAAAGAAATGTGATATTATGCTGGTGAGATCTTCAGTGAAGGGAATCTAGGAAAAGACTTTCCAAAAGCTTTCTGTCTTGGGCTTCTTGCTTGAAAAGTAAATGTGCAAAGGTATGCCTGAATTTTCTTCAAGCAATCTATCAAATTTAAAGAAAAAGTCCCCTCGAGTTCTCAGAGATAGGAAGAATGCTTTCAAAATTATTTTGTGGGTCCACAGATAGAAATCCCTAAAGGAATAATTTCTACATGTAACTGTAGGTTCCCTCCCTCAGTATTCTGAAGTCAGGTGATAACATTTATTTTGCAGGGGACTGTTGAGCATGCCACAACTACAGACATGGTGGAAAAGCCCTTTTACTCTCTAGATAGTCCCAGTGAAGATTGAATCTGACAGCTGTGCTGAGAGTATTCAAGGATGTGAAGAGTTCAACAGCAAGAAAAAAAAATACGTTTCTTATGAACTCAGCCACCTGGCATAGTAGAACAAATGAAACAGATGATTAAGCCAACACTGTAACAACCCTGAGAAAATAAACAGATGAAAAAGGAAAATTGAGATTTAATAATTCCCTTGGTTCCAACAGCTCCTCAAACCTTCCTTGCTACTAACAGAAACTTCCTTTCAGGAGTCTGAGGCTGAAGTATACACAAGACAGAACATCTGATGTGGTACAAGTGCTGTCAGATACATGGGTTAAATCATTATGTAAACATTATGTTAATTTTGGAATCAGGCACATTTTTAAGTAGCTACTAAATTACAGAAATCCAGGACTAGAGCAAAAGCTTGTTTTCACAAATTTCAGGGAGAGAATACCTGGGAGGGTGGAAATATGGGGATGCAATTAGCCTATGCAAATCCTGAACATAGGCTGTGTCACAAATGCAATGGGCTGTAACCAAACTACAGGCAAGGTCAACCCTCTTGCAAATTAAAGTTACTGGAGAGAAGAAAGCAATAGATAAGTTTTACCATTCAAGTCAGCTGAAATTGTGCAAGCAAGGAAATTTTTCATGACTGTGGAGACCCATCTCTGGTGTACTCATGCAAAGATGAAATTTGGAAGAAAGGTTAATTTTTGCTTCTTTCTTCTGAGTGGTTTTTAGAGAGCTCATTTTTGTGTCCATAGCAGTGGACACAAAAATGTAAATGTTCTTGTAAAAATTGAGGTTAACATTTAGAATTACTGAAATGATCACCGTAAGAATAAAAAATCAGAAGTTTTTAATTCACGATGATACTATCTTAGGAGTGCAGTCTTTAATTAAATGTACAGCTTTAAAAGATCAATTCCAATTAGAAACCTGATTTAAACTGTCTTTTTGTTTTTTGTTCCTTTCTCCTGGGAGGAGAAAGGGTTGATAGACCTTTTCATTGACCAGTGTGGTTGGAGAGGTGGTGACCTCATTCTCCAATCCACAGTCCTTCCCAAACTCTGTATAATACAAAAATCAAAATAAAATTCTCTCTTCTTTGCCTTTTCACGGGCTGGAGTTTGCCATGTCTCTATGATTCGTGTCGCGCTCTATTGTGAGCAAGTGTGGTATGGACAATTCTAAATTTCCTGGCTGCAAGCCTGTCAGGTTTTTTTCTTTTCCCATGGGAACATCTCGGTTCCCAGCGGGGATTTTATGAACAATGTATGTAAACTACATTTTTTTTCTCAAAAACATCACTTTCTCAAAGAGAGATTCTGTAAATAATCTCTAAGCTGTGTCTTGTTCTCAGGGACACAGGTGGTGTTTTTCTGTCCTGTACCACAACATAGAAGATACAGTTATCTTTCTCTTAACCAATGGTATTAGGGCACGTCTCTTTCATTAATTTAGTTCATTTTAATGAATGTTAGCATTAGCAAAGCATGATATAAAAGTGTGTTCTGCTTGTATCAATAAATTCTTTTAGCCTTCTGATTCTCACCTTCTGGAGTCTGCATGTCTTTGTTTGTGTGCAACAGCAACAAAAAGGTCTATAAAAGAAAAGGCAAAAATCATCTTGGCATCAACCTAAGACACTCTGATCTTGTTCTGTGGTCAGTTCTCACTATCATTTTTTCTGCTGTTTTTTTGCCTACAAGCTGACCCCTGGCTGGTCACAATTGTCCTTAATGTCTCAAAATGAGATAAAGGCTTAGACAGTCTATTCATGGGACGCTAGCACAAAGTCAGCAGTAAGTAACCCTAATTTTTTCTCAGAATTCTCTTTTCTGTTTATGTGAGTGGCATTATCCATCCCACACCACAAAGCCCTGTTCAGAGGCACTGCTTCTGAGAGGATCTCCTCCAAGTTCTAGGCACACTTGAATCTACCACTGACCTGCATGGATTTTTTCCCCCTGTAGTAGACCAATTAGTATTTGTTTGTAACCAACTTACCAAGTGAACTGTATCCTTCCTTGAGACGAATTGGACTTGCTACACTCATTTGAAACCTTTCTGCAAAATGAGTTGCATTTAATCATGAAGCCAGCAAACAGTAGGAAACTGCCAGGATCTTTCACATCTGGATATAAATTCAAAGTCAACAAGCCTTGGATAAACAAAATGAGAAATTCTTAATTTAAATGAACCCTGTTTCATATTTATTTGTCTTTTTGGTCTTTGCGAACTCCTGAGCCTGAAAAATACTACTGTAAGCCTGTGTGCACTTAGTACTTTTACTACTCAAGAACTATAGGCATGCTCTTCACATACTTCCCTTAACTGTACCACAATTACAAAATTCCTTGTCAGTTAGCTCCTGATTAAAGCTTTTTGAAGAGCAAAAAAAACCTGCATAAGTTTTAGAACATTTAATTTCAGAGATAAATGCACTTTTTTTTTCAGAGCAGAGGACAGCCTTTGACTGAAGTCGAATTTATTTAGTTAATCAAGCATTGTTATGTCAGCACATTTGATGGCATATAACTACAGCAGTTCCCTGTCTTGAGTCTGTCTTTTAGCAGTCCATGCACATCTCCTTCCTGACAGACTTGTAGTGTCTGCCTAAATCAAGTAGGTGCTCATTGTTCCTTGTTCCTCTCTTCTTTTTGGCAAAAAGCTCCTTGTTGAAGCTTCTATATTCTTGGTGGATTTTGCTGTTGTTTTGTTTTTCCTCTATAGTTCTTAAGTCCTGGGAATATGTTCTATCAGTTCACAATAAAAATAAGTAAATATTTTTTGTTTTTTGTTTTTTGTTTTTTTTAATTTTTAATATGGTAAGAAAGGACTAACCCAAGCTCAATATATTGGAGTGACATTTTTGGATAGCATAGGAGCACAGTGTATTTTTTTGTCACAGAAGCAACCAGCTAGATAAGGTGAATTTTACACAATACTCTTCCCCATTCCATCTTGGCCTGAGAAAAAATCCTGCTGCTTTTTATATTGTAGTGATCAAAGGGAACCCTGTGTATATGCAACATTATAAAATAATCCAATGCAAAATGAAACCCCATTATCTTTAACAAAATCAAAGAAAAGTAAACTCAAAAATATGAGATATCAGAAACCAACTTGTCTGTGCAGTGGGCACTCATATCTCTTTATTTCATGTCTGTCTTACTTGCATGGCTACATTTACATGAAATCTGCCCCATGTGGTGCCTAGAAATATTAGTACTCACTAGTCAGCAGCTGTTCAAATTCCATTTTCTTCCATGTGTTTTCTCCATACTTACTGATTGCCGCTGAAGAAAAAAACCAAACATTAGCCCTTGGCCCTTTGCTTAAGACCTTTTTCTTGCAGTGCCCAGATCTAGTACCTTTAGTTGTATCAAATAATCAGTTTTCCTTCTATAAAATGATAAAACAATATGTAATATGTTCTGTGTTCATACAATTAATTGATTTATTTACCTTTATTTAAACACTCTTTGCCTTTGTAAAACTAAGTATTCAAGCTGAGATATGGTACATGCCGAAGACTTGTGATAGGTTCCATTTAACACATTCCAGAGTACTTTGATTGGTCATCAGTTGCTGTTTCAGTCAGAGCAAGCCTCACATAAGTCCTATGCCCTGTCTGTTGGACCACTGTGTATTTCTTGTATACCTTATGGCAACTCAGAGACTATAGACACCAATATTTAAGCAAATTATGTCAATCACCTTATAAATGTATTCACTTCAGCCTCAAAATTATTCAGTGTACCACATCTTGACACTGGCACAAATATCTTCCTTTCAGAAAAAAATCTCATAATTGTATACCTGACCTATGTAGTGCATTAGACAATCTCTATCAATTACTTAAATTCAATGCTGGACTCAATCAAACATGTTATGTCATCATCTGATACTGTTGATGGAAAATTCCATATGCCTTTTAGCCCCATAGATGATTTCTTCTGTTTCTTCCAGTCTACATGGATGCAAAATCAGTACCTCCTCTTTTAAAACTTGTTACCTCATTATCATTACACAATTAGCCTTTTCTTACACTTCTTTTTGCCTCAGTTGTTGCCTCTTTGCCCCTCCTGTACTAGTGTCCTAAAACTGACTAATCTCTGATGTCATTACCATTTTCTAAGTTCTCTTCTCATTCAAATGCATTATTGCCCTCCTGGTATCTACCTGACCTTACCTCCAAATGTATTTTTTATTTTTTTCACTACCTCATATTCTTAGTCTAATATTTAGATTCCTCTTTAATCTCTTCATCTTTCCTCAGATTTTCAAAAGTCTGTTTTTTTTTTTAAACCTCTCCTCAGTTATTGCCAGTTATGCTGTCATGCTGTCATCTTTTCTTTTTGTGCATCATCATCATCTCTAACTCTATTCTCTTTCAATTCACTTTTGCTTTTATCTTGCCTAATTTCCAATGTTGTCAGTCTTTCTGAATTTCTTCCCAGTATCTATCTTCTTTCCTCAAGAAACTTATTATCAACTTTATGTTCATTGTCCAGCTCTTCTCAGCATTTAAGAAACATATTTTATATTTTCATGCTGAGTACTCTGTCCACTTTTGTATTTGTTTATTTGCTTTCTGACCTGCATCTTGTAATCTTGTTATTCAAGTCAATATCCTCTTCTTCCTCATATGCTGATGAAAGAATGATGGCTGCTCTCAAAACATGGCAGGAACATTGATATTTTTTTTTCCTTCATTTGTCTGCCATTGGATTCCAGATCTTAAGACCAGATCACAAAATGTTGTGCTTACACAAACAGTGAAACCCACAAGTGTGAATGAACTTTTTCAAATGTATGAATGTGTTCTGTTTTCAAATGTATGAATACATTTAAATGAACATTCATTAAACAAAGGAAATTTTGATTTTCAAGGCTTTGTAAATTTGCTAGATTTGTGTAAATTTCCACAGCTTTTCAGTATAATAAATTAACTTCTCTGCCAAAAGTCAAGCTCTTTTTCAAAAGACAAGGAACATGAGAACTGTAATTTTCTGCAAAATATTATTTCTGTGCAGTATAACTGGAGAACTAAAAGAACTCCAGATTTGTGTAAAATAAATTTTATCAAAAACTCAAACAATTATGTAAAAATCTGAAAACTTTTTACACCTGAGACTTTGCACAATACAGTAAGTCTGATTCAGGATTCAGGTAACTAACACCATTCAGAATACAGGAGAATCTTTCAGATTCTCATTACTCGTACATCACTGTGGCCCAACACCCTTTCTGTTATAACCTATTTTCTATGCTACAGGAACAATGGAAAATTTAAATGTGGTCACAGTTGAGATGGTAGAATATCAAGGAGAATCAATTGGAAGGGTTGTAGTGACTAGGCTGATCAAAATTTTATTTGTGTGCTCTTATCCAAAGTTCACTGGCTTTTTAAAGAGTTTTTGACTTCTGTGCCCTTTAAAAGGGGTTTAAGTGCCTCTTTCTTAGAGATTACTGCAGGATATTTTGCTCCCCTATAGTAAACTGTTCGATTTTTCATTGAACAGCCTATTGCAACTGGAAGTAAAAATCTCAAGCAACTAAAATATAGCAGCATTATTTTTTTTTATTATTTTATTTTTTAAAGCAAAAGCATTATTCAGAATAATTCCTAAATGCAAAAGCTAAATTTTAATTTGTGCATGGGCATTTGGAAAGAAATCAGTCAATATTAATATCTGTCAATTTCAGGTAAAGAAATAGTTTCTGAATTTCAGATTTTCACCTGGGAGCTTTTTTAATGATTTTATGATTACACACAAGAGGTCATTTCAAGATTAACTGATTATATATCTATTCATCTGTTTTATTCAAGACTATATAGACATGGTTCATTTATTTTGCATACAAATAAATGTGTATGCATAAAACTATATAAAAATTCTAGATAAAAATTATGCATAAATGGATTTGTATGTTGTCAAGCAGAAGATAAATACAGCTGAGCTAATATGATCAGTTGCCACAGCTCTCACTGGTCTGTGCACCTTAAGATACAGTTGGGTTCAGGGTCCCTGGCTGCTGCCCTTCATCTATAGCCCTTACATCAACAAATACATACAACCAAAGAGCTACTGCAGCCCTGACTGGATATGAGTTATTCTTTTTGTGGTTCTGTGTGATAGATTAAAACCTCATTCATCATGAAAAAAGGGTTTAAGCACACACACAAACAGCCACAATCTATAAATATGGTTGTTTGATAACCACAGAAAACATTTCTGTAATTAAAATGTAAACCATCTATTTCCTCTGACTTTATCTTTGCACTTTTGCTAGGCAAGTCAGCAAAGACCTAATCCTAATGACAGGGTAATGTGCACTAAAATAAACAATTTTTCAGGGTGATCAGATACCTAAGAGATAATGCTATGACATTAAATAATAGCAAGTCTCATTCTTCTTATTTAATGATTAAAATTTGTTATAACAGGATAGAATGATAGGATGGAATGTTATCCTATTCTGTAGGATAGAATAGTAACATTTTAAAGTACTATGGTTCCCAAAAATTATTTAAAAATTCCACCACCTAAATTCTTCAACCTTGATAGGTATCATCCTTCAGCCCAGAACTAGAAGAGTCTTGGAAGTAAATGCACACTCCCCAATGCTTTCTTTATGTTGTGCAAGAAATAGACAAAATTGGTATTTACATACTTGTGATATTATTTTGGCATGAATGGATGGAGTATTTGACATTGCACTGTCTGGAAGATTTTTCTGAAATGGTGTTGTCATGTCATGATGTTGAAAGGCTCAAATTCTTATAGCCTTTTGTGTGAGGCACATGAATAGAAGGTAATTTGTGAATTAGAGAGGCTCAAGTTGAAGAGGCACAAAGTTCAGCAGTATCTAGGAAAACTGGTTTACAGTTCCAAGCTAATCAGTCTTAAATGTGAACTTCTTGCATGTGGACACCTAATTAAGTTTTCAATGTTAACCTTGTATGGGTTTTCTTTTTTAATACAGCTAAAAGGCTGCTTTGTGAGGTTGGCATATACCCTTGACAGTATCTTTTAATTTTTTCTCCAGAGTCTTAATATATTCCAGCTATCGCAAACTTTAGTATTTAAATAAAATTTGAAAAGCAACATGTTAGTAAATAAATAGCACAGAATTTTAAAAATGCTACTTATAGATTGTTCATCTACCTAAACAAAAGTGCAAAAAACCTAGGAGCCTGAAAATTTATGTGTGTATTGAGAAATGTCTCCAGTCTAAAGCAGAAATAAAAATATTTTGCTAGCTCATTTTTAAGCTCATTTTTCACATCTAGAAAACACAGCTTTCCCCCATGCCCATATGGAAGGATACAAGCACTGAGTCTGGTTGTGTTAGACCATATAAGCACTTCTGATACCTGTGCTGTAGCTGCCAAGCCTGTGAAGGCCTCTAAGCACACACACAGACACACATTATAGCCATAACATTACAGTCTTGGGATTTGGTCCATCTGGCAGTAACTTGGCCATTTGCATGTATTTCGATGTAGCTCAAAATTGTTCACTGAGCAGTAGCTAATTTTCTCATCTACAACATATACAAAGCCTAAGTTTCTAAGTTTCAGTTACTAATGTCCATGTTCCCATGTTTAAAAAAAGTAATTTTGTACAGGTTAAGGCTTACAAGATGAAGAGGAAAAGTTGAAGACAAATCTCCATATGTAATAGAGAAATATACAAATTAAATGAGCTTCTGTGAAAAATTTTGATCAACTGGAAGGTCATTTGACATTCAGGAGTTTTATCTTCCTATTAGAGGTCAAAAGATCTTCTGTCAGAAGCAGCTCTTTTGTCATCCTATTGTGGGTTTGTTCTGTGACCGTGGTCCATTCTTTTGGCCTTACTGACACCATTTTCTCATCAATACAGTTTGAATAATGAAGCTATCTAGCAGAAATATCCTAAAGCATTCACTAATTTATTTCACAATGCATAGAGATGAGAAATGACAGCCAGATGTTAAATATTACACACATCACATTTAATCTCCATTTGATTGCAACAGTGAACAACTAAGTGCTATAATTGGAAGTACAGTACTTTTTCCTTCCTTTCCTTCCATAAGTCAAATGGTACAGTGAGGGTAAAAGTTCAGTCTCAAAGCTGTGCATTAGCTTTTAACACAAGAAGTGTTCAGGTAAGAAAGTCTGAACTCCTCAGGTCAGATCTTATTATGTAAGAAAGTTAATGTCAGATACACGGTGTAAAACAGGCTGAGTAGTTCCATAAAATTAACTGTCTACAACTGAGTTATGGGGTGTTGAGATAACTGAAATGAAGTTCAGCCTAGTTGCATCACACCAGGATATGTGTGCTCTCACATCACCCATGTGAAGCACAAGGTACCATGAGAATATTTGAACAATACAATGTTCTACCCGGTGCCTGAGAGGTATGATTCATACATGTTCTTACTGTAGGGCATTCATAAAGACACTTCAGTGTGTGCCTAGTACCTGGGGAAGATAATTAGGCACTTGAGAAAGGTATTCTGAAAACAAGGCAAAAGTTGGTAATCTGTATGAGAAGAGACTGAGTGCAGACTTTTAAAAAAAGTGTTGTTTACAGGACCAAAATAATAACAAAAAGGTATGCTGGGACACAAATAAAATTTATTAATGAGCATATATTATATAGAAACACAGCAAGAAATAACAAAATAGACTGACACACAACAAGATGATTAGTATACTTGCTCACTTGGAAGTCTCCATTCAGCTCCTCTTCAGCAGCAGGGGAGAAATTGGGTACTTGCTCTTGATCCTCTCATTCTTTTTAAGTGTGTCTCTATGTTACAACCATCTTATTTACTTGTCTACTCTCCTTAGTATCCACATGGCCAATGCATGGCAGGCAAGACAATAAAATCATCTTAATTTCAGGCTACCCCATACTGGTTTTGAATCAAAGCTTTTCATATCAACTTCAAATTAATAAAAATAATAAATAAACACATCAATACAAATAATAAATGCCCCTAATCAACTTTTCATATAATCTTCCAATTAATATGAATAATATAAGAAATTAAAGTACCAAAATTCAGTCTGGTATTTTAGAGCAGAGGAAGCTGATATTCATTTACAATTTTTTTAGAGAAATTAATTTCATCTATCACACTCATTCTCACATGTATTTTGTTTTTTCAGATATGTATTTTCGCACCTACAGAGTAAAGATCATCAAGGTATGCATGTCCACATTGTCTGTCCAGGAACACTTATGTGTATTAAAGAGGGTTGTCTTGGATTCTTCTTGATTGATAACAATGAAGTTTTTACTTTTTGACAGAATTTTAAATAGTCTGCAAAAGTCAACAGGTGTTATTAGGCAATCCTTTGCTTCAGTATTTTACTTACTCCAGCCTCCATAACCCTTAGGCTATGTTATTGTTCTGAGGGTTTGTTTTTTGCTTTTTATTTTTCAATGTAAGTTTGGATTCTGCACATATATCTGGCTATAGTTTATTTTCCTGATAGGATGACATTATGTACTATAACCTTGCTTTCATCTTTCAGCTGTTTAGGGAGCATGACTTCCTGCTGATGAGTTGTTCCTTGTGTGGTCTACTTAAAAAACAGACCTTTTGATCTTGATGAAAAATCCCTCTGTTTTTCTTGGTTTTATTGCTTGTGGTGGTATTGCTTAGAACAGTGCTGCATTAGAGTGGTTTGTGCCTGTGAAAGTCTACACAGATCTAAGGCAAAGACTTGGCAGTGTTACAGCTTGTTCTGGCTGTGTACTTAAATTGTACATCAAGGGGAATTTTATTAGTATATTTTTTTCATCTGATTTAATTAGATTCTTATATTAGTGATTATGATTTAGAATAACACCTGGATTTTATTGCTAATAGCAGCTTAATAAACGGAAGATTTTCTAAGAAATGTTGATTGTGATCCCTATCTTCCCCAGCTAGATCCCTGAGGAAAATGGCATTTACAACAGCAGCCATTTGTAGGCAATTGAAAATGTCTGTTTCTTGAAATGCCCTAAATGATCAAAATATCTAGTTGGTCTTTGCATTGTAGTAGTCCTGAAATCTTTTCCCAGTCTGTGCTACAGAGAAGCTAGTGGTTAATAGGAGAAGAAAACTTTGGAATGAGCAGTCAGCAGCACATTCCTTTACTTTCTTTTACAGAAATTGACCCTTTGCTGCTCTTTCACTAAATCTCGTTATTTAGCAAACTTTGCGTGTAAAAGCACAACTTATTTACAAATTCACACCAGAAAATTATGACTAGTTTCATACAAAATGAAAAGGTGTTGGAATAACTTCTGGACAATACTGGAGTCAGATACAAAATTTAAAACCATAATGCATTGAATAGTGAGAATATAATTATTGGTAGTAAACATTATTTAATGGAATATTAATCTTGCAAAGCAAATCTGATTTCACTGTCAGCCTTCATAAGATTATAGATTTGGTAAATAGAGTTGCAATTATACAAAGTATTTGGTAAATAGAGTTGAAATTATATAAAGTATTTTACTTACTGCCATATAATGTTCTAATGAAAGGAATCACACAAGTAGATCATCAGTTGTCTGACAGACAGAGGAGTTATTACTCTGTTCTCTATCATGTTTCACAAAGTTTTGTACTTTGGACACAGTTCTGTTCAACATTTTCATCAATGACTTGGTAATAAATATAAATCACTACTGAACAAAATTCACTGGAAGGAAAACACACAAACCATACCAGTGGAATGATGGAAAAAGCACAGCTGACTTGGAGCAAAGTAGTAACAAAAATGTACTGTTTGTACTAGTAATTGTGTAAATAGCAGAACTAGAATAGTAAATACAGCTGTGAGATATCAGATTTGGGTGATTTGTATCACTATTTCATAAGATAATGCTAAAACGTTTTAAAAGGGGGAAAGGTGATGCATTTGACAAAAAAAAACAAACAACCTAACCTTAATGACTATGAAATATAGTATTCACTTTGGCTGTCTTTAAAAGTCATAGAATGATATAATCATTTAGATTGAAAAATACCTCTAGGATCTTTACTCCCATTAACCCAGCACTGCCAAGTCCTCCAATGAACTGTCACAATGTACTGTCACTATGTACCACATCATTTGAAGACTTCTAGGAATGATGACTCAATCACTTCCCTTGGAAGCCTGTCCCAATGCTTGATGACCCTTTTGAACCCCACCTCCCTCAGCTGCTCTTCATACTCTACAATACTCATACTTCATACTCTTCAATACTCATACAATTTGTACTCTAGACCCTTTACCAGCTTTGTCACCCTTTCTGGGAAAATGTAAAAATAATGGTGCTGAACAACTAGGGCAGGAAAATTTCAGAGCCTTTGAGTCCACATTAATGTTTAATTTGCTTTATAGGGGGCAGTATTAAAGTAAATCTCTGGATTCTGGTCCATCAGTGTGCTTTGGATGACACCACAGGGATGGATGTGGATGGGTGTAGGGATGTAGATTTGTGCTGGGAGTGCAGCAGGTGTGCCAGAGGTTAATGAGCACACATCCAGCCTAGAGCTTGCTCAGTGTACTCATCCTCCAAACACTTGTACAGCAGATGACCCTCAAGAAGGTGTTTACCTACAAATCTCTGTTCTGCCATAATGCAAAAACAGCCAGAGTTAGAAATCACTCAAGGATTTCTTTCTGATTTATCTGACCTTGTTTTCCTCCCATGAAACTAAGACACATTTTAAAACCTCCCCCCAAAAATGGTCTATTCCCCTAAGTTTCCCCTAAGGTTTTTATTTTCATACCAAAGCAAAAAAGAAAAAGAAAATAAATTGCATTTAATTGTTGGACTGAAATGCAGAGTGGGATAGGTTAAATTTTCTACCTGTAGAAACAAACAACTTTTTTGAAGATACACTTTACAGCTGCACTTTAAACTTTTATAAAGTCTTTGACTCAATATTGGAAAAACTAGTAAATTGGCAAATGTATGACTTTCTGGATAAAAGGGTCATTTTCTTGTAAAAAAAAAAAGTTTTACCAATGGCGTTGTTTTTGTGGAGATAAACCTCTATTTAAGGCTAAGAGCTTCCAGCTAAGACCTTTTGCTCCATATTATTGCCCTGCAACATGACTTTTTAACCACCTCTTTTTTTTTTTTTAATTACACATACGTTTACTAAAACCTGTTTGAAAACTACACTGAAAACTAAAGCCTGTTTTTCCTTTTTAATCGCTTCATGTTTCAAGTAGAATCCTATAAAAATGTATTTTTTAAAATATATTGAATTGGTTTGTTTCAGTTTTCCTTTGAATAGTATTTCTCATAACACTTGAATATAAACTAACAGGGTGAAAAACAGGTGAAAAAATACCCACTTTTTCTAACACTATTTAATGTCCTGGACAACAAGTGTTGCTGCTGTTTGTAGAATACATAAAAGTTAAAAATCAAAAAGAAATAAGATCCATATCAAGAAATTACTGTCCTCTGTCTCAGGCAGAATGCATGTCTGAAGCATAGTAATACTTTTCTAGAATACTACTAGAATAGTAATATGTACACTCTTCCTATATCAAGCACTTAGAGATATTAAAGTAGCTCTGACAGGAAAACAGGAATAAATTAACCTTTTTGTCTGACTTATTTGGAAATTTTAAGTTATTTACACCTGATTTATGGATTAATAATATTTCTCATGTTAATCCATGATGTATGCAAATTTCTTGAGCAGCAATAGGAAGATATTAATTAAAATCATCAGCTTACAGTTTCATCAGGAAGAAAACCAGTTTTAGCGGTGAAAATAGTATCATTGTGTTATTATCATTACTATTATTATTATAATTATTATTATAATTATTATTATATTTTAAAATCTGCNGAGTTTTTCAGAGAAACAGTTTCAGTGGCATCAAAACAATTCTCACACAAAAATGTGTCCTAATAATCATCCATGGTATTCTGGGGTCTTGTATTCCATAAACTAACATACCAAATTCCTCTCTGAAAAAGTTGTTATTAGTCTGATATTATACAGCTAGAAAGATAGAAGAATTTTCTTTTTTATTTCTGCCTGGCCAAATAATGAAGTATGTGATGTTATTCTCGGCTGTCTAAAAATGTTATTTCTTCACATACACATGTATTTTGGTCTGTGTTATTTCTACATAATAAATTTTGGCATTTTTTATTCCATCTTTTTTTTCTTTTTCTTCAAATGTACCAAAAATTACAAATTATCTCGACAACAGGATATGAAGCCCAGAAAAAAGCTGCACCCCTTATATTTTAGTACTTTTCAGATCCATATTGTCTGCTCTCTAAAGCTATCAAAATGAATTTTTTACCTCTGAAATGGTAACAGATTGAGTTCTTTCAAAAACAATGGGGAATGAAGCATGAAAAAGATTTCAAGTTTTTATGGCAACTTAAATCAGAGCCATCAGGCGCTGAAGGTTCAAATGGAAAACACAACAGCAGTGAAATTCCAGGGAACATTACATCCCGATGAGGGGGAAGATTTCCTGTTTTGTTTTGCACTGGACTGGGTTCTGGTTTCCAGAGCAGCAGGGAGGAGAAGCTGTATGGTACCAGCCTTCAAACCAGAGGTCATAATCATTACATAACTCTTAGAAATAAACTTAGGAATCTTCATAAGTAAAGTTACGGAAGTTAGAAGTAGAAATGGAAAAAACATTATTGTTTTTCAACTGTGCACAGAGATGCAGCAAAAATATGTAACACTCAACCTAAGCAGAAAAGATTAGGACTCACTTCTGCAATGCCTGTAAATTAACCTCTAGATCTGCTCCTCTGCACTGTTCCTTTGCATGGCAAAACAGTTTCTTAACTGGAAGTTATGCATTTCTCTGTGTGAGGTGTAGAACAGGTACAGAAGAAGCTGTTCTTGAGAAATACTCCCTAAACTTCAGCTTATGGGACCTTGTCCTGAAGATGCACTCACATATTTAACCTGCCTGTCCACATTGTAGGACTTTTCTGTGTTATCATTCTACCAAACTCTGAAAAAAGGATGTATACTCAACTTTTGTTCTACTCTTCCTGATTTTCCCCTTTAAGATTGCTTTTATGAATGGATGCCAGGCTAGCAGAGAAAAAGGCCAAAGTGAATTCTTCAGTTAAAATCCTTGGTCTGTTAGTTTTTCATCTGATAACAGCATAGAACCCCGTCTTTTCTTGAATACATCATCTTGGGTTACAATAAGAGGGAATGGTTAAAAGAGATGAATACATAAAAGAAAAAAACCATAACTAATCAGATCTGTGAAAAAAACTATAAAGCTTTACAGAATTTCTGGAATGTAGATAGACTGAGCTTAATGTTAATAATATTTTATTTATAGATGATTTCTTATCTTATATTTTCAGAGAAAAAGGATGAAATAGCCCACTTTGTCAAGATGCAAGGTTTTGAACAGAGAATATCTCCCAGGCATGTTTAGTTATGTTGGTTGAATGAGCAGATAATCAAATGGAAGAAACATCTCACAAGAAAAATGTAAACAGAGATGGCCAAAGTTGACTGCTGAGTCTTTTCATGAATAAATTACAGTCAAAAAGAATTTTTTACTGAAGGAGGAAATCTCTAATCAGTTTTCAGTATACTAGCTTGTGCCTCATTTTATTTGCTGAATTCTGGTTGTCTTCCTTTTGAATTTTGACTATGAATCCTCCCAGTATGAAGTAAATCATGAAATAGGGGTAATGAATGGTGGAAATAACTCATGTTCAGTATATATTCTTACTGAATTGTGGTTGCAATATGACTGGTTTTTTTCCAAGTACCTCCTAAGGAATAAGAAAGTCAATTATCCCAGGAAAATAGTGATGGTGGACATCTCCCTCTCTTTTTAAGATATTGCTAACCTGATGCAATACAGGATTGCTCACAAAACTCTGTCTTGAGGTAAAAAGTGTCTAATTCAAAGTTCTTTCGACTTTTGATATGGTAGACCATACCTATACTTTACTACAGAAAACTCCAAACACTAACAGTAGCTCAGGATAGTTTTGTCCAACATTTCTGTATTGGAAGCTGATGCTTTCTCTCCAATCCATTCTCAAAATGCTGAAGGAAGAAATTCTTCTGGAATGAAATAGCAGGAAACTTGATCATGACTCCTTCATCTGCTTCCTCCAGATAAGTTAATATTGTCTCTGTTGTAAAGGGAGAAATAGAACTCTGTAGTCAGCATAAAACCAGAAAACAGTTCCAGTTGCAGGGGGAAACTCCCTTTTACTCAAAGATATAAGGAAATCTGTGTGTTTTGGCTTTTCCTTCCATGAGCCTAAGGACCAGCCTGGGTAGATTTTTGTAATGTCTCTTAAATTATGCTTGGAAGAGATGGAGTATTGAATTAAGGCGTAATTGTTATTGCAGGGTAAGTAAACAATCATAGTGATAGATTAGAGCAGTTTACATGACAAGGAGAGAGCTAAATTGCAATTTAAACAAATTCTTTAAACTCACTCCTTAAAGAAAAAGAGAAAAAGTGAGAGAAAACATATTACCTTAAATTGGAAATTTGTTAATTAAAGGCAAAAGGAAGTTGGGTAAAAATGGAAGAGACTAACAAACTGAGCCACACTTCTACATGAATAGGGGAAAATAATATATTTAATTGTTGGTTTACCTTACTAGAAGACTGCTATTCAGAACCACACTGTGTATCTTGTGACGATTGCTGTCTCAATGGCTTACAGGATTAAGACTTCTCAGGTCTCTCCATTCTTATCCTTGGGAGTGGGGTGAATTTTAGCAGAATGAAAATGTCTCCTCAGAAAACACTGAGTTGTGAGTGGCTAACATCCTCTGATCAAAGGTAGCCACAGGTCACATCTTTTAGTGTAGTTCATTTTAGTAATCACATATATCTTGACCACAGATACTATTCATTATAGATAAATTTCCAAAAATCTGATGATAAAGAGGGCGTTTGATTGCCTAAAATGGGCATCTGCACCATGCAGACTACAGAATTTCACTAAAAAGTTTAAGAGTCAGAATCAATTTTTTCTGGTGTAACTAATGTGGACTATATGATTTTCTCTGGAGATATGAAGGACTGGACAAGAGAGTAAACCTTCTGATAAAATCTTCTGTAGTTCATTACTTCTCATTTGCAGATTGATTTGAAAACTTAAATAGTCACTGTTTGATGACAGATCAAAATAATACTATTTATTATTTTTGTAGTTTTTTTGATGGTTGCTTGTTGGCTTGTTCTTAGCCTCTGGCTCCCAAACAGGTCTGTGAGAAGATGTTGAGGACTCTCAGGGCCAGTCTGACAGCTGAAGGACAGGCCTCTTTAATAAATGGTGAAGAAATGTTATAGATCAATTCTAACCACCATTATTTCTGTCTGACCTTATTTTGAATTGTGCCTCATCTTTCTTTTGAGTCTTTACATGTCACAGGGTTTTGCATAATTACATGTGTTTCTCATACCACATTTTTATGTCGTAGTAGGACCTTGATATTTCAGCCAGTACATAACCCAGAAGGGTAGGTGCTGTATGGTAGGTATAATGCTATTAATATTAACACCTGCATCAAAATTCCCTGAGGGACCTGTTTTGACAGTCAAAAAATTCTTTCAGAAATATGGTTTGCATGAATTATTTTAAACTGTAGTTTATAATCAAGTCACTTCAGCACTGCTTTCTAAACTAACAATGGATTGCAATGAAGGTTCATATAAGGTCACCTGTTAGATGAAGTCAGTCCTAAACACCAAAATCTTTGAAAAATGTTGCAGGTGCACGATCCTATGTAACAAATTCCAGCTCTTTTTTCATATACCTGTCTAAACCAATTACTTGGTGTAAAAAGTCATCAGTAAAGAAGCCTTTACTTGTGATTTTTTGTCATGTTTGATTTAGGTTTATATATAAACATGAGAGTTGAGAGGGAAAATCATACTTCCCCTCTCTGACTTTCAGGTTCAATCTGATTTATAAAACTTAATGTGGATTTATTTTTGCCTTGCAACTGCAATTTAACTTGAACAACAATCACATAAATACAGAAAATGCTCAAGGTCTTAATTTCAGACACCATGTATGTAGAATGATACAGAGATGCCTCTGAGATGCAGGGATTCTTCTGTCATAGGTTGACACAGGCTGGATACCAGGTACTCATCACACCACCAATTACTTCTCTTTATCAGCAGGGCACAGTGGGGGAGAAAATAAGATAGAAAAAAGTCATGGTTCAGGATAAAGGCAGTGAAATAAAGCAAAAGCAAGGGTTGTGTGCATAGAAACAAAGAAAAACAAATATTTTATTCCTTATTTCCCATCAGCAAGTTATATCTGGCTACTTCCCTTGAGTTTGCTCCTGAAGACAAACATCAGAACTTCTGGAGACCTAGAGTGTCTCATTTTGCTGTGTAACTGTCCTGGGTGCAGGGATGAGAGGTGCAATCCTGGCACTGTTTATAGCACACATCACCGTGGAGAGCAGGGAGCAGTTTTCAGCAGGGAATTCTGAGGTGTCAGGAGTGGAACATTTTTCTTGCCCAGTCACAGAAGAAAATGGTTTTGCCCTTTTTAAAAACCACAGAGAGGTCCTTTTCCTTTTGCTAGGCTCGCTCAGGAGCGGGAGCCACCCCACAAGTCCCCAGAGTGCCACTGCTGGGGGGCAGCTTTGCACCCCACAGCCACCACCTGAGATCGCCGCCGACGGGGAGAGCCCTGGTGGGAGATGTGGAACGAGCAGCTCAGCAGCAAAACTCCCTTCAGAGAAAATAGCTTTCCAGGTTTTCTTTGCCCCTGTTTTCCCCGGTTTCCTGACTGGGGGAAGGTGTTAAGCCATGGAAACTTATTTACATCACTCTTTCCTCATTAATTTTTTCTTCCCACTGTTCTCTGTAGCCTCATGGTGTAGCGAGGGTCCCTGCTGCCATCTTCTTTTTGTTCCCAGGGGACCCATGTGGCACAGCTGATAACTTTTGGTAGTGAACACCCTTCTTATGGGTAAACCATCCTCTCTGTTGTTCAATCTTTTATTAATACTGTTGTGTTTATCAAGATTTCTTCAGTAAATTGTGACTCCAATTTATAATCTCTCCTAGTATGTTTCCTCTACTATCAAAAGAGGGCCATATGAGTGGATTTAATTTTCTCACTGAGTTTTAAAAGGAGCACAAGAACACAAAAGCATTACCACGATTTTAATTAAATTTTATATAAGTGATTTTTAATCTGTAATTTAATTGCTTTATACTTGCCTGGAACTTGATACAGATTTCTGGGAAAAAAACAAATAAATAAACAAACCAACATGTATATGATAAAATAGCTATGCCGTGCTTACATGCAATGCAGAAATAAAATCAACATCATCATTCATACTTCAAGAGAAGATCATGCATTTCAAAATTCCCCTTACATACACTCACTATAACTGATTTTTTAAACTCATTTCCAAAGAGAAAGAAGTAAAGGAGAATAAAGGAGGTGTCAGACCTCTCTGTAAACCTCATCTCTTGGTTTCCTACCTGCCATGGTCAACTGCATGATTTGGGCCTGTGGTGCACTGCCATAACCTTCTTTTGAAGTTGCTGGGAAAATGAAAAAAAGAGAAAAAACAAGAAAAAAAAAAGTCTTGTTGTGCAGTGTTTAATAAGTAGGCCTGCCTTTTCAGTTCCAGTTCTTTTTTGTACTCCTATCCTTTTCTGCCATGTCAGACAGCTGGCCTGACACAAGACTACTGGGGAGGGCACCAAGCAGGGAGGAGGACATGAACACTACCTCAGGCACATCAAGGCTGTCTTTGAATAGGATGTAAGGCTGTCCTTGAACAGGATGCAGAGAAGTTTGGTCCATGCCCACAGAATTCATAAATATAAACTCAAGAGATCTGAACATTGTGGTGTACAGAAAACCTAATTTATGTTTCTTTTTTTCCCCTTGGAGGCCTGTAAATGTGGATAAATTTTGTGTGAAGCAGACTAGCTTTACAGATGACTGTATTCTGAGCAAAACTCTCTGAAGCATTTCTATAATAGCTTTACTTTGTAAAACATGGAATTTTTCAACAGAATATACAGTTCTGCAGTATAAAGATTTTATTGCTTGGGTTTGGTATAAACTATATAACTCACAGCATCACTATTCATGATGAATTCACTGGCTTTATGTACACAGCCTAGGAAATGTTTAGGGTTGAAAGATTCCTTAAAAACAAATGCTATGAACTTTACTTGATGATATAAATTACAAAGGTAGCCAGTAAAGCAAAAGTTACTGGAGATTTACCTTTTCCAGGGGTCAGACCTGGATAGAACTGCTTCATGACAAATAGCTTGCAATAAAGGGTTCAGTTTCAAAGAAGAAACAAACAAACAAACAAACAAAAAATCAAGGGGAGATTGCTCAGCAGAGATGAAAGAGAAGACCATCTTTGTGATGTATCCCATCTATCTGGCAACTGTATATAAATCTCTTTATATATGTACTTTTTAGACAAGTAGGGTAAATATTTGTCTCCTGCTTGAAGTCATATTGCTTTATAAATATTTTTTATATATATAAATGTGCAGGCATAGGAGGCATGGAGTGTTCAGACACAGCATATTATTTACAGGGGATCCATGCACTCCAGCTGGAGGCTGGCAAGGTAGTGCAGGGCACTGGAAATAGCATGAACTACAGATGAGGCAACAGGAGCTGAAACATGTATCTCCATTGACAAGGATTTGAGCTGAGGCAGCTAGTTCACATATCCATTCTTTTGTGCTTTCACCTTAAAGCACAGTTAGAACTCTTATTCTAGATTTTGGATTCTACCAAAACTGCAGGTGAAAACTTTGATGGTGGTGTCATTTATTTTGATTTACGCTAAGTTCTCTGTACTGTTAAAATTATCCAATATTAACCAGGAAAATTCATCAACATCGGAGCTTGGACCCAGGGGTTGCTTTACATCATGAAATTAGTAGAATCTTTGTAGTGGGAATTCTTGGTGCTCATACACTCAAAATTATGATTAAACACGCTATTACCACAACACTCCCAACAGCTACATTTTATCTGGTACATTAGACAGAATATCCTTTTATTTTTTTTTAAGTATTTGTGAAGGATATCCAGACACAAACACCTAAGGCACATAGAACTGCTTCTTGTACTTACATATGCCAGTAACACAAATAATGCAGCATTTGAAATGTTGACTCATTAGTGTCTGGCATAAAAGTGATTAACAGCTTGGGCTGTGTTTTACACAGGAAATTTAATCAAAGCTTATGCAAAGTATTGCATTGTAAACCTGTTGCTTTAAAGGCTAATTGTGATCTTAGTAAGGTTGCAATGACAATGACAAAAACAAAAATGCTCACTAAGGCTGCAGACTTTCTAGAAAATTTAGTCCATAATATTTCTCAGTGATGAGTGGAATACTTGCAGTGTTGTCTTTTCCTTTTTCCATAGTGAACACAAGACTTCTTGGCATTCTTCTTCTCTGCTCCTGTTATTCACCCTGAACATGAAAAATGCTTGATGTACAACTTGGCCATTATTAATAGGATGATGGAATGAAGCATAACTCCACAGAAATGGATCAGAATTTTTATCTTGGAATGTAAAAGTAGGCCCATACCAGCTGTCACTGAAGATTCTTGTAGTTTGAAACATGAAATAGTATCCAAAGTGTATTCAAGGAAGTCTAATTTCAGATTTTACTTTTATTAAAGCTTCCATGTTATTCCTGCAGGAATATATCTCGAGTTATTCCAAGCCACTTTGCATTTTTCTCACTCCTTGTATGGCCCTTATCCCATTTTATTTCATGCTGTTCAGATATTAGTTATAAAGTTAATAATTATCTTGTGGTATTTTCTACCATGATGTCACTATGGAATTTCACAGCTTCATAGTCATTTACTAAAGTTTTCACACTGAATATGGAGATAGAATTAATGAATAATAAAGACTCAAAAACATTAGCACCAAAGCTGTTCAGTAAGCTTAAATGTCTATGTTCTGATTTTTAATTTATTCTTTTGGCACTTTCCATTCCCAAAGTATTCCCTGTTAAATGGCAGTCGTTGTTACTAAGCATTCAGCATGCCTGCTAATTTGATTTTCAGTTCTCAGTGGTATTCAGAACACAGAAATATACAGTTAGTGTGCATCTGAGAAAATGTTCCTTTACATGACTTCCCTGTCATCACAGAGACAGACCTGAACTGAAAGCACCAGACTGGGGCTTATCTGCATTACCTGGGCAAAGATCCTTTTTCCTTCTGCCATTCTTAGCTCATTCACTGCACAAAACCCAACTTCTGCAGCAGTCGAAACGAAGATCTTAGTTTATTTCACAGTTCAGTTTTGGTATCCTGACAAATACTTTGTGCAATTACAGAGGCACAATCTGTGTAAAAATACGAAGTGACAAGGTAATTAAAAACTTAATCCGAGTTCTTACACAAAACATGTTAAATTAGATTGTCACCCCTTGTTACCAGTATGAATGAGTTTAAACTACAGCCTACGCTTTCCTATACACTGATTGGATGCCTTCAAATGTCATGAAATAGAAAATTACAGCCTATATTGCTAAAGTTTGGCCAAATTACAGTAAAATGCAAGGTATTATGGTAAATTAAAGACCACAATCACAGCTTAGAATATTAGTGATTTTCCAAGAACACAAAATAAAAGAATTTTTTCCCACATTTTTTCCTCCTAAAAAAAAAAAAACCTGATCATATCATCTACTGTTCTCAGCTTTACATTTGGTAAGTTGTTTCATCTCTGTACCTGTGGAAAGCAATATTCACTTTTCAGTTGGATATTATCCTCTATGGTTTTTGATTTGGCCTAGCACTCTTTTTTCTTATATCAATTCTTTGAGATTTTTCATGGACTATGTTGTGAAGGGATCTGAGTTGTAAGGTTCCTGTGGTAGTGTGTATCTCATGGAAGGAACACATTTGGAATCAGTGAATAAATGTCGTTTTATGACTCAGAAGCTTAGGTTTTGTTTTTCTAACTAGAAAATAAGGTGTTGTACTTATGTTCTAAAATACTTGCAGATATTCTAAAAAAATACCATGGCAAATTGTTTTTGAAAGATAACTAAGTTTCTGAAACTGGCTTGTGATATTATTTAAATGTACATGTTAAAGAAAGGAATAATCTTCTTTTCTAAGGTGCATCATCTCAAATTAAACAAGGTGAAAGTTTAAATAACTGTATATGGAGATATAAGTGTATGCATGCATGCATGTATGTATTTAATTGAAATACTTTTCCTGTGATGGACATATGTATTTAAGAACCTTAAGGAATACATCTGACTCCAAAGCTATTCAGATAGGTTATTATAGCTCTCATACATTTTATAGACAAATGTCTATAATGATACTGTTGGGACATCTGCATATGATTAGTCCATGATGAAAAATTAACGATTTCAATGTCCTACTTCTTGCCCAGATAGGTCTTCTCACTTCTTTTTGTTTGTTTATTTTCATTTATTTTGTATTGTTTCCTTTTTCCTCTTCCTTTAATTGAAAATATATAAGTAAAGTCTGTTGACTTAATTTAAAAAAAAGAAATTAAAAAAATATTTCTTCTGTATTTGCTTGTGAATTGCAATAAATTAATTGAAATAAAGTTTATAATACCGGCAAAAGCTAAATAAAAATAACATAATTGTAGATACCACATCTTAAGGAATATTCAGATATGAGTCTCATCTAGTTTCATTGGGAAAAGGTAATAGAAGAGACATTTCTAGGTCTTTTTGTCTTAGAATTTCCTTAATAGTCAGAATTTCTGATGGTGAAATACATAAATTTAAAATACTCAGAGTATTATTTGGTGTAAAAACAATTCCAGATGCTTGTTCACCACTGATCACTGGCTTTGCACTACAGTTTTCTCCCTTTTCTAAACTGATTCCTTTCAACTTCACAGAAATACACTCTGTTTGAGGTCTGTCTCACAATTCCTTTCTACTGTTAGCTGTAGGAAATCATCATTTGACTTTTGCATTTTACCAGAATTTACATGGTATGTAGCACTAATCTTCTCACCAAAAGAACAAACCTCTCTGTTGCAATTTAAAAGTATGGAGGTCTCATTTCACAAGATTTCTGTTTCCATTGAGCTGTTCTCACTTTTAGGTCCATGGATATCTTCTTTGATTCCTACTCTCTGAATCGATTAGAAAGCACAGAGATAGTAACACTGGGGTCAATTCTTCTTTATCCAAATGAATGCTGAGGTGTTTTTGCAGACCGTGCACGATGCTGAGGGGGGGCTTCCATTTTGATCTGTTATTTTCTAGGAGAAAGAGTTACAGTCATGAGACAAAACAAACAAACCAACCAAAAATTTACAAATATCTTCCAGTGCAGTTCTGACCTGCAGAAGACCAACAAAATTTTGTCCACTGCTCTACTAACTCACATTACAGAAAGATCTTCTGTGGCAGTAAGGCAATATTTATTCTTTGAAAAGAAAGAAGAAAAAAAAGCTTTAGTTTAGTGAGACACTGACAGTGTACACTGCATTGCTCTGCTCTCTTGTATTAACAACAAATGTCCAAACATATTGGCATAGGAAACAGAGTTATTACTTAGGTCAATATATCAACCTGGGAAAACGAAACAGGAAGAAAAGCCAATAGCTCAGCATTCATCCAGTGCATGGGATATCATTATGTATCATTAGATATTCAATATGCTTAGATGCTTTGATGAAAATGTAAGGGAATTCTGTTAAAAGAAAGGTTTATTTTTTGCTGTCAGTTTATGGTTTCAAGTTTTAATCTCACTGACTTTTTCCACTTGCATTTTTTTTTTGTGATTTTATCTATGTTCTGTGATTTTTAATCACTCCTGGGGTGGTTAGAAATTAAGAATAATTTTGTAGATGTTTTATATTTTTATAAAACAAAAGAAACCAAAACTGTTTGACAGTTTTCGTCCCACTACATTCTAAAAGAGAATATATTCTATAATAGTCACTGTATGCTGTCAAACAAATAAGTTTTTAAGAGTGGTGGGTGGTTTCCTGAGGTATAACAATAATGAAATGTGAGTAGCAGTGATCTGAAGATAACAGAAAAACTCTTAATTCATCAGTCATTGCCAAGCATTATCTCACTGTTTTCCTTTAACAGGTATTATGTATTTCTTGACAAAAGTAGCAGAAAAATTCTATATCCTTCTCTTTGTGCTATTAGCACATTTCCACATTATTAGACTGTTTCCATGTCTCTCCTTCCTGCCCCTTCCCACCCCATCCCAACAGAGATACATCTTCAATGAGTCTTGTTCAGATTCTGAAACTGCTGTAGGAGGAAGTCCAAGATACCTACAGAAAGTAACTTGGAAGGAATATCAATTTTATGTAAAAGAGATGCTTTTGGTTTATTTGAGTACAAATAAAGACAGTGGGGGGAAAAGGAAAATAAGAAGAAAGCAGATTCCAATAGTGCATAGAGAACAGTGCATTTCCCAATAGTTTGCTAACCCAGTCACTTCTAGCTATTGATATTCCTACACTACCTGATGGAGCATGAGGAACAGAAATGTATCTATGAACAAGTTTACTGAGGAACCCTGAGTAATAGCTCTTCATCAGCACAAAAACTTAATCAAGTCTCCTAGAAAAATAGTTATTGGGCCAAACAGCTTCTTGACCTGTTGTGCTATATTGCCAGATTTCATCAACAACCTGCACATATTTTCAATTCTGCTGGCAAGACCTCAGGTTTAGATGATCAGTACTTGCAAAATTTGCCTGAACACTAATTATATTGCTTCTACTAGAATAGAATTATTATAATAGAATTATATTTCTTCTACTATCATTGCAAAACCTTCTCATAAATTGTGCTGGATGGAGACTTTCCCTTAAGTTAGGATAATGAGAGGCTCAGAAATGTTTTCTGTATGTCTTTTCTTTTAAATAGAGAAGGGGGAGAGCTGAACAGAGAAGCCACACTCAGAAATGGTAGGTGGAATATGTATTTCCTTTTGTCTAACAGTTTCTCCTGTTCCTAAGATGATTTACAATGCAATAAGTATTTAAAAATCAAGAAGCAAGTTCAGAGTTTTAAGAAATACAGTACATTAATGGATTTCTTTTGAGGCCAGTGGACTAAATATAACATCAGTGCATTCAAGTTTTATCAGCAAGTTTTATCAGTTGAATGAAAGATGCACAATTCAATGAAACTGTTTAATTCTGAGATTAATTAATTGGAAAGATGTGCTCAGAATTCCTTTGGATAAAGAAGATAAAAGAAGAAACTAGAAAGCATAGAAAGAAACTAGAAACATGGTAGATTTTTGAGCAACAATTTTAGTTAAAAGGCTGTTGCTCTTCCTAAGAGGTTATAAAATGGGAGAAAACTTTGAGAGCAGTGAGATGACTGATTAAAAAAAAAAAAAAGACTAAGCCACAAGATCAGCAGTGTAGTTATTACCATTTAAGAATATCCAAAAATTATATTTACTTCAACAGTGTTTTAAGGCCCAAAAAACTTACTTGATGAGTCTTTTAGAAGGGCTTTTGATTGTTCATGTACTTTGGGTTAGATGCACAGAAGAAATACTAATAAGATCTTCTCGATCTTCTCAAGAGGTCAAGGACAGCAAAAAAGACTTTACTGGCAAATCAAAGAACTTGGGCAAAAGGTTTTGAGCAGATTCAATCATCATAAAAAACTTCTCAACACATTAACTTAGTCCATTCAATTTAGCAAACTCTAAGTTCGTTAGATTCTCACTACTCAATAATTCTGATAAGAGGGAATTAGAAGGGGAAGTAAGAGAAAAAGACAGAGAAGATATAGAAAAGGACATACATAGCTACCAACTCCTGGGTTCCAGTGATGTTCAACATCACTGAAATCATTAGAGGAGGCAGGGTCAAGATGTTTTTGCTTGCTGCATGTTCAGCCTTAAAGTATCCCTTGGCATTCCTGGGCCCTTTCCTCAGTTGGTTCTGGTAATTTGGCTGGTCAGGAGCTGGGTTAGGGGTGCGAGGCAGGGGTGGAACATTGTCTCCTGTGTGCCAGTGATTGGCAGCCCCTGCCAGGCTGGGATACAGGCTCTAGGGGGCTGGAGGATGTGGGAGAGTTTACTGCCTAACCAGGGCAAGGCCCAACCTGCCCCTTCCCCCACACACATGCACCCCAAAATACCTTGAGACATCAATCCTTTTCAGTCTCAGTCTCACACAAGTGTGGCTGATGATATCCTCATTATATGATATCCTCATACATCAGGTATAAGAGTAGTGTTTTGTTATAGCATTTTATAATTTCATTCTTAAGACTATAGCCCAGTATTCAACAAATATCACCATCTTGTAGATTAGGAAAATTGAGATTTTTTCCACCTCTAAAAGCATACACTGAAAAATTAAACACTTTCTTATTACCTGAAGAAAAGGCATCATTGAGTGTTTCATCCATGAAGGCTGATGGCATATCTTTCATTACATAAAAATAAAATTTTCATACCTCATCAATCATTCACATTTCAGAAGGAAAGGTACTATATCAGCCAGCCTTCACAGGTGAGGTTACCACACCCAGCATGTCTGACCCCAGAGTTTAAAGTCTTGTAGCAGACAGTTTTCATAAATATCCTGATTCACCAAGACAAAGGAATCTTGTTCACAATTTAATAGCTCTCTGCTAGTTCCTAGGCATCTTTCTTTGGCAGGGTGGGACTCTCAGATTCAATAATCTGAGCTATCCTCAGTTTGCAAGCAATATAAACTCTTGGGATGGAAATAAAAAATTATACAAACTTTGAGTCTTTAGATTTTGACTGTGCAGCACCCCGTTTGTAGACAAAAATGCTGTGCTCAAGGATGGAAGTTGAGATTAAAAAAAATCCAAACTGGGATAAAATCTGCTGTATTCCACAATTGTTAAAGGTTTTACTTCTTACTGTTAGTAGTTGTTGCAATACTACTGGTTGCTTGTTATTTTCCTTTTGATAGCCTCATTTTCTCTGACCAACATGATCATATGCCTGCATTTCAATTTACCTGAATTACACATGATACTTTCTTGTATTTTCTGATTAAGATTCATTCATGTTTTCTCTACAAATGGGAAGCCAACCACTTCTCAGATATACTGAAAAAAAAAAAACCTAATGTTATTCGTTTGTAGCACAACTTCTGTGAATCTAAACAGATAATTGTTTTAATTCTTATCCTGCTTTATTTTTCTTCCCTTTGTATTAATTTTCCAGATTAAAACCAAACCAAAAAGATAAACTAAGGAACACCATGGGGTGTTTTTGAAACGACTTTTTTAAAAAAAGTTTTTTCCCTCAGACCTAACTGAAAGAAGCTTTTATTTTTAATCATCAATCTGTGCAAGTTTTTAAAAAATTGTCCTTCTGTGGTCTTAAGAGAAGATACATGAGATACTATCTATTTATGTGGAGGGCATATATTTATAGAGAGAGTTTTTGAGCAGCTCAAGTATCAAGATCAGATATAGAAATGTAGATTCAGCACCACTGGTTCATGTGTGGCTTTATTCAAGTCAGACTCCTGAGGTCCACAGTGAACTTAGGTTGATAGCAGATGGCAGCAGCATTTGTGCTTGCTTAGGTTTAGTCAGAACAGCCTTTTGTCATTCTACAAAATGTGCTAGATGTGTTTCCACCCATACACTGTAAGAGGATATGTTTTCAGTACTCTAAGGAGTATAGAAAATTTGCTAAGGCAAATTTTTCTGTCATATATCGTGTGTCATCCCTGGGGTGTTGTAAACAAGTGAAACAAATACTTTTATGAAGTACATTTATATTAGTAGTGTAATACAGTGTATTGAGTCTGGAAAAATTTTCTTCTTCTCTTTCTGCATTTGCAATGATTTCAGCAGCTCCAACATCAAGAATGAATGAAGGATCCAGCAGCAGAGAATGATCAAGTGTTTGCCTCTGTGCTATGCATCTGGCTGACTCAGATGAAGTTAAAAATAGAGATAATTTCAGCTGAAAGAGCTACAAATGGAAAATTGATCACTGGATTCTAAAATTCAATAAATCATAGTCAATGTAGTTATTTAGTCTCTACGGCTATAAAATCCTACAAAAATGCATTACTGAATGAATCTGAATATCTTAGTATGTGAGGGGCTTTCTGGCTCCAAATACTAGCTAAAATTTTGCTTTACTCTTTGGAAAGTTGCTGGCATTTTCCCTTGCTTTTTTTTCAGAATTTGAAAGACTTGGCAAGTTTGGAATACATAATTTCTGAATTGTACACCTGAAGAAGAAGGTATGTTAGGTTACTGAGATACTTGTAAAGTATCTTGAGGTGGCTCTAGATGGTGTGAGAAAGTAATTGAAATACAATTTTTAAAGAAGAGATTGCAAAATCACATTTGTACCTTAAATATTCTTCAAATCTGTAGCAAAAAGGTAAACGTGTAGTATAGAATTTCTGACTTTAAAAGAGATTGCCTCCTTATCTGGTTCAGAATAACTGTTGGCATCTCAGACTTTACTTATGAAATGGTTTGTGAAACTCTATCCTCTCATGACTGAACCACTGAAAATATGTCTTAATATACACTAAGATATGTAATCATCTGTGGTTCCCCCTCTTTGTGCCCTTCTGCCCCCTCCTGTTTTCAAAGCTCTTTCTTGGTTCATAGGGATCTATTTGCAAGAGTGTGTTTCACTTAAATTAATTGGATATTGTTTTATCTAAAGTTCAAAAAGACTGTGCAGGAGAGCGTTAGGTGGAAAAAATAAAGTGAAGTTTAAAGTATGGTGTGTTAAACACGAACCATGTAATTCTTTGAACCAGAAAGGTCAAGTCATAAAAAAGAAAACAGTTGAAGTATCTTGCAGTCCTCTTAGAAAAAGCACTTACTTAAACCACTTTAATGTATATGATGGAATTTTTTATTTTATTTTGGTGAAATCCAAATGTTCAGGTAAAATCAAATGCAGGCAGTACTTTATTCATAGAATCACAAAATAATAATTTATGTAATTTATATATATTGTTATCAAACATATAACATGTATATAAAATTCTTAATATATTCATGTTAATGTTCCAATACTGGCATCACAAATTGGATAAATATTGATTTCTATTATTTTTCCTTTTTAGGCAAGAATTTGGAAAAGCACATTAATTAAGCAGACGGGCTTGATGTTAATTTCAGTGTAACTTCTATCATCATTGTATCATAGAACCTTCAGATTTAATATTTAGTCCCAGAACATTAAACAGTGGAGTCACCACAACCTGTTGATTTAACCTGGGAGAGAAGTTACTCCTAGAGAGTGTGCATTCCTTTTGAGTTAACTGGCTGCAGGCACGTGAATACTTCTAATACTTTAAAATGTCTTCAATAAAGCGAACATTTGTATGTTCTCAGTCTAAGTGCACCACATAAATTTATTCTATATTAGATTGGTGTGCACATATTCCTTTTCTCCTTTACCTTTTATGAATCTGGGCATATTTATCTTATTTCAAATTTAAGCTGGTCCTATTTCTTTAACTTATTATGGCCTCTGAAGCAGAACACGGGTAACAAACTCCTGCAACAACTGTTTTCAGGGGGAATTTGCAAGAAGATTGCCTGTTCCTGCTTTGGGAGCTATGAAATTGTGGTGAATTAAGAGAAATCTATTAATTTAATCAAAACCTGCTAGTTTTGAAGAAGACATTTGTTTTTAAAAAGTTTTTGGCTATAAAAATGTCATAAAAATTTGTATGAGGAACATGGAAGAAAAACATGTGAGTAGACTAGTAAGAACTGATATAATTTGGATTTTATCAAAGAGGGATTTTGATATTAGATGAAGAATTGAAAACATATCAGCTATTTTGAAAAGAATTATAAAGCTTTCTGCTTACTATATGCATATATTGTATATTAAATTTTTTTCTGCATTTGAGTTTGCTACATAAAAAAAATTGATTGCGTTCAGTTTGAAACACATTATCACCAAATAGTGAAAGTATTTAAAGATATTATTATGTCTCAGTTGTCTACTAGGTTGGTCAAGCAACATTATTACCATAGAATCACAGAATCTAAGGTTAAGATCACCAAATCCATCCATCACCCAGCACCATCACCATTAAATCATGTCCTCAAGTGGCAAATCAACACATTTTTTGAGTGCATCTAGGCATGGTAACTCCATCACTTACCTAGGTAGATTGCTGCAATGATTTACAATTCTTATTGTGATTTTTTTCCCCTAATATCTTGTCTAAACCTCACTTGGTGCAACTTGAGGCCATTATTTTACCCTGTATAGAGGATGGCTGAAATAAATGTGATTATTTATCTTTTGGTCTTTAAATTTTGGTCTTTTTATTTATGTAACTGTATTGAATCATCTTGGTGACCAGAGAAGAGGCCAAGAGCTCCAATTGTATTTTCTGACAACCAAACCTATTTCAAAGGGTTCATGCAATATTGCACTGAAAATAGTTTTGTCTTTCTCATGTAATGTATAAATGTTGCTTTCTATAACAAGCAAATTTGCATGATCCTTTTAAACTCAAATATTTTTGACTCCAGTTTAAAAGAACATTTATGAAAAAGTTATTCAAAAACTGTATTTTCAGGCATTATTTCATATTTTCTATTTACCCTCTAGCCAAAGGCAGCCCAGGAGGATGTGGAGTTTATCCTTGTAAAGCAAAGATACTTGATTTCTGAGTGTAGTTTGTTTTTTTCTTCTAGCTGAATTTGTTAATCTCTTGTGGTTAACACAATGGAAGCAGATATTAAGACAGGTTTTCATATCTTTACTTGGAATATGGCACATATTACATACATACAGATTAAATAGAAAGATTAAGTGCTGTATATTTTATACTGGGTTTATTTTCTTTCTCCAATCCATTCCCATCCTGTTAGTAAGAGAGCAAAATATTTGTTAGCAATATTTAAAAGTCATGGAAAAAATCAGGGCACTGCCATTAAGAAATCCTATTTCCTTGTATTTTAAAATAGGGCATTCATAAGTGTTGTCTTTTTACATTGATCACTTTCTCCTTAATATCTCTGTTTATAGTTGCTGTGATAGCTTGTCTATTTAGTTTTTGTTTCTTTCCTCATTGGGTATCTTTTTTTGACTAGCAAGGTTTCAACTGTTGCTGTTCCCTGACTTTTGTTCTCACCTTCTATTTTAGGATGAAAGAAAAAATTATTAAAACAAAATTTTCTTGTGTTAAATATACACAGAAAATGCACAGCCTTATTTTGAGCTGTTCATCATAGTCACAGGTTTGGAGAGTCTACAAGCAACAGAAGTATAAGAAAATAATTTTTGAGAAATGAAAATATAAAGAAGATTTATAAAAGCTCTAGTCTACTTTTATCTTCTGTTGTTACCCAGAATTTTAATTATTCTTGCCTGTGAAACACTTCAAAGCAGATTAGACCTTAGTTTTTAAAATGGGCTTTAAAATAGTTTTTGCAAATAACTGCTTCAGATCTTGCCTTCTTCACTGTAATTATTTAGAAATATTCCAACTACTTTTTTTTTTCTTAAGTGAAGCAAAGCACTTTTCTGCTGTATTCACTTTCTGGGCCCCATTTTTGGCTGCAGCTTTGAGGAGATGTTGTATCACCTAATTCTCAGGCCGGGGAGTACAGCATCCCTACCAGTATTTAAGAATGATTAATCCACAATTCTTTCTACTGCACAGAAGGCTCAGCCCAAAGGTTCACAGCATCTTCGGAGGCTGAACAAAACATTTCCTGGTCTGCAGTCAGCCACCTTGCCTTGGAGAGTCTGAGGGTTTAAGAGTGTGGAAGGATGCCATTCAGTGTCAGCTGACCTAAGTGCCAGAGAACAGCCCTGAGTACATTTAATTTACTAATGTAGGCAGATCATACGACTCTCACCTTCTAGCTGAGGGAGCTTTCTCATTATGCTGCTGTCAGATTCTCTTCTGTATTCAGAAATATTACATTCTTGAATATAAAGCAGCCTGAATTAATACAAGGATTGCCTTGGAAGTAAGAGGCATTTGGACAGTGCACTTAGTAACATGCTTTAAAATTTGGTCAGCCTTGAATTGGTCAGACAGTTGGACTAGAAGATGGTTGTAGGTCCCTTCCACCTGGAAATATTCTATTATTCTATTCTATTCTATTCTATTCTATTCTATTCTATTCTATTCTATTCTATTCTATTCTATTCTATTCTATTCTATTCTATTCTATTCTATTCTATTCTATTCATTTCTATTCTATTCCATTCCATTCCATTCCATTCCATTCCATTCCATTCCATTCCATTCCATTCCATTCCATTCCATTCCATTCATTTTATATTGTCTTCACACTTATGTTCTTGGTGTTTCTTGTCAATTGCTTACCACTATTTCATGATTTACCAATCTACCTCCTCTGGGTCTTGCATGTTAAAAGAAAAGACACTTGTGATGTTTAACATGTCAAATTCAGTGTTGGATTTAGACTCCTAATTTCTTATGAGTGAATTTACAGAGTCTCGGGATCTTTTTCATTTTTGGTCAGAGTCCTTTGAAATTAATGATTCTAAGTGTTTATGTAAGAGTTAGTCCATAACAAGAGACCATGCTGATTTCATTGAAGAGTATTTATAACCCATATGAATAGATATGTTTTTATTTGATTTTTCACTCTGTATGATCTCCATTTTTTAAAGTAAGATTAAATACGAGCTACAATGTTAATGGAAGTATTTCCTTCCCGGGATGTACATGTTAGGTGTAAGATGTCATGATAATATATATGTAACTATAGATATTCCCTGAATGTACAAGTGAATTTGAACAGTTTAAAGCCTTGCAGAAATCCAATACGATGTTCCATTATATTGTCTGGATTCTTCACTATTTCCATTTTACTAAATTTTATTTTTTAACAGGTTTTCTCTCTGTCTGAGCATTTGTGTAGAATAGCACTCACTTTAGTCCTCTTGACTTATATAGGCTTTTATAAGTCCTTTAAATGTCAGATGTTCATGCTCTTGTAAAGGATAAAATGCAGGAAAATTAAGTATGAATGTCAAAGCAGCATTTCAGTAATACTTTGAAGAGTATTTAATATAAAATCAGATTAATATTAGTACACAGGAAGAGAAGAAAACATAGCTAGAGGCTTTAACATAAAACAAAATTTATATTTGTACAGTAACTCCAGTTTCTTAGTTGTCATCAATCAAAGTACGGTATTCTCTGTGGATGTAGTCAAGATTTTGCCCTACAGATAGGGCTGCTGTATTGAACCTATTTTACAGATAACAGAGAAAAAATATCTTTATTCCTAGACAGAAAAGATTCACTCCTCATGTTCCTGTTTATCTTCTGAGGGGCATCATACAAGAAATAGAGTTAGATCAGGGCAAAAAGCAAATTCCTTGAATTTACCTGCTTTCAAGGAATGGGTGGTTATACTGTTGGAGTTCTAGATATTCTAGTCCCTCTATATCATAATTTTAACAGTGTGATATTGCTGGTTGCTTTAATTTTTTAGGATTGTTTTAAGGAACAAATGCACGTCAGACAATATTTGGCTGGCAAATTATACCTGAAAGTTTTTTTTTGTTTTTTTTGTTTTAATTCTAGAAAAAACAATTTCTGGTCACCCAGAAGATGAGAGCAAGTAGTTGACGTCACTGTTTTCAGAAAGACCTCCTAAGCAAAATGTGAAGGGGTTCAGGATCCATGGAATTGGAACAAGTTGTTACATCTGAATTTGTTAGTTGACTTCACCATCATTACTTCTTTGCTAAAAGTTAACTCAAATATGAATGCCTAGGACAGCTAAGTGTGTTACGAGCATAATCTTTAAATTGTGATTGACCTTCACCTTTTAAGGTCTGGTCCATAAGTCTCTGAGAACCAAGACAAAACTAAACAATTGACTTTTCACACGGATTTATATTAATTTTTTTTTTCCAAGTAGTTCCCCAAAGTAAGGAAGGAATCTTTAAGTTCACACTATAAATCTAAATAGGTGACAATGGATTTGGATTGACCTGTCCATCCTTTTTTTTTTTCTTTACATATTTAAAACTTTGTTAATATGGTTTTGATGGTGGACAACCATCGACTGAGGAACATTTTCAGTTCTCTTGAATTTTTCAGAAGAAATGAGAAAAGAGAAAAAGTGAATGTTATTAGCAAAAGTGGAAAAGTTTCACAGATGAAAATTTTCCTCCATTGTAATGCTTATCTCTGTCAAGTATTAGAAAAGAGATACAGGTAATTTCGTATTTCTTAGGTCAGTGTTTTTTAAAATTAAATAACTAAAAAAAAATCTAAATATAGAAGTCAATTGACTCTAAGTGTAACATTAATATATTGCCTGACCTTATCTCAGCTAGTTGTATGATACACTTTGGTCAAAGAAGACAGTTCTCAGGAGGCACTTAGCAGCAGCATAGGGCCATTGTCAATTGACTTCTAGGGAAATTGGCTGAAAATCCATGCCACTGGAATTAAAGCATGAAGGATTGATTCACATAATCACAAAGTATCCTTAGTAGGAAGGGACCCCTAAGGATCATTGAAGTCCAGCCGGGATTTCCGCAGTATTGTAGAAAACCTTAAAACTGTCATTCTGTTTTCTAAATTCTGACCTCTGCAGCAGCACACAGCTCTGCGCATTAGATTTGTATTTTTTTAAGGGGCGAAGTGCATAGGCTCTGGTGTAACTATGAATGTGAATAACGTTTAAGATGCCAAGTCAAACCTTTTATCAATACTAAGGTCTTTGTTTTGCGTTGGTTGTTTGTCAAAGTAGGTGAGAAGGTCTGAGTTAAACCTTTTATTGCACATAAGTAGCCATAAGTAGCCATTTAGTATATCTTTGAATTTCCCACTGCTAGTAACAATAATGTGCATTGACAGTTGCAAATTTTCATCTTATTTTTAAAATAGGACAAAGTAGAATTATTGATTTTTCTCAAGACATATTGTACTTTTAAAGCTTGCTTTCTAATTGATCAGCAGTTCATGACATCAAAGTAAAAGCTTAATGTCAAACTTCTGAACAGTAATCTGACATGAACTACTAAGACTACTGCATAAGCAATGCAGTTTTTCTACACCAGTTCTCTTATGTTGTGATTTTCAAATCCCTTAATGTTGTATGAGACAGCTTTAACCACAATATGCATCTCTTCAGAATTCTTGAAAGAATCAAAGTTAGAGTGTATTTACCTATTTTGCTAATATAATTCATTCAATACTAACTTTAAATATATGTACAGTAGAGATTTTTTTCTTTGATAAAATAAATAAAATATAGAAAAATATTTTGTTAATTTCTCTCACCTTTGTCATTATTTTAAGTAGTACTCACTTTTGCTATTTACTATTTAATTAATAGCTTATTTTAAAAAGTATTTGTAACTTAATTGTAAAATACACCATTTCACTTAGCAGTTTCAGCCAATGAACCATTGGCTGTCAAAGCAGTATGTTTTTGATCCTTAATATACTATATTCTTGATATATGGAATTCCTTTTTTTTCCTTTCTTTCTCCACCGCCCAACCCCAGGAGTAACAGGGAGTAACAGGGAGAAGAAATACAAAAAACATTAGAAGAATAGAGGAGTAGCATAACAATTATTCCTATAAATAAGTTTGAGAAACAAATTATGTAGTCAACAATAAAAGATGAAAGAAAAATAAAACCATCAAATTGAAGTAAATGTTAAATAGTCCTTCTTGATTAGATTCTGGTAGCCACTGCTGCACTAGTCAGTCTTGAGAAAGAATTCAGTTAGACAGTGCTTTTATGAATTCATGTAGTGGTGAAGGGGATCCTCCAAGTGTGTCAGCATAGCAGAAAGATTAAATAGCACTGAGTTACAGAGAAAATAAAAATAAAGTCAAGAGTGAATTAAATGGAAGTGGAATGGCTGAAAGCTGTGTTTCCAGCTTTAAACTTCAAAAATAGTTTGAGGTCATACAAATCTGAGTTTAACTCTTTACAAAGGATTTGAGTATTTTTATGTACACCTGTTTTCCTTTCCCTTTTATATTTCCATCCTCAAGCACCTATACACATTTAAAGAAAGTAATACCCATGGCCAAAGGTAAACAGTGAGGTTCTATAATGAAGACTGCTTTTTTGAATCCTTCAAATAGATCCATGTGTCTGAGACTTTCACATTTGCAAAAGACTCAATAAATAAAAAAATCTTATATTGAGCAGGTTTGTTTATTAACAAACAAACAATAAACCCCAATACTAGATAGCATAAAAAACTGAGCAATTTCAGAATTAGTAATTGTCTGATGACTGTTTCAGCAGAGGTTTGCTCGTAAAGCCACTAGTTTACTGGAGTAGTTGAGATCATAATAAAGTTATTTCTCTCAGCAGGGTTTTGCTGTTTTCTTTTTTTTCTCCCCAGATTGAATTTAGAACAAGCTAATGTAGATTTCATTGGACTACCAATTACATTTTCTTTCCAAATGAAATTGTGAAGGAAATTATTTAATTTACTAGCTTGAAAGATGAGATGTCATGTACAATTTGTATGTTCTAAGATAACAGCTTTATGGGTACACATAATTGAAATTATAAATGTTCTAATATTGGAGTTTAGAGATTATACAATGCGAGGACACCAATGACATACTTTTCTTTCAGTAAGGTCTATGAAAACTAGCTGAAGAAATATTCAGTCATAAGCACTCAAATTAGAAAATAAAGCAAAATAGTCACCATTAGGAAGAGGGTGAAAGGCAAAAGAAATTAAAATATTGTTCATAAGTTTTTGCTTTGAGTTCTGAAGGAGTGAATTGCCAAAGAAGGCATGACTTCTAATGAGAATTTTAAGTACCAGCAGCTGTGAATGTTTTTTGATGCCAAAGAGTCCATCAAACATGCACCTTTGTCATTCAATAGCTTTGGCTTTGCTTCACACATTCCTTTTATTTCTGTTTGCCTCACTTCCAGAATCCTTTTCATTCCTCAGAAGTCCTTCCAAACATCACTGGCTACCTCTGCAGAGGCTCATCCACTGACTTTGGCTTGTGGGATTTTTTGCACTTTCTCTGGACTGGCGATTTTATGTGTTTAAATGACAGAATTTAAACTTTGCCTTCTGTAGAAATTTTCCTATAAAAGGCACAAAATGCTGGGCAGAAGTCTACCATTGGAAATAGAGTTTGAGTAGAATGAAAGCATTGATTCAGCAGTAATTCACAGTTTCTGAAAAATTGATGGTTGATAGGATAATGTGCTGATGTATCAGAGGAAATCCATGAGAGGAAACTTTCACAGTTGAAAGGTTCAGCTATGCTTTCACAATTATTAAAGAGCAATTTGTCTTCAACATCATTTTTATCCAAGAAGTAAGAAATTTACCCTCCCACAGGCAGTGCTAGTTGCCTGTACAGGCCTATGAATTGACTTCACAAAGGCTGAAAAGCTGGAGACTTAATGAAGTCATAGCTGTCACCTGGAGAGATTCCTCTGCAGTCACTTTTATGCCAAACTTTGCTTGAAGTGGTATGTCAAATTAGCCAGGGAGGAGGGCATGAATCTTGCTGATTACACATTTTCTGATTTAATGCTGGTTAGGCCCAGCTGTGCTGAGCCAGAGGTATGGAATAACTAGGTGACATGGACAGTCAGTCAGCTACTGCTTTATGGTGAGCCCAGAAAAATATAAGTGAATGGTTTAGCTAAAGAGAGAAACAGATTTTATGTTACCTACATTTGTTTGCCTAACTATATATATGTCCAACAGGCTGTCCTGGTTTCAGCTGGGATAGAGTTAATTTTCTTCCTAGTGGTTAGTACAGTGTTATGATATGAATTTAGAACAAGAATAATGTTGATAACACACTGAAGATTCAGTTGCTGCTGAGAAGGTCTTATCCTCAGTCAGGGACTTTTTGTCTTTCCAGGTTCTGCCAGTGAGGAGCTGCAAAACAGCTGTAAGGGAGCATGGCCAGGACATCTGAACTGAGCTGGCCAAAGGGATATTCCATACCATAGAACATCAGGCCCAGCATGTAAGCTGGGGGAACTCTATGGGGACTGACCATCACTGTTCAAGGACTGTCTGGGTATCATTCTGTGGGTGGTGAGAAACTGGACTGTGCATCACTTGTACGCCTTGGGGTTTATTTCCCCCCTCTCTTTCTTTGTCTCTTATTTTCATTACAATTTTTATTAGTATTGTTATTATTCAATTATTAAATTCTTATTATCTCAACCACAAAATGGACATTTTCTGCCTGATTCTCTTCCCCACCAGCTACTAAAAAGAAAATAATTTGAGTTGAAACCAAGACACAGGCTTAATAGATGCATGCCAACACTGACACCCTCAACCATAACAAACTCAGTATGATGGTGATACCATATTTGCAGCCCATGCTTTGGACAAAAATTCAGTAGTTGTTGCTTACCAATTCTCCTATCTAAATGTATTTTGCCAAGTAACACTGTCCACGGAATACGAACTTATAAGGTTTGGTGTGTACATAGGGAAGTAACACTGGGTTTAAAAGAAGGCAAAACCAAAACAGAAAGTGTCCAGAATCTCAAGGTGAGCCTTCCTAATTAATATACAACATGTATTCCCAAACTCTTGTCAAGGACTGAGAAATTAAGGTGATGAGGCAATAGTACATATGAAAACAGTCCCATAAGAATACCTGAGGTATGCATTGCTTATGAACTGACTTCATCACACAGTTTTTGCGGAAAGCTCTTCAATTTAAAAAAAAAAAAAAGTACACTAAACATATTTGGAGCTCTTATGGGTTTTGTGATTTTTACTTTTTTTGTAGGCTGGGTGAAGCAGTGAAGTCTAGTTGAAGGCCAGAGACCAGAGGTACCTCCAAGGGACCAGTACTGAGTCCACATCTGTTTAGTATCTCCATTAACCATCTGGATGTTGGATTACCCTCAGCAGCTGTGCAAAGGACACAAACCCAGGAAGAGTGATACACCAGAGGGCTGTGCTACCATCCAGAGGGACCTTGACAGGCTGGAGTAAAGGAGATAACAGGAACCTCATGGAGTTCAAGAAGACCACAGCCCTGCACCATGAAACTGGCTCAGGATGGCCCTGGATGGCCTAAGAAGAGAGGCTGGACCTCCAAATTTCCAACCACAAACTTTCTGCCCTATGATTACTTCTACCTCTATTTAAATTCTTTTTAGATTATTTTAATTACTTGCTATTGGTATTTTATGCCTGATTGAGATGTCTTGAATCTGCGGTCTTTAAAGAAAAATATATTAATTTTGGGCTTTCCCCCAGTCCCAGCTCCTTTTTCTCTTCCCTCCAGAAGATGAAAAATCTCCAAAGAAAAAGAGAGAAACATTAAGTGCTATACCTGGGCTGCTCACAAGAAATGTTACAGTTCTTCCACAAGAATCTCTATCAGGTGTATCACCTCACTGACAAAAGATGAAAAAAAGCTAAATACTTGTGATGAAGATAAATTATAAAAAATAATTAAATAAATAAACACACAAAAAAAAAGGAAAAAAAAAGGGCAACCCACCCCTCACAAAACCGAAAATAACAAACAATATTTTGTATGAAATAGCCAAAAGAATGTAAATTGATTGAATTTCTGGGACTAAGGAATTAACTATGTTTCTAAACATATGTGGACTCTTTCAAGAGACTAATTGACAAGAAGAAACTCTCGTTTTTTCCCCAGTTATTATTTTCCACTCCTAAAGTGACAATAAACTGAATAAGGAGATATAAGATTGAGAGAAATTACTGCACTGCCATAAAGTTCAATACTCAGTTGCTTCAGTGTACAGTACAAGGTAAAGAAAGGATTTTTTCCCCCCTTTTCTTTAATTTTTAAAGTACTGCCAAAAAGGGAGGACTTTATCCTTCTAGTGTTTCATGTGTCTATTCACTACTTTAAGGATGATATTCAAGGTGGTCCTGGCAGTAATTCTTGCTCAGGAAAGCAGAATTTAACTCCATGTTGGTGCTATTAAAACATTAAAACAAGATAAATGATGCGAATTTACAGCACAAATGTTAAAATTTCACATATCTTGCCGAAATTAGCTACAAACATAATAAATATTGAAGACTTACTTACAGACTAATGAGTGCATCTAAAAAAAAAAACCAAACCAAAAAAATAAAAATAAAAACAAAAAAAAGGAAAGAATATGAGCCACAGAATTAATAAAAATACAGATAATGATTCTAGGCATCAGTCAAAGCCTTGCTGATGAGCTTTAAAACACAAAGAAAAGTGACTTCTGATTCCTCATTACAAAGGATCAATTTTTAAAAATCTCAAAGCATTTTAGCAAAGCTTTTAGTCTATCAGTCAGTTACCAAAAAGACAATATGCTAGAATACTAAGCCCTTAGAATCTTCTTTGTAGAAAGGGAACGTTGTATAATGATTTTTCAAAGGTGAAAAGAGTAAATGTAGTTATAAGCCTATAGAAAAGAAAAATACATTGAAAATGCATTTTTCATGAGTTTTAGTTTTTACTGTATTTTCACCATCAGACTGAAGAAAGTTGGGGCATATGGATGGGAAATTCATATTCACATTAGGAAGCACCATGAGAGATATTTGATTCTCATGAGAACATGCATTGTGGACCTACTTTTATGCAAAGAAAAGAGAAAAGGAAAAAAAAAAGTAATTCCAGTTTACAGAATAATCCATGGTTTTCCCATGAGCCCCTTATCAAAATGTGCTATATCCATGCAAGATTGAATTAATTCTGCATTTCAGGTTTAAATAAAGTTATTTTTTCATACTTTAACACAGACATTGAAATGATTTGTTCTCACACTGTTACGTGACCTTCTTGTATTTCTCAGCCCTAGGGCAACTCAGCTGCCTTGCCTAGACCATTCTAAGGTTTACTGCCATGTGCCTTTGGAAGAAAAGCTGCCAAGGGCTGTTCCTTTAGTCCACAATTTTTCCAACTGGAAAGTGAAGGTGTCTTTTTTTTCTCTTTTCCCGCTCTTGCCTTATTTATTCCCTCTGTGGGAAGGTGATGAGTTAGGTGGGTTGAGGAAAAAGGCTTCACAGGAATGGAACACTTCTATTTGTGTTTACCTCTTTGATTTTGGAGGACCATTATGAAACACAGCAGTTTGAAGAATGCTGTAGGAGATGGTTCAAACCCATTCTGCTGTCACTCGTTAAACCACAAGGGCTGCAGTAAGAGCCACAGCCTGGAGAGAGACAGTGGTGGTGGAAAAAAGCTCTTTGGAGTTGGCAATTGATGTGAACAGCCAGAAAGGTGACTTGGTTAGAAGGGGAAAATTACTGAGCAGAATTTTTCTGCTCAAATTCTCACAAAGAAAACACCTGCCTGACTGGGAGCTATCTGTCTAGGCCTGTGAACCAGCAGCATCCTTGAGAAGTGCAGCTGGCATCTTTGAAGTAGAGATGGCTACTTGGAGACCACTGGCATCCTGAGATATTATTGATTACTGCAAATACAACTGAAATGGAAACTAAAAAGAAAAAAAAAGCCAAAAAATAATCTGGAAAGAAGGAGAAACATCCTAAAAGAATGAGAATTGGAAGCTGTCATGGGCTGTTCTAATTGCTAGGTCAGGAAAACAGTCTGGAAAAGCAAAAGTTGGTTTGAAAAGAGAAATCAACTCAATTCTATATGCTGCCTCAGGTAAACTGAACAGCCAACAACCTGTTGGCTGCTTGAAATGTTGGTGTCCTATGCACTCTTATATGTCTATGATACAAAAAGGACTTTTTTTTGCCCAAAATTAATCCTCTCTCTTGAAAACTTCCCTTGCAGCTTGTTCTTTCACAGACAGTTGAACTCCCTTCACAAACTTTCTATGATATCTTGAAATCTTGCTGGGACTTTGTGGTTGACTCCAAAGTCTTTGGTGTGGATCATCTCTGAAGTGAGACTGTGTTACTCTACTGGTGCTCCTCCACACTCATACTTCTGGGATTAGTTCAGTTTGTTCTCCCATCTGTGGGATGGTTGTGTCCCACCCTCTGGAAATGAGTTATCCTTCTCTTTGAGATGGCTTTATCCTTTTTGAAATCTGTCTAATTTTATTGACACTGATATTGTATATCTCTCATAAGTATATCCACAGTTGTGTTGTCTATAAGCTTGCTTCACTATATACAAGTTTGTAGTAACCCATTACAGTATTTGGACATTGCTTTTACATTGATTGTTGGTATAAAATTGATTGTTTGTATTATCAATTGCTTATAGTAACTTATAATAGCTTGATAAATATATATTCATTCATTAACCATAGTTAAACAGGCAAGTGGTAATTTCTGAGAAAATATATTTGCTGCTGGTGAATTGTATGGCATTTTTTGTAATCTGAAATAAAGCAGAGAAACTTAGGGGACAAAAGCTGCTGTAGTCTTGTGTGTTACAGAATACAATGAATGCACGGTCACAGTCTTGGAACACCCACAGGCTGGGTAACCCTCTAAGTTATGGTATTAATATGATACAAAGAACAGATAGCTCTTTGAAAATCACAACTTTGACCTGTATCAGTTTTGCTGCTTACTGTCTTCAAGTTTTTATTCACAGTTTTGAAGACTACAATTATTTTTTTCTCTCCATTAAAATCTGAGATGATATATTCTTAGACCTGATGGCTAAGGCTTATGAGACACTCAGCCATCAGCTCTGTCAATCCCTTATGCTGCTACAGAAATTATGCACAAGAATAGATTTTATAACAGCTTTATTTGAGTGAACCTCTTTTTCAAAGCTTTTTATTCCCTATATTAACTCACGGTATAGGAAGATGAGGATAAAAGAAAAGGAAGCAAAATTTGCTCTAAACACAACCTGCGGTAAAATCTACCCAGCCTCCATGTATCTTAAAATAACACAGGTAATGTGTTACATGAATTAAAATAACACAAAATAACATGTAAACTTAAATCATCATCCAGAATAATGGGACAGCAGTGCCCTGTAAGTTCCTAGCCATAACCTAAATGTGTTTGACAGACATCTGACATAGCTCAGTGCCATCAAAGAAACTCATACCAAGTGGGAGTAAAGTAATGAGAGCTGTTTATGTAGAGTTCAGAAAATATTTTGCTATCATGTGCTGCAAAAAACAGCTGTAAAGTTTGTAAGGTCTGTATTTCCACTGCTACTGATTAAAGGAATTTCTCAATAGACCACACATACACATAAACAACAGGCATTAGATGTCAGTTTTAAACAAAAACTACTCAAGTTTCAAGCTGAAAGCCTGTGAGGCATACATAGATGCAGAATAATATGGAATGAAAATTTGGTGTATCACAGTTCTGCTAAGTAAACAACAAATCTCACCTAAATTTGTACACAGAGAATTATCAGATAAGTTTAAAACGTTTACGGGCTTTGGTAATTAAAGTAAAACCATTCATCGACCACAGAAATTAGGATTCATTCTCGTCATATTGAACATCAACAGAGATGCAATGAAAACCTAAACAGCAGTTCTTAATAATGGATTTGGTAAACCAAGAAAACAAAACAGCTTTAGAATTATAGCCACTTGTTTGTTTACTGTTTAAGTTCTCAAACAACTAAACTGCAAATGTTTATGTTTTTTCATTACACACTTGAAGGAAAAATCACGATCATTTATTAAAATTAACAATTACCTACGCAAGCATTGCATTTCAAAGTACTCTTCTTCAGACTTAGCAATAAATTTGCCCTTATGAATTGCCTTGCAACTCATTTTTCAAAGCCTTTGAGTAAGGTGTTTGGTTGCCATGTTTATTCTGGCATTCAGTACAATGGAACAGTTGTCATGTTTATATTATTTATTTCAGCATGTTAATGTACTGATTTAATCCACAGCCAATTTAAAAGGAAAACTAAAGTCAGTATTACAAATGCTGTCCTTAAGTAATATTTAATATTCTGGACAAGTAGAGACGATACCACTTCCATAGATTTCATGAATGTGTGGTTGAATTATAATTAAGTCTCTGAATGAAATGAAGAGTTGTTATTCCTCTGTACTTCCATATTATAATGTAGAACTTGCAAAAATATGGCTGTAATAGAGAAAGTTGTGTGAGTTTTTATCCTAAAAGTACAAAAACTAACAAGACAAATTAAATACAGACAGAGCTAATCCTTTTGCTACCAAATGAAATCGTATACATCATTATAAAATGTAACAGTGATGTACTGCAGTGCCTGAGGTGCCCTGGTTGTACAAATGCTCTGTGCAGCTCTGAAACCTTCCAGCTGTGCTGCCATAGCAGTGCTCTACTGGAGCCTCTCTGGACTTATTTTTTCTTTTGTTTCCACACTATTATTCACACACTGTTGATCTCATGTGCTTGCAGCTGCACCTGTGTTGCTGTGGTGGGTTATCATGGGAAGTGGCTATGACTGCTAGAGAAATGGCTTCTCCTTACATGCCTATTCTTTCTTATTGTTTGGCAGATTTTAGGTATTTAAAGGTTTTTTTCCCAGTTCTCTCCAATACAGAGAAAACCAAAAAGCTCACGGTAAAATAGACAATGGTCTCTTAAATACCTGACAGTCATTATCCAATAATACTTGTGCACAGAAGCTTTAACAGGTAATCAATATTCAGTGATCACACATGATTGGTATATGTCAAGCTGTGCTAATGTCATCACAAAAAGGAACAAATTATAGCAAATAGGAGAGGGACATGGCAAAATTATATAGTTCTAGAGGCTAAAGGCAAGGCAAAGAAATCATCACCACAGCTGTCATGTTCCTTCTCATCAGTTTTTTCACTGAAGAGAACCTCTTTTAGAGGATGCTCGTCTGGGACCCTGCCAGAGCTCTTCCAGGCCAGCCACTGCTGAGCCTTCATTTTCCCTTGCCTTTGCTTTTGCCCAGTTTTCATCCTTTTCCTCTCTCTCTTCCCATTTTTTATTCTTCCCCCAAAGTAACTTTCCCTATTAGAGTTGCTGTATGCTGTCAGTTGTTGCACCCACTAATAATTAACTTGACCATGCGGCTGTGGCTATTAAAATCTTAGACTGCTCTTATGACATTCTGATTTTTAAATCAATGGGCTGCTCAAGGAGAGAAAATAGCTTTACCAGATCTCCCTCCAAATGACTTTTATTTTAATTTTTCATTATCATACTGACTTTGTTAAAACCTCTTGGTGACAATTTCTTTGAACATTAATAAATTAGTGTTGAATTAAAGATGACAGGATATTTTTCCCATAGGACACACCAGAATTATAGTTTTCCCTTTGATAGTACTTTAAAGAATCGAACCTAATGAAATATTAGTTTCACCTAAAAATTGTTGATAAACCAACTATTACTATTTGTATATTTTGAGCAAAATCTTTTATGTTTCACTCATTTTTTAGGTTATTATTAGGCCTAGTCAAAACCTAGGGTTATTTTCCTAGATTTAAAAGGGTGAAAAAGAAAAAAGTGCTGCCCAGTTTTGGTTGCAAACACAATAACTCAGAGGTAATGTGAGGATAGCCTTCATGTGACTGTGCGTAGGAATGTTTGGAGAAAGGCTTTAACCCTTGTTCAGAGCTGGAATATTTGATCAGGTGATATTTCTTACTGTCCATTTCCCTCTGTCTACTGCAGGGCTATGGTATAATGTAGGAGGTCCTGGCCCAGTGTTTCCAACAGCGCTATCATGTACCCTCAGTAACCAAAATAATTAAGAATAAAATCAGTGCTATCAGGTTAAATTTAAAAATTGATGTACTTTGACCTAAAAAATAACGAATAGACATATGTAATTAAGTATTAAGGCAGAATAAATAAATAGCAGGAACATGAAAGATGAGAAAGTGATGAGGAGTAAAAAGCATGAACTCACCAAAGGGGAGTCATGCTTGACAAGCTTTTCTGCTTTCTATGAAAAAATGAGTGGCTTGGTAGATGAGGGGAGAACAGAGGATATTGTCTACCTGGAACTCAGTAAGGCTTTTGACACGATTCCCATAGAGGAGCTGATGATGTAGAGATGCTAAGGCGGGTTGAAAGTCGGCTGCATGGCTGGGCCCAGAGGTTTCTGATCAATAGGTACACGTACCTGGAGGCTAAAGACCAGCAGTGTGCCCCAGGAGTCAATACTGGGTCCAATCCCGTTTAACATCAACAATAATGATCTGGATGCTGGCACAGAATGTACACCAAACTGTGAGGAGGGGCTGACATGCCAGAGGGCCATGTTACCATTCAGTGTGACTTTGACAGATTGGAGAAAGGGGCTGACAAGGAACCAGCCTCTGGCGCTGTTCTGGACTTGCACATTCAGCAAATGCTTAATGTAATACATTGATGCAAGTGCTTGTTATGCATTCCAGTAAGAAAGGCAATCAGGCTCTGTCAGATATTGATTAAAATGTCACTTACCGGACATAACAGGAGAATGAAAAAGGGGATAACACATATAATCTTACACTCCTTCAAATGGTGAGAACCTCTAGTTTTACAGGGTTGAACAGTACCCCAGTAGTCAGAGCATGGCATTCTGCACAGACCCTGTCTGTGTGGTTTGCCAGCACTGCTATATTTAGAGGTTTTATAGTATTTCCTCATTAGCAAAGACAGCTCTATTCATCATTTCTATTGTCAAGCAGAGGAACATTCTATGTAAACATGCTGGTTACCCTCAAGATAAGGAGATACATGAGGTGGCACAAAGGCCAGGGGCCAAGAGAGGGCTGCATATGGACTTCACATTACAATTAATCAGTGAAGTTCAGCTGGCAGACCATAAGTGAGTGCAACAGAACACAGACCTGCACATATTCAGGTCAGCCATTCTGGGATTACTGATTCCTTGATGCACAGTAGTGTTTGGGTTAGGACCACTGCTTAGCCATTACATTCTCCCATACTATTTTTAGCACAGCTGACAAAAAGTAGACAAACACTGTCAAAGTCAAGCAATAACTTCACACCATAAATTAGTGTCACAGAGTAACAATACGACTATTTTCAGTGGGGTGCGCCAATAGGATGGATAAAAGGAAGATTAGGGTCAAAGGCTGTAGTAACTTTGAGCAATGGATGCTGCATTTGCAACAGTTCTGGTGCTCTAAAATAAAATCTTTTTCCAGATGACTTGTCTTGACTTCATCCCTGAGAAAACAAGCCACAAGGGTTTGAGGAACTATTGTCCTTCTGGGCTAGGAACATAAAGTAGTTTCGTGTTCATTATCTCAGGTATAATCCTAAAATTTTGTGCATCCTGAAATGATGTCTAATTAAAGATTATTCATGAGCTGGAAAAAGGGGAACATTGCATGACCAAATCCTATCAAAATTGCAGGCAGACTTCTTACTTCCTACATTTTAATGTAACAAGGGAGTATGTATTATTAAGAATTTAAATATGGAAGTGTTCAACAGTGGCACAGCATTGATCTGCACATGGTATGAACTACTACAGAGAGCACCTGTTGTGTAAGTGACACAATTAAACAAAAGAATGAGTGTAAATTATCCTCCCACATCAAGAAAAGAGTGCTGGGGTTAATAAGATGGAAAAAATGTATGAAATCTATCCAAATTAAAGGCATTCTATAATTAGAATCTTTCCTGCTGCATTATTCATTATAATAGAATTAACGGGGAAGAAATGCAGATTTATCTAGATGAAAAACTCATTTTCATTCATTTCTGTATCCATATAAATTATATGACTTATGAATTAGCTAATAATCTGTTACTTATCATAGCAGTCATGATATTACTCCTGTGCCAGAGTTCTGAGAGCGTCACCAGTCCTGACTATCTCTGTCTAGCTGGGCTTTGGGGCTGCATGTACCCTGCCTACAGCCTAGGATCCAATTTCAGCCTCCTGGGATTTCCCTCATCCTGTTAGCAGACCAGTGTCTGAACAGAAAACTCCTAGTGACTGGGCAGTACCCCAAATTCAGCTACTTTGATTTGTGTCCCTTCTTTCTGCCTCACATGAAGGATTTCAGTGTTCCTATTGCTGCATGCAAAGAGAATTCTTCAGCAAATCTATTTAGCTAAATGAGATCTCTGACTACTTTTGCATCTATTCTTTTTCTGAATTCCACTCTCATCAGCCATATTATAGCATTACTGTGCAGCTGACACAAACATTGTCATGATGTTCTGCAGTGAGTTTAACACTTTTGCTTCCTTCTCAGCATGGCAAATTCTGCATTTCTTTCCCCATATTTGTTATGGACAGCCATACACAAATGGTCTGCACAAGAAGGGAAGGGAAAGGGCATGGGAAGCAGTGGTGGCAAAATTCTGAATCTAAATCATGTTCATAGTTTCGTGGGGAATTTCTGAAGCTATACTCAGGGAGCAGAAAGAGACCTCCTGCATATCCCCCGCTAAGAGTTCATGAAGTTCAGAGAAACAGTATGAACCAACAAACTGCTTAGTCTGCATTGCCTGCCTAACAGCTGAGTCCAGTTTAGATGCCTTACAGAAATTGTCACGGTGATTTGTGGGTAGGGGCTCTCTAATTTGGATCTTGCAATCTGGTACCACTGCAGAAGTAAACTATGAAGAAGCAGTTCTGACCTTGATTAACATCTGGTGTGTGGTAGTGGGTTTTCTAGTGTTTTATATTATTGTTGAATGTTTTATATTACTGTTGGTATCCCCCTAAAACCTCCCTTGTTCTGTAATCCCTGATGGTTTGCCCCGAACCCCTCCTTTCCATCTAAGGTGTTCACCCTCCTTCCCTTGCACCTGCCAATCTCCCCAGGGCACATACCCACATTCCAGAATCTTCCCTGTCAGTCTCTTATACCCAACCCACAAGAGTGTCAATCCTCCCTTAACCCATACCCCTATTCTGGAACCTTCGCTGTCAGTTATGTTATCCCTATTCCCTCATTAGCTGCTGTATCTTGGTTCACTCCCACCCCCAATCCTATTGGTTTGTGTTTGTAATCAATTCCTCCCCCACCCTCACCCGATTGGTTTCTGTATCCTTCCACCCCTGGTTTCCACCCCCCTTCAAAACCTCGTGACCCCTGACCAGCCTCGTGGCTTCGTGGACCCTTGGACCTTAATAAACATCCTCTGTCCTACACCCGAAGCTGCCCGTCTCTCTCCCTTCGAATTACTCCGTCTCCTCGACGCTGCACGTATTGCCGCTGTCCTGCGCTCTCTGCGAGGGAGCGCGGGCTGCACCGACTCCCCCGAAACCCCGATCGGGCGGGACGGGGAGCGGCCACACTCGGTGCGCTGCCCCGGAGAGCTGGCCGGAGCCCGAGTGGACACCGGGGCGGCGCGTCATACTTACACGTGACTGGACCTTTTTATTTCCTTATCTCTTAATTTTCCCACCATGGTTGCTTCCACGAATCATGTAGATTCCTCCATTATGTCGCCTTTGGCTCCTCCCACATACATCCCACAACAACTCGAGTAATACCAAAATTCTATTCTCCTGCAACCTATATTGTGTCTAACACCTATGGGCAATAACCATCTCTTAGTCCAAAAAGGTGTTACAGACTGCTGCTCCCATTACTTTGCAGGGCTTTACACCTGAACAATGGATCTGCTGGTCCTGGAAAAGTCCTGTGAGGAGTCTGGACCAGATGTTCCTTCTCAGGAGTTTGTAGCTAGGGTTTCTTTGCCTTTCATCCTGCCTGTGTGCTCCCGTGTAGTTGTGGAGATGAGCCTTTGATGGCCTGGTTGTCCTCCTTTGATAAGCTTGAGAGCAGCCAGGGGAGGTTAGTAGTTAATTTATCCCACTGACAGTTTCTTTTCTACTCAATCTCTGTGTGCAAAAGTTGCTTATCACTTCTAACAATATCCTTCGCTAGGACTCTAACACGTGAACATGAAATCTTGTTTATTACACCTGATTTAATGACATATAATGTTTGTGCGATAGGCTTATTTTAGAAGTATAAGTCCCTATGTTGTGTTTGTGGAGGGTATCTGTAAAGAAATGGCTCATCTACCATGTTTTCAAATCATTTTGTGTCACCTAAGATTTAGAGAGGCATTCTACATGAGTACAATATGGAACAGTTTTAATTGAGGGATTAATCAGCACTGGATCATTAATTAAATCTTTATTTCTTTAAGACTATTTGAGAGTATTAAGAACTACTCTTGGGGAAAATACGTTCTGGAGAATAAATCCTATCTTCACCTTATTTTATCTTTTGAGTTTTGTATATTGGAGAATAAAACTCAAAGACTATAGGCACTTTTTTTCCAACACAATGCTTTGCTTTTAGAGAGGTTTCATTCTGAGCACGGAATTACTGAATCATTGTAGAATAAGGCATTTTTCTATGCTGCCAATAGAGAAAGACTGATAACTTGCCTAGGTTGTCTGAATTGCTCCCTGGAGGTACCTAATTTTCCTTACTGAGTGTAAGGCATCATTACTGCCTGCTATGAGAACTACAACTTTACCAAGTAGGACAGACTCTGCTGCCTAGAAATTGCAATACACCAGTTAGGCACCCATAGTACAGCATCTGACTCCAATTCAAAATAAATAACACTTATCCTGAGCTTCCTGAGCCAGGAAAAATAAAAAATCCATTATATTACTTACTGTTTTACAGTTGAAACTTTACAATCTTCAAATTCCAGAAATGTTCCAATGTTTTCTGATGATGAAATGGCTTCTTCAGAAGTTGCATGAATTTCAAGTATAGTCTTCAATGCATTAAAAAAGAAGTTAAACTCCTTCATTGAAGATTTGTTTTGATTTGGATAGGGTTTTTGGGGGAAAACAGTTAAGAAAATCAGAATTTATGGATAATTCATAAAAATAAAACCAAAAACACCCCCAAAAATTTCCACAGTCTTGTGTCTGTGGTGAGAGAACTATTCCTCAGGTTAATGATATATTTTTCAAATATTTTTGTCACGTCCCGCTCCTAAGAGGAACAAAGCACCCAGGATTCATAAAGGCCCATGGTAGAAGAGGATCAACAAATGTCAGAGGCCCAAAAAGCTTGAAAATTTTATTAGTAAATTATACACTTATTGAAATTGGTACAAGTGAGTCTCTTATCATCTAGTAGTAAGATAAATATAACGAAAAAAGGTAAGAGACAGATATTAAAAAGAAAGAGAGAGAGAGAGGAAAGATGACCATCAGTCCTGGGTCCAGTGTTAATCTGGCCAACAGGGTGTCCAGGGTCCTGGGGGTCACCACCCAGACCTTGTGGAGATGCCTTCTATGGATAAATTTTCCCTGTCCCAGGGTTAAGGTTCTCACTTGCTATGCAAGAGTTGGCATGCACTGTCCATTCTTCTAGACCTTTCTGGAAATGGATAGAAGGGCTTCAGGGATCTTTTGTGCTCTTGTTTCCTCCTTTACTGGTCTTGCCTGCTACTTGACTCTTTCCTGATCTTGCAATGTACTTTGTTGTGCTTATCTCAGAGCTAAGACCTGCCACAGAAAAGTGCTGCCCCACCTCCATATGGCCCCCTTCCCCAGCCATATCCTGTTCTTTCCTGCCTGTTTCCATAGCATGTTCTTATGCAACAGTCCTTGGTTGACTCCACAGCTAGTGGTGTTTGAGACACAAAAATCAGCCCCTTATCTTATGGGCTTCTACAATTATGCAGGTGGAAGTGAACATTATTTTATGTCACAAATCTGCAGATTTCTAAACTGCCTATCCTATTGTGACCATAAATGCTGAGTAAGTGATATACACTGAAAACGTGACAAAAACTTCCACAAGTGTTTCAGTATCCCTTGGGAAAAGTATTAAGTCAAAACCAAATGCATGTAATATATTATAATATATATATATATTTATATATATACATGTATATATATACACACACACACACACACATATATATATACATATATATATACATATATGGTATCCCTCCATAATCTTCTTCTCCACTGTACCAAAGTCATAGTAGATTTTTTTGAAGTCTACTTCAGAGAAACTTTCATTTAATCATCCACATTAGCTGGAGTAATTACAATATTCAGTACCTGACACTCCTAGACCTCCAAATAGAATTACCTTGAAGTGTTATTTGCACTGGCATCTTAGTATTCAGAAGATGCTGTGCAATTTCTGCCAAACTTCTGAGATTCAATAGCTGTAATGTCTTTTATCTGACTTCCACTTTCTTTCAATAAAGAAAGTGAGGGTGTATTTTCTTTGAGATGTATAAACTTATCAAGATGGATAACATCTAAGCAACAGAGCACTAACAGTAATAAAAATCAGAGGCTGTGTGATCAAAATTTGTCAGACATCAATCTGTCATGTACATTAGTTGCAGAAAAATATCTCAGGTTAATTGTTTCTGATTGTAAGAGTAGGCTATTACATTGAACATTGAGAAATATTGAAATGTTAAGTTATTGACTATAATTCTGAGGTAACACAGATGCTTTCAATATCAATGTTTACAGGAGACAAATAGGTATCTATGTTTGAAATGCAGTTACCAAAATATTAATTTAATCATGATATTTTTCACTAGTGAAACTCTTAACTGTTCAGTTGTTTCTAGACTGAAACATGATATTTAAACTGATAAGCCTTTTGCATTCTGCCTATTTCCAAATAGTGTGCTGTAATGAAAATTTTCAGGGTTTCTATGTCTTAGAGGAATAGCTGGAGAGTTGGTTCACTCACCACACTTAAATGGCTAATGGGGGACTGCAGGTAGGACAGCAGTCAGTCTTATCTCCTGAAAATCTCTGCTGGTTTAGCTGAGATAAATCACACTGTTCATTTGTCAATTCCCACTATTAGCAGTCTCTTTCCCCAGTGCCTTCACTCCATTTTGTAGCTCAGTCCACATTTTATGAGGGAATTAAGCGTTCTTCCACAAGTTTCTTGGAGACTTTTAAGGTTTAGTCATAATATGCCATTTAATGGTTGTTCATAGGATGGCAAATTAATTATGTGATATTGTAGGAGCAGTATTTTTTTATTCAGATGTTCAGAAGAGACTTAGATGACATAATTTCTTTTCTGGTTAACTTCCAAACTATTCTGCACTACCATTATATGTTACATTGGGATTTCAATAGGGAGTGACAGGCTGGGAGGGAAATCTGATCCTCTCTCAAGAGGAAATGCAGATTTTCTGAGATTAGGCTTGGATTTAGGCCATCCTTCTTGGGAAATGGAATGAGGCAGAAGCACTGATGAGATTGACACTGGGTATTTGCCAGTGCAAGTCTGATATATGTTTACATAAATTTGTACCTGCTTTAAATGAGAGCTATACGATTCATTGTTTTCAATTTTTCAATGTTTTCAGACTTTTCTTTTCATTGTCCACCATACCTTGGGGAAGATATGTCAGGGGTGAGTAGAAAACAAAAATAAATTATGGCAATGGCATATGAGTCCTTAGACACTGAAGTGTTATTTACTTACTTGTCTTGCTAGCTTTATAGATGTCTGACATCACTCCTTCTGAATATTATATGGCCACATCTTCAGGAATTATATTTTTATTGCTCAACATTTCTGAAAATAAACATCAAAGCACAGTGAAAAAATAGAAGTTCTTAATATAAATCCGGACAGCTGTCATTAAAATAAATATTAATATACATTCAATAAGTTTTTAAAGTAAATTTTCCTTTTTTTTTTTTTTTTTTGGACAGGTCCAAAATATTATGAGAAGTTAAATTTAAATCCTAGAGGAAAACATTTGAAAACTAGCATTTTTTTCTCTCTGTTCCTATTTCTGTAAGGTCTTTACTTTGGGCTGATCAAAAACTGAATACCTGAAGTAGATTTCAGATACTTCTGACATTATGAGGTTTAAGATTCCAGTTCAAACTTCATGCATATTTGATTCAATGATAGATTGTGTTTGAATGTTTATATTGGTTTCCAGTATAGCACAATATCCATGTGCAAATTTTAGGTAAAAATTTTAATCATCTTACCATTACAACCTTTCTCTTTTAAGGTTCATAATTATGACCTTACAGTACCTGAAAGAAAGACTATAAGAAAGGTGGAATAACTTTTTTTTACAAGAGCGTGTAGTGAAAGGACAAAAAGGAATGGCTTCAAACTAAAAGATATCTATAGATCAGATACCAGTAAGAAATTCTTTACGGTGAGGGTAATGGGATATGGGATGTGTGTGGCCCCTTCCTGCAAGTGTTCAAGGCCAGGTTGGATGAGGCTTGGAGCAACCTGGTCTAGTGGGAGCACAGGACAGAGGCTGGAACTAAAATGATTGTTCAGGGCCCTTCCAACCCCAAGTATTCTATGATTATATTGCTTCTCCAAGTGAGTTCATTGGCTAAAACTTAAGATATTTTTTTAGGGACATTGTACCGTTTATCTAAAAGTAGTGTTGCTGCCCACTCTTTTGAGCATCAATGTTCTTTGAAAATGTTAAAAAATGTGGGAGAAAAAAAAAACGTTTACTTGAAACAGGAAAGGAAAATGTCCATAGTTTTGTTCTTACTATCTAATACGTTATAACCAAAAGTATTTGTTTGATTGGTGTTGCACTCTATATTTGAATTGCCTACTTTAGGTTGCCTCCCTAAAAAATAATTTCTCACAATAAGATATTCTCATTGGTGAAAGTTTTTACTATTTCTGAGCTAGTTTTAATAAATGTCATAAATTCATAAATGCAATAAATTTTATTTTAATGAAAAGTGACCTTCTAAAACCTGTTGAATATGCTGAATGATCAATGGAAAGAATTTTCCTCTTCCAGCTCCATAGCTGTGGAATGACATTGTGCTTCCTTCAGTAGGGACTACCTCATTAACTAATTGTGCATAATTATCACAGTTATTACGTTATGTGGCAAGAACAAAACTTTTTACACTGCAGGATTTTAATGACCTCCAGTTTATATTAACCTCCAAGTACTTTTCTGTAACTTTGTTTTATTTACTAGGAAAAACAAACAAACAAACAAAAAAGAAAAAAAGAAGAAAGTAAACAAAAAAGAAAAGTGTTTTTTAACAAAACACTAAAACACACTGACCTTGTTTTTTTTTGTTCAGAAATTAAACAATAATTTCTGTTTGAGAATATTTAACACTCATTGCAGTTAAATGGAATAAGTGTATTTAGAAATAATATCATATTTAAAATAAATTACATATCATATAGAAATTAATTAATCCTATTATTTTAAATTATGTTCAATGGGTTTGATAGAAATCATAGGAAATACATGACAACTTTGTCTTTATCTGATTTTTTATCTTAAAACTTACACATGAATGAAGGCTAAATATGCAGTGGAAAAGATAAACATCTAATCAGGCTAAAGAAAAAATAAGTCTAGCTTAGTTAAAATAAATGACAGCATTTTGTAAAAACAAATTACACTCAAAACTAGTGATCACTCAGATTTCACCAAGATTACATATACTCAATTGAGCATAAATAAAGACTCTGCAATTTTTAACTTGAAATTTTCTTTAACAGCTGCCATGCTTGTTTTGGGAGAGAAACATAATTTAGCTTAATCTAGTTTTGGCACAATTTTAATTTAATACTGACTAATAATATCAAGTGTTCATTCTGCTTTATTGCTCTAGCCTTTCAGAGAAAAACTGTCAGACTATGAAATTCCCAAAGCAGAATTTTTTTTAGTACTCCACTATTAAATAGAGCTCCTTCAACCCCTTTAGTCGGTTTTCACCTAATTTAACTAGATAAAGGAACATTCTACATAAAAATTCCTTTGAATTTCTGTAATATCAAGCTGTCCTTTGATTTAAAAAGTTAAACAGTTCAAGTAATGTGAAAGTCAATTGATAAAGATTTATATTCAGCTGGAAAAATCCAAGAAATTGTCTCCAATTTTTAATCTGATGTTGTTTTAATTCAGCTGAATTTGTATATTTTTGTAGGTTATTCAGAATTCATTCTGATTTAATTCAAACTTATATTTGATTTTTTAGCATTATTTTCTTCTAATAAGATTATTAATTCAAATTTTAAAGCTTAATTTTATGCAAGTACCGGATTTTGATATACTTCCTGGATTTGAGCAAGACTTTAGCCAGCAAATTATCATCTGCTGTTAATGGCATAATTTAAACTGGAAATAATACATAAGCTTAGTAAAATCTTCATCCAGCCCAAAATTATACTGCAGCTGATTAAAAAAAAAACCAACAAAAACCAAAAACAACCTCCTGTAAAATATATTACTTTTATAAATAAATAAATAGAGTTTGGAGATGGAAATAGAATATTTGGAAATAGAGTGTGGAGATGACACTCATTTTTATGGACAGGTTAAGTCACAATTATGCCTCCTATTAAAAATGAAACCTGAAGATATTTGAAGTTTTTAATTGTTTTAGGCCTATCCCATTATCAGAATTAAAGCAAGGGATTCTTAAAATATGACACTGGTTATTTTAAGTTTTCACTGTGACAAGTAGCAGCCTTTCAGTATTTGAAGGGAGTTTATAAGAAAGATGAGAACAGATGTTTTAGTGCAGGCAATGGTTTTAAAATAAAGGAGGCTTGGTTTAGACTAGGTACAAGGAAGAATTTTCTTACAGAGGATGGTGAAATGCTGGCACAGGTTGCCCAGGGAGATAGATGCCCCCATCCCCAGAAACATTTAAGATCAAGTTGAATGTGGCTCTGTGCAACCTGATTGAAACGAAGCGTGTCCCTGTTCTTTGCAGGAGAGTTAGACTAGCTGACCTTTGAAACCAACAAAACACAAAAACCCAAACACATACTAACCAAAAAAAAATGGAAAGCCAAAACTGGATTGCAAATTTAGAATTTTGAAATAATTACTCTGCTTTCTGATATCTGCATCTGAAAAGAAGGATAGAGTATGGCCTCATGTGTCATATGTTCTAACATTATATATTGGTCTGTAAGTATGAGAACACAGAAAATAAGTAAACAATGGGCAACAATAATGTTTTCAATTTGTGGTTTTGGAATTCCAAAATGTGGTTTTGGAAGCCACTTGACTTTGCAAATAATCTGTGTTGTATAATGCTTTAATGATAATGTGTTCAGAGTTAGCAAAGAACAAATTTGCAGGTCATGTCAAACTACATTAAATTATTTGTTATGAGCTAAATGAATGACAATAAAAGCTTTAGAATGTTTAATGCTTGAGCAGCTTTTTGTCTAGTTTCTTTCTTACTTTTCCATCTGGCAGAATGACACTTTAGCTCATTAGCTCCCTCTTCATCACCTTTGACCAGTGAAGTGAGAGTGAGCTGTTTAATAAAGGTGAAAAAAACTAGGACCTATGTCCATTAGGACAAAATGTAGATTTATTTGACAAACTCACAAAATTATTCTACAGTGAGCTTTTCATTGGAAAAAGTGAGAAGAAAAAGGAAAAATAAATGTTTACTTAGCAACACTTAAAAGTCCCATAATTTATTATTTTCTTCAACAAGTAGCACTGGAGAAGTTGGTTTTAGGAGAGACCATACTATTAGTAATTTATTTAAATGAATGAAAAGTGGGCTGGGCAAACTCACCTCATGTAATGATATGCTAATTAGATTATCACTTTCTGAAATAGTCAAGTCCCTGTAAAAGCATTATGCAGAGGATACTATAACTTGTCTGATGGTGTACTTAAGCTTTGCCTATACAGAAATATTGAAAATTTCTGACTATTATAGCTTGAGCAGAATGCTAATCACTATTCTATTATTCTACAATAATACTTACTTCAACTTATATAGGAACTTTAGACCACACGGACAAGATTTGTCTGCTTTCAATTTAGTAAGTTAAATAAAATCTTAGGCACCTAAATTTGAACTTGCAATTTCAACTTATTTTTTGCCATTATTCTTCCAAAAGTTTTGGAAAACAAAAGCATCTTTTCCCTCATGATAAAATTTTGGTGGCCACAGTAACATGAAGAAAGAGGCAGTCGGTGTGTACATAGCAAGAATAGTGAAAGATTTCACAAACATCAACTGTTGCATCATTTATCCAGTAATTTTCTACCTGACATCTTCCAGCATGTCTTGTACCAGGAGGACAAAAGCACAGAATTGTTTTCAAATCCCAAAAGAAAAAGCATGACAAGAAATATTATAATAAAATTGCTTAATTAACAAGCTACAGAAATGAAAGAAATAAATAAATAATATCTTCCATCCCTTTAGATGCTTTCATGTAGCACCAGATGGACCTCAGGTAGACAGCCACAGCATGATGTGCAGAGCCCATCCACGGCAATTGTCATTTTCCCTATGCAGTGGCTTCTCTGGTGTAACAAACAAAACCACACAGCTTATTTTATTATATAAGAATGTTACCTCTTAATGTCCATTACAGTAATCTTAGGTGCACATATCTACAACCTGTGTTTTGTAACAGTGAGTATCCACAGTGTTTTTGCACAATCTCTCATGCTCTGATATATATAGGGTTATACTGTGGTTACCCACAATACATATGGGTGTCTCTAGCCCTAAATACAAAATCTAGTATGGCTATTGTGGCCTGCTGTACATCTCTACCTCCTTAAATAAAAGGTCTTCTGCAAGGCTCCTAATATATAACATCAGTAGACATAGACTTTTTCCCAAGCATGGAGTGCATGTTTTTATTTGAAAGCAAGTTTGGGTTGGTGATTCACAGAGAGTCTTTAGAACTTTTGTGAAAAGCCCAGAACTGTACACCATAAGGATGCAATGACTTCTTTAGAAATATTCCCATTATTATTCATGTTTATACTACTGACCTTATTCCAGGAACTGAAAAACATTTCAGGTTATTTGGGAAGATACTTCCATTATAAGAAAGAAAGTGAGGTTACAAAGGGTAAGCCATACTTCTCACTTCTACTTCTTCCTTATGCTGTGAATACAAGTACCACAAGGCAGAGGATGCAAAATAATTTTGGTGTTAGGGCTCATAGCCTGTAGAGAAATTATCTATGGGACTTTATTTTGCAGTTTCGTTTTGCAGAAGCAAAGATTGCTTCTTTGTCTGGAAAGCTGAGATGTTTTGTAGCTTATCTTGATGAATAATGTTATATGGAGGATAAGACTTGAAGTTCGTGAAATAAGATGTTGTCATTGCTAACTGATGATCACCATGTGAAACAAAAACCAAAACTATGTATTTATGTTTCGTGTCTTCCTAAAAACCTGCAAAGTCATAGAAGAGATTTTCTTGGTTCCCACTGACTGTGACCTTTCCCATTAACTGAGCATACAGATACAGCTTGACTTTTGTTGACAGATAAAAGCCTAAAAAATGTTATGACTTGACAGAAGAGCTAATAGATCATCTGCTCCTGCTCTGTCTACACGTAAAATCCTTGCCTATTGCAGATATTTTTCCAGAATTTTTTTCTTCAAGTACCTGTGTATTATCATCCATTTCTCTGCTCAAGTAAAACACTGCAAAAATCTTTAAAAATGTTCACAGATGACAGAGGATATCAGAAGGCGAGAGAGACTAGTGATAAAAGAAAATGAACCAGCCAGGAAACAGGGACTTCACACATCATTTGTAATACAGGATCAGCTACCTTCCAGGGTTATATAGACCGTTTTCAGGGGTAAAACTTTGCAACTCAAGGAATTGTTCATTATGTATGCTGAGACTTCTTCAAGGATATTAGGCTTCAAAATAATGAGATCCAACCATTGTCAACTGTAGAATATGCTTTTTTCAGAAATGAGGAGATTGCATCCCAGCCAAGTAGTTCAAAGTATCGTTTAAGTAGTGGTATAGAGCAGACATTGAGAACTGACTAAATATTATGGGAATTATTAGAAGACAGTTTTGGAATATGTATTTTAAATAATACATCTGTTTTATATACTATTTATGAATGATGGATGATCTCTAGAGAGTGGTAACAGAGGCATGAGGAATGTAACCTTAACAACCATACTGAGAATATGAGCATTTTACAGTGATTTTTTCCTTATAAAATATGATGCATAAAGTCCTGTGTAAATGTGGGGAATCACATAATGGAACTAAGTCATAAATCATAAACAGTTTACTTATGGAATAGACTAGAATATTTCAGTTGGAAAGGAGCTATAATAATCATGCAGTCCAATGGCCTGAGCAATTCCGGGCTGACCAGCAGTTTAAACATGCTGTTAAGGACATTGTCCAAGTACTTATTAAACATTAACAGGTTTGGAACATTGACCATCTCTCTAGGAAGTTTGTTTCCAGGTTTATCCACTCTCTGGGTAGAAAAATGGTTCCTGATACCCAGTCTAAACCTCCTCTGACACAGGTTTGAACCATTCCCATGAATTAAATCCAGGGCCAGGTGGCTCAGGTTCTACCGGTATTATTAAAGGCTTGGAAAAAAACCCCAAACCTGCATTGAAGGCCTCTACATTTTCTCCATGAGTATTTGTTATATGACCATCTTCAACAAGTATTGGTCCAATGTTTTCTCTAGACCCCCCTCTTGATATTAACAAACATAAAAAAGCTCTTCTTGTTATCCCACCCAATATTGGCCGTGGCTCTGTAACTTCCTGTGAAGCCTGACCTGACTTCCAGAAAGGATGGCAGAAGGTCTGACATTAAATCTGAAGTTTTTTAATAAGCATGTGAATATGCAGAAGCAAAGGCAGTTAGTAGTATGCAACCAATACAACCCTGCTATAAAGGGAAAAGTTCAATGTTGTTTGAGAAATTTACTCTGGAGAGGTAAAACAAATGAGTATGTACATATTAAGGTTCATCTGGTAAAAGAGATGTGATTTTTCTTCTGAGAAAATATTTTAAAATGCATCAATGCAATTACTTCTTTGTGGGAGTAATTATAAATATCTCCTAATGGATTTACTGACACAGTATTAAAATGCACATATAAGAGTTAAAATTATCCTTTCCAATGATGATAAGTATATGTAAAAGCAGATAGTCATAGGGAGATAATAGATAGAAATATAATTATGATTCATATGAACATGGAATATCACTGTAATTGCATACTGCATGATGCTGAAAGATAATTAGTCCAGCGAGAAATTTTAATATGGATTAAATGTGCTGAAAGTACTTTGCTTCAAAAATAGAGAATGAAGACTGGATGCTCTTTGCCCAAATCCCATTAATCTTCTGAAGATCAGTGAATATGTACCTCTATCTTTCAAAAGCTCCTCTAAGAAACTCAGCCTAAATATGTCTTGGGGTTTTAAGCAAAGGCAAAGAGAAACACAGTTATAATCTGACACACAGGACAGAGAATAAATTATTAACATACACAAGTATAAAGAACTACTAGAGAATAAAGTGAAGGAAAGAAAGATTTAATCTGAAAAACAAATGCTATTTCCAGATAGTGCTTGCTGATATGTGATAGATAAGGAAGACTTCTAAGCCTTCCCTCTATTAAAACTACAATTCCAGTAGGAAAAAAAAAAATCCCACTGTAGATGTCTGAAATGCTGTAATAGGTCTTTCCTACCTCTAACTTTTATAACAATTGTGTGACTAAATACTATTTTAGGGATACCATTTTAGTTATATTCATATGGTTGTTACTCTGATAGAAAACTGAATTAAATAATTCATTACCCCCGTGGCAGACAGGTTGGAACTAGATGATCCTTAAAGTCCCTTCCAACTCAAACCATTCTGTAATTCTATGATTTCTGATTTCTAACTGTATAAATGGCATAGTATCATGTTGCATCTATAGCAGGACACTCTGCCTAAGCTGCCCAAACTGTGTCTTGTTTACACGTTATCAATGATGACTTGAGCAAGGAGGGTCTGCTGACCAGTGACGAGATAGAGCAAAAATGATATCCTGTTTTAGTGTTGAAGAATGGTTCTACCAGTTTGACCAAACTATCAGACCCACCTACAGGATGTGCAAGGCAGGTCTCCCTGGCTGAGGCTGGAAGCAGAAGGGATGTGCAGTCCTTGACACAAAGGGAGAGTCGGAAATGTTGGGCAAAGAAGCCATAGCTGATAACACCTTTTCAGCAGCAAAGCATATTTTACTGAATAAGCCTGACAACACACAATCCTGAAATGTATATGACTGCCATTCAATCACTATACTATAAAACACCGCAGTTTCATGGTGAGGATTTCCAGCATACCTTTTGAATGTGTGTGAAAAAAATTCCCTTGAGTGGGGACAGTCCTCAAGGTTTATTGTCGAGGCCAAGCAAGAGAATTTTATCCACAATTGTTCACATAGGTAATATCAATCACTACTTATTAATTGTTTTGCTAACTTTAATATAATTGCTTTAATATAATTTCTTTTATATATTTGATGCAATATTGCTTCAAAAGTATTGCATTATACTAGTAGTTACAATATGCATACTGTTTAATAAATAATTCTTACGAAGATTTTTTGTCTAAACATGGTCACTATTGAAATAAATTTAAATAAATAACTCATTGTATTTATGTAATTATAATTGATTTTTCATCCTTAATCCTCTGGGACAAAGCTGTTTAAAGGTTCAATTGCACCAGTATAAGCTTTTAAACATAAACTGCTGACTAAGTCTGGGGCTAAGATTGGATCCAGCCACACCGAGACTCCTCTCTGAGAAGCAGTTTAGAAAGCAAGGGAGGCTTTTCTGCACCCTGTGATTCTACCAGCTGCTTTCTCTAATAAATTTGTCTGAAGCTTCCATTCTGTCCATGAGAGCACCTACAGTTACAATATTATTAACTGAAGGCCATCCCTATTCCGATATTGTTTTATACAAAGGTTAAAGAATATATTTTATTACGGTTATTCTTATGGTCAGGGTTTCTGCTGTTTTTGAAGTTAAAAGTTACGATTTTCATCGTTATGATATTCTGCTTATTTGCATGGTTAAAGCCAAGGTATAAACTTTCTGTCCCTGCTTCTAAGCATTGCTGCATTTTTATGCACAAAAGTTTGATGGACATCCATCAGCTGCAGCAAGACAGAAATATATAAAGGACAGACTATTTTAAGTGCCACAGAAGTCAAGTTTGCAGTCTTGGAATAAGGAAATTCAGACTTTTTAGCTCAATTCATAGCTTCACTCTTCTCTTTTTGAAGAACTATGAATCTTAAGGAATGGAGGAGAGCTGTCTTTGTACTCTTTTTGTCCACAGTGTGTGTCAATATGGGTATTCTTTCATTTTCTGTAGGAATAGAATGGACTGAAAAATGTAATGGTTGTAAGAATGTGTGCCACCACTGCTGGTGGTAAATGTACTAATTTGGACAGTTGCACTAGTTGCAATTGGACAGTAATTTGTAAACACTAATATGAAGTCTTTGGCTATGCTTATATCCTGAATTAAAAGGATTCATTTAGTCTATCAGTGGAATCATCACAAGAAGAATTATTTGGCTAGAGATTTTTCATATCCTTCTTGATTGTGTTAAAAAAGCTCTTAGGAATCTTCTTAATTGACATGGTATTTCATTGAATTGCTATATTGTATGTTCATATTACTCACTTTGTAGAACCCTTAAAATGAAAGCTTTGTTTATTTTTTCATTTATATTTTCCTTTGTAAAAAATCTCATTTACTGACTGTATTAGATGCAGCCCTCTCTAGTGAGACAAAGTAATTACAAATAAACTTAGCCCAGCAACTAAGTCATATTTTCATCTGCTCTCTATCATTATCAGAGGTTATAAGGCTTTACTGGTAGGTCAAGTAATTTTTTGACCAGCTGTGCACTGTGAAGAGCAACACAGAAACTCAACAAACAATTTTCAGCCAAGCTGAATGATATGTAGCAAAGTTTGGGAAGGGTATATATTGTAGGTTCCATGACTCAAACAGCCAGTTTTGCAAGGTTGACAAGCAGAAGAATATGTGTCTCAGAAATGTTAGCAATTCCTCACAGAGTGCATTGATTCACAGAACCAAAGGGCAAAATGGAACTCTAGTTTTCATTAAATCTGACCATCTGTATCCTATACAGATCTAGGCGTGCCATAGGTCTTCCTAGAAATAGGGCATTGCTTAAAAATATGTAAAGTCCAAACACTTAAAAAAGATAACACAGTTATCAATGGTTTTTTTAGCTTTGAATAAATAAGAATCCATCAATTAGAAGTAATTTCTTTTACTTTGTAAATTTTCCATATACACTAAACATTGTGAACATTTGTGTCCATGCCAAATCAGCAGAAAAATATAAAGGATTAAATACCTTATCAGTTTGAAAAACACTGTGTGTTAATGGCATTCCTATACAAAAAGTCAGTTTTGTTTTGGTTTATGTTTTTTCCTGATTAAATGTCTCCGTGCTCTAGAAAGAATCTTGTAACACAGGAGAGAAAGCTTTGGTGCTACTGTCAAATCTGATGAAAGAGAATAAGGGATTTCACCTTCAAAGCCAAGACAGAAATGAATAGGTAGTGATAGCAAGGATAAATGAGAAGCCAATGCGGCCATACAAACACTCATCCAAAGAAGCCTGACAGAAGCTATTAGGATTCACCCCACAGTTCTCATTTTCACATTAGCAGGGTGAGTGAGCAACAAAGACTATCGGTGTAGCCTCTGGGCATGGACTCCACCAGTGGCACATTGTGTGTTACAGATTACCATTGTGATGGCCCTGATGTGAATTCCAATAAAATATATAACAAAAAATAACTCAGGGTGTGTATGTGTGTGTATGTGCATCTGGTTCCTTTATTGTTCCATGCATATATTCTGTCCCGATCTGCTGTCAAGGATATCCCACAGCAATAAATAATTGTCGAATTAGACCATTTGATATTGTCTTTCCTCAATTTTAAATAATAATACTACATCAATACTGTAAGAGAACGCATGAAGATATGCATTTTGGAGCCCAGCTTTCAGCATTCAGACATGCTAAATCAGCAGAAAACTTCACCCTTTGCTCTTAATAAATATTCTAGCTGGTTATCTTGGCCTTCTCATGGGATGAGGGTCTTAGGCAGCAACCGTCTTACTTGGCAAGATAGGAATCCAGAGAGATAAGGCAAAACTGCAAAGAATTAAGTTATAGTAAAGACAGCATCCCAACCCCAATGCCAGCTCACGTTTTGGGGGGTTTTTTTTGAGAGCTGAAATGCAACTCATACACTAGTGAGAGATGTTCTTGAAGTGCTTTAACCCTTGGCCTTAAATTGTGCCAGGGGAGATTCAGATTAGATATTAGAAAAAAAGGAATATCACGGAAAGAGTAGAAATTATTTTGGCTTTTATGTTTTTCAGATTCGGTGCTGCTTTGGTGTGCAGCTCTGAGCTTCATATTGGGTGTTGGCAAGTTCTCCTCACAGGGTGGGTAGACAAACAATCTTTTTTCCAGCTTTTCCAAAGACAGCTGTTCCAAGCTCTAGGCCCAGAGAATGTGGACAGCTGTGAATTGAAGAGAGAAAAACAGGTAGGATGGAACTTCATAGCCTGGAGCTGTGACTAGGCAGTTCTGCAGGAGGACCAAAGCTTATGGAAGTGAGAAACCTCGGGACTGGTCATCTATTTTGTGACCATTTGGGGTTCATCTAGGCTGTAGCCCTGGCCAGGCTCTTGTACTGACCAAGGTGTACCCAACACGGCTTTTTAATAAATACCTACTTTATTCTTTAACTCTGTCTAGCCTCTGTTCTAGGTCAGCCTTCTGCGTGCAAGCAATCAGGCATGTTTGGCATTGGAATAAGTTGTCCAGGGAGGTGGTGGAGTCACCTTCTCTGGAAGTGCTCAAGAGGTGTCTGGATATGGCACCTGGGGACATGGTCATACCTGACAGCACTTTTAGACTACAGTATCAGATGACAAACTGACCTTAATTTCTGCCCTCAGGAAAATGCAATAGGAACAGTTTGCCTCCACTGAGCTTTTAGCTTCACTGTTGCCCTCAATTCTTTACTGCTGTCAGCAGCCCTGTTTAATTAGATGTCTAAATGCAGTTCCACCCCATTTTTCAAACAGTGTCAGATATTTCTCCCTGTGGGAAGGATGAGAAACAAAAGGTAAACCACATGAGTTAGGAACAATTTGACAGTTGAAACTATACATACTACTAATAAATATATTACTAATAATATTATGTGGCCCATATTATATTAATATGCAATATATTATTATTGAAAATTATTGCAAATTATTATTATTGTTGTTGTTGTTGTTGTTGTTATTGTTATTATTAACTAAAAGGTGAGAGGAATAAAACCCAACAGAAAGAAGTGAGAGACAATAAAATTGCTATCACCTGCTGACCTAAGTCCTGTCTGGACATGAACAATGAGTAATCCCTTCTGGGCTGGCTTCCCCCAGTTTATATACAAGGCATAATGTTCTTCCTCAGCTTTCAGAAGACCCCAGCTTGTTAAAAAAACCTCAAATTCTGCACATGACAGCTGTAAGTGCACACACAGGCTCTGTCTGTCCCTCCCCTGAGGGGTCTGGCTGCACATGCTCGGGACAGCTCTGTGACGACTTAATTGTGTCATGGGATCATAGAGCTTGCAAAGAGCTGAGGAAGAAAGAGCTGAGAGATAGACAGGGTTTTGATGTATTCTAACCATAATATCCTTGTTGTGAAGCTACAGAGATGTGTACTGATTAAAGAGAAACAGATAATCATACTGAAAAGGTAGAGTTCCACAGGAAAAGGTCCACATGGACATGTGTTACAAAAAATTCAAGTGACACTGAAGGGATGATGCCATTTAAAGGCATCATTAGTGTCAGGGTGATGGACCAAAATGCACCCTCTGCAAGCTGAAGTAAAATGATAGAATACACTCAGATGTACAATTGGACTTACCAAATTTTCATGAGGGCCAGAAAAAGGAAATTCAGTGTTTTGCACCTGGGGTATCAGGAACTGTGCTTCAGTACAAGCTAGAAACTGCATGGATAAAAATTAGCCCTGTAGATAAGGACCTGGGGTTCCCTTGGGACAGCATGTTATCACTGAGCCAAGTGTAATAAGAGCTAACTGCACATCACTACTGGGCTGCAAGGATGAAGCCAGAATACTGAGGAAAATTATTATCCCCCCTTCTCAGCATTCAGCACCCACATCATTCATTGATCATATGATCAAGGTCAAATTGTTTTAATTATTTTTCCTTCACTTAATAGTGAAGATCGTATTCCTGAAAGCAAAAGAGGATTTTTGCCATCTAATTCTCTTCAAATAAGAGATCTGAGTGTTTGCAAAAGTACGATACATATTCTGACAGCTTCCTTTCAACACTGTAAAATGAAACTCAATTTTTTGAATTTTATTTTGTAGCTATAGAGCTCAGTACCAGCGGTTAATTGGTTTGATTGACCAGGAGATGTAATGTTTGTCTGAGCATTAATGAGCAATATAACAGAATCCTGCAAGCATTTTCTGTACTGGAAAAACATGCCTGATTGCTTGCATGCAGAAAAGCAGCTATTTTGGGAAATTTATCAGCAATAAACAAATTGTAGATGCAATTTAGAAGTGTGAAAAATAGGAATTTACAGTTAAAACTTCCACAGGTAACTACTTCAATTAAGAGGCAGATGCTGAATATTTGTGGAGGACAAATAGGAAAATGAGCATTTTCCTATTTGACTATCATAAATATTTTTAATTTACAGTAATTTATAGTAAAATTTAAGGAATTCAGCAGAGTTGGTGCTAACACCGAGTACTTGAGAAGAATCATCAATAAATATAGTTTCTTTTTATTTCTGGTTGTTGTGGTTGTTGGTTATTTTAACTTCTTTCCTTTCTACAGCAATATGTAAATAGCAGCGAAAAAAAGTGCTAACAGATATAGTTAGAAGTCAAATGATATTTCTTTCAATCTATTTATTCAGCATCATGCATTTAAAATAGCCAGGTTTTGATTTGCAGTCCCAGAACTGGTTCACACCCTAGTAGGCAACAAATGCATGATGAATGAGCTTTAAAACCACTAAATAAACAGCTGCCAAGTCAAAATAAACACGATAAAAGACCTAAATCCAACAAGGAACTAGCAAAACTATGTATCTCTTATTATCATCCTACCTCTGTAATCAATTTGATAGCTGAGAAATGTTTGAAAGTTATTCCAGTGGCAGCTTTAAAGGAAAATTTAGAACTAAGAATAACTTTATGACTCCAAGCTGTAGAAATAATCTTAATGAGATAATCACTCAGGAAGGATCATGGCAAGAAATCAAACAATAAGTTGTGCTGTTTTATGAGCCTTTAACTATGGAAAATTACCTTACATTTCTTAACACTGTAATGGCAACAGTATGAAGTAGCAAACACTCTTATTCAAAAAGCTACAGCACTGTACAGTTAATAAACATACAGGCATTATCTGGTTTTTTTTTTTCTTTTAATATTTAGGTAATTATTCAACTACACTCATTTGTTTAATGTCTTGTCACCATTCAGAAATGTATATGGCATTTACTGGTTCCCAAGGAAATCAGTAGAAAATGCATTCATTTCACTCTGTGATTTTCCAATTACAAGAATAGCTTTTAATAACATAACTGAAAATTTGAAGATGCAAAGTATTCTATGTACAGGACAAGTATCTAATAGGCATGAGAGATAGTGCTGTAAATGTTTGCAGACTCAAACTGACAATGTTCAATCCAATGTTTTTGTAGGAATGATTAATTCCTTCCATTTAAGAAGGAATGAATGAAGGCAGATCCCAGAAAGGAACAAAGAAAAGTGCACAATATATATACTTAGTGATAATTACAATATTGAACTCAATTTATCTTAAAAAGTTATCAGTAGACTTTTAAGTACAGCCATGCCCAATTTCTGTTATGAAGTGTTTGAGATGCTGTCCATTTACTCTTCATGGTATCTTGATTCCACAGAATACATGTAGTGTCATGAACGAGCCCCTGTTAAAAAGCCAAAGGTAGCTTCAAGCACTTTGTGTGATCCAACAGATGAAAGAGTCCTACTCAGAACAGATCAAGTCTGCCAGCACATAGATGTGTTTGGAAGACAGTATGGTGGAATATCTAACTTCTCCATCTTTCACCCATGACACAATTTTTCACAAACTATTCAGCTTATATTTGAACCTGATACACTCAAAATCTTCAAAATAGCAAAAGCGACACAATTTAAAAGTAGAATCTAGTCAAGAAGGATTATTTGTCCAGATTTAATGATTAGAATAAAAGGCCCAAAGTAGATTTCATCATCATCATCATCATCATCATCATCATCATCATCATCATCATCATCATCATCATCATTATCATCATTATAGTAATATAATAGTAATGCACTTAAGATTGTTGCATGCTCATTCTTGGTATGTACTCCTTTTTCAGCTGTTATGCTCACCCTTCTGATGTCCCTTTCAATTGTAAGGCTGACAGTAACAGTTTTCCCTTGCAAGCATAGCAATGGTTGGATCAGATAGTGAGTTTTCTGGGTTTTTTACTGCTTTCTCATTCCTCTTCACCTTTCCTCTTTTTCTGGGGCAGCTTACCAGAGTTGATTTGTATGTGTTTTTCAAAGTGCTTTTTTTTCATTTATTTGAAATCTATTTGTTTTTTTGTTTTGTTTTGTTTTGTTTTGTTTTGTTTTGTTTTGTTTTTTTACTCCTATAAAAATGTGGCCCTTATAGCAACCTAGTAATCAGGAAAAAAAACCAAACACACACAAAAAAAAGGTAAAACCCCAAAAAAAAACAAACAAAAAAGCTCCCCCCCCCCAAATGAACAAGGAAAAAAACCAAAACAAATTAAAAACAAACAAACAAAACAAACAAAAACAAAAAAAAACCACATTAGAAAGCAAAGCTTCAGGCCAATCAAGAGAAGTTGAAGACTTATACTACCATATCCTGGTAGTAGCAATGCCAATTGCTGGGCTACAGAGGTAAAAACTTGAATGAGACGTTGCTTTAACCACCCTCCTGTTCTCTTCTACAGGCTGCACGACCCCCTTGCCCTGAACATTTTTCTTTCTATTCAAACTATGCTTTCTATTCTTTCCAGCCCCAGTTCCCAGGAAGAATTAAGCCATTTAGCTGACAATATTTTTGCTGCAAACATACTTCTTAGAACATGTCCATTCTGCTTCCAAGTGAACTGGTCAGGATGGGCAGAAGGTATTGCTACTGGCATATTAAGCAGTTTTCCACCAAGAAGTTCCTCTGACTGCCTCAAATTCTTCAAGACCAATTTTTTCTTACTTTCGTTTCTGTAGTAGGGTGTGGGTTTTTTGCTTTGTTTATCTTTTAATAATTTGCCATCTTGCCTCCTGATACCCTGCCCCTTAACTGATATCAGCAGCACATACAGACTGCTGACACCCTGATTTTGACCAGCACTGGCTGCATGAACAGACAACACCTGGCCACCTTTCCACTATAGGCAGTGTAGGCAGGTTGCTGTCCATATTATCCATGCAAGACAGGAGCCTCTCAAATCACACCATCACTGCTGAAGCCAAGAGTGCCACAACACTTACCCACACTCAGAAGGTTTTTGCATGACTGGCTGTTGCTATTGCCCTGGACACCATGGGTCCCTGGCTGTCCACTACAGCTCTTTTATCATGTCACATTTGCTGTTGGTGATTGAGTAAGTAGCTGTGTGGGCTTTTTGTTGCTCATCTTTCCTACAGCCTCAATAAAGCTTTGTTTTATAGCACGTGTCAGACTCTATTACTCTTTAGACAGCACAATTGAATCGGAATTAGTAACAATTCTTTGATTACACTGCTAGGATTTCAGTTACACTGACAGTAATATCTATAATATATGATTTCTTTTTGACCATAAGAACATGTTGAACATAGCAGACTATGTCTCCTTTAAGGTCTGAATGGGTCTTATACTGAAATTGTTACTTAAAGTATGATAATGACATCACCATGTGAGTTGTCATATACTAATCACAAAATCACAGAATGGGTCAGGGCTGAAAGGACCACAGTGGGTCATCTGATCCAACCTCCCTGCTCAAGCAGGGTCATCCTAGACCTCATGGCATAGGATTGTGTCCGGCTGGTTCTTCAATATCTCCAGTGAGGAAGACTCCGCAACCCCTTTGAGAATCTGTCACAGCACATACTGTACACACGCAGTAAAGTTCTTCTTCATATTCAGATGGAGCTTCTTGTGATTCAGGCTCATTGCCTCATCCTATTGTTCAGCACCACCAAGCACAGCCTGACTCCATCTTCTTGACACCTTCCCTTCAGATACTGATGGACACCAGGTCCCCTCTCAGTCATCTCTTCTCCAGACTAAACAGGCCCAGTTCCCTCAGCCTTTCCTCATAAGAGATGCTCCAGTCCCTCAATCAACTTTGTTGCTCTCTGCTGGACCTGCTCCAGGAGCTCCACATCTCTCTTGTACTGAGAAGCCCAGAACTGGACACAGCACTCCAGATGTGGCCTCACCAGGGCCAAGTAGAGAGGCAGGATCATCTCCCTGCTGGCAATGCTCTTTCTAATGTCCCCCAGGATCCCATTGGCCTTCTTGATCACAGGGACACTGATGGCTCATGAATGCTTGCTGTCCACCAGGATTCCCAGGTCCTTCTATGCAGAGCTTCTTTCCAGCAGGTTGCCACCAGCCTGTACTGGTCCATGAGGTTAACCCTCCCCAGGTGCAGGACTCTGCATTTGCCTTTGATTAATTTTAGGCAGTTCCTTTTTGTTCATCTTCCAGCCTGTTGAGGCCCTTCTGAAGGGCTGCACAGCACTCGGGGATATCAGCCACTCCTCACAGCTTGGTGTTGTCACTGAACTTGCTGAGGAGGTGTCTTCTCCTTCATCCAGGTCATTAACTAAAACAAGTTAAACAATGCTGGGTCCAGTACTGAACCTTGGGGATGACCATTAGTGACAGGCCTCTAACTAGACCCTGTGTCAATGGTTATGATTTCTGGGATGTTTCTCAATCCACCTCACTCTCCACTCATCTAATCTCCACTTACTGAGTTATACAAGGATGCTGTGAGAGACAGTGTCAAAGGTAATATAATAATAATAATATTTCTTTGCTGAAATTTAAGGATGCATTTGAATTGGTACATTCTCAGAATGTACCATTGCTTTGGTACATGTCTCAGAAGGTGGGACAGAATACGAAGGATTTAGAACAGATCCTTCTCTGGCATGTTTTCTCTTCATCACCTGTGTTATATCAGACTTTTGAAAAATTGGTTGAGACATCAGATTTTACCCTGCTGACAAAAGGGAACTTTGTCTCCAAAGCACAGTTTTGAGTATAAAATATTGAAGATAGAGACTGGACTTTGAAATAATCAAGTTCTGTTATCTTAAACTCTTCTGTTTGTGGGTATATAGATCACGATATCCTGAGGGAGTGCTTGCTTGTCAGCCAAATTACTCCTGGTTTTTCAAGATTATATTCCCATCCAATAGAAAAAGGTAGCAAAAATGAATACAGAGTGGCAGTTTTCAGTGCAAACAAAACACAGAGCAGTGGTATTACTTGCCTAATGTGATTTGAAAGTCTTATCAGAACAGCAATTTTCTATCATATCTTACTAGTTTTGCACTATGTTGAGATAGCTGGTATTCTTTAATATGATTTGATAGTCAGTAATGGGACAAGACTTTTCTATTACCATAACAAACATCAGTGCAGCACAATGGTGATATGACATGATGTAAAACTCCTGATAATAAATTTAACAGCCTTTTTATCTAACTGAAGACATTTTTGGTACAACTAAACTTTTACTTTCCCAAGATCACATTTATATATTTCTCAAAGGCAAAAAGAAAAATTATTTTCAGGGAGACAGCTATTTTCCCCCTTCTGATTACCTTTGAAACCTATTTGATGACATCAGTGCTCTTTTTTTTTAAGGATTTTTTAGAGGTAAGGTGTGAGAAAAAATATTGATCAAACTGACAGTTGTGCAAAGGATTGTGTATTCTTGGCAATACAAGTACTATTTAGACACATGTACAAATAGGAACATCTTAAAGATAATTCCTCCAGCATAGAGTGTATTTATTAGTGGTATTCCTCAACCTCAAGTGAAGCCTGAATTTTTCACTCAACAATTCTATAATATTTGGTTTTGTTTGGCTATTAAATTCCAGAAGAAAAAATATTTTTAAAAAAGCAAACAAAAAAGCAAACATCTCACCACAAAAAATATTCTTTACAGAAGAATTTTTTTCTCTAATTGTATAATTTCTTACCACAGTTTTTTTTGTTATTATTGCCCAACTGCGAAAATTTAAGACTTATCATGGAGTAGAATTCTCTAATGCATTCCAATTCTACACTTACATTATTAAAAAAGAGAGAGTGTTGCACAGCAATCTTGATTAAGCTTTGCCTTACCTTTGAGCATTTGCTTTTGCAGCCTTATGAGAATTTCTCTAAATAAGGCTGCTTTTGTGTGTTAATGACAGATTTTCTCTTGGTGTAAGGACCTTTTATAGGGTATATATATATATCAGTATTACTGCAGAAAGAAGTGAGTACTTTATATTTTATTTTAATTTCTTTTGATTCCAGAAATAATAATTTTATCCTTTAGTACTTATAATAGTATATTTTGTATTTGTGTAGGTTTTTCTCAGACAACAGTGAACCCATATTTACTGGTTAATCAGTACCTTATCCAAAGCATTTGAGACTGCATTTTTACTTTCAGAACCTGTCATTAATTTTCTTAAATTAATACTAATTTAATGACTGTGATCACTTGCTTTACAAGTACCATGAGCTGATCAGAGAATTCACAAAGGCATTACTAATTTGACTACCACCTAAATTAAGTCATTATCAAACACCATCCACTTCCAAGCAGGCAGACAAGGATAAAAAGAAGATATTGTAACTTCACCTAAGTAGGGAAAAAAGAAAATTGTAAATAACATGAAAAAAGTTGATAGAAATACTACAATGAAACAGGTTACATAAACCACAAGAGAACTACTTGCATCTTGATATTTTTTGAAAGTTTGCATTATTTTTACTCTTTATTTGTTACCTTTATGATTATGTACAACAGCATTTTCCTGAGGCAAACATACGTGGAAAATATAATTAGAAATTTAAATGAACTAAGTAAATTTCAAACAATTTCAGGAATCCTACTGATGCCTGACATCAAATACTTAGTATCTGAAGCCTCAGGTTTAAGAATGAGATTGCTCTGAACCATCCAGTAATGGATCAAGCTCAGGCTTATGCAGGGTAGAGCAACTTACAAGGAATCAACACCACAGCCATAGCCCTCATGATTATTTTACCCATCAAAGAGCACTGGGAAGAAAATTTATTGAACTGCTGCTGCTGAGGAGCAATTGGTTGGGCTACTCTCTCTGAAATAATGGTTAGAATAGGAAACAAAGAGAGGAAAAATGAGACTACTTCTGTAAGAGAAGGCAGTGTGCGGAAAAGCAAACTAAAGCAAAAAAAGGAGAAAAGAAGATCAGAGAAAAAGAAGAAAACTGTATCCACTTTAAAAAACTTGAATAAACAGTGTGCTTTCAAGTTGCTTTTGGAGAACAGTAGCTAAAGTAACAGCTAGACATCTAGTGCCTCAGACACAAGGTGCTGCAGTAATCCTAACCCATAAATCGTTTTCAAAATCCCACTAGGCACTCATCTTCATCTTTAGCTGCCTACAAATCTTTAACACAGCAGTTTCAGCCTCTTTTAATTGCTCCACTGAGTTTCCTACCTCACAACCATGGAGACTGAATAAATGTATGTAGGTTTTGAAGCAGTCTGATACCTTGGTAATGAGGTAAGAAGGAGCACAGCAATATCACAAATGGACAGACCAAAGATAGCTTTATTAACAGCTCAAATGAAGGTTCCTGCTTTAGACCACCAGTATCTTTAATCTCCCAGTGCTGCCAGAAATACCAATAGCCCTTTTGATCTTCTAGAGAATTCTTAAGTGTAGTTATTGCCTAATTAATACTGATGAAGAAAAGCTTAATTTGAAACAGAAGGTTTTGTGTGAAGGATGTGGCCCAAAGGAATTAGTTCTTTGTGATTATCTGATAAAAGAGTTATCTTATTTAGCTTCTAAATGTTTCCTGAAGGGTTTAATTGTACTCTATTCCTACATAAAACATACTAAAATATATTTTCCCTCCAAAAATACAGTTTTGACTTGAATTATATTGAAGGAAAAAAAAGGTAAAAAAAGGAAAACGGCTTTCAAAAGTCTCTGACCAATTTTATTGATACTGAAAAATGCTGTAGAACAGCAACACAAAGCCAGCAAGTCACAAAAAGTTTGAGAAGTATGATTTAGCTCAAGTAAAATTTGAAACATTTTAAAAGCTAACCACAGCAACAGGAAATGTGGTAGGTGAAATATGAAATCTGAGAGAAATGAAACCATCTACTCTTCCTAGACATGAGCTCCCACACTTGATCCCCACAAGAATGTTGAACTTGTGCGAACTACTGAGTGTTAGGAGGAAAGAGTTAAAAGCAAAAGAATAGCAAGGAGGATGGTAGATTCACTCAAGTGATCTTGCAGCTGGGAATGCCAAGGTCTGGAAAATAACAGTGTGGGAAACTCATATATTATGCCTACTGGTGTTTATCCTCTGTTTTGAGAAGTAGAATTTCTGCATAGAGATAATGTGTTTTGTGAGACTTGCAGGCACTCTCATGGAAAAGCTTCAGCTCCCTGTTTTGGGAGAGAGAAGATCAAAGCTCAGAGGTCATAAAAAGCACAGGGATCACAGCATGGTAGTAAACTCCATGTGCACAGGCCTGTGATAAACTGGTGCAAACATCAGGCCTGCTGCCTGCTAACATTGAGTAAGCTGGGTGTTGTTTTGGGATCCTCTGCTTAGCAAAGTAATTAGCTAAGCTAATTTACTCTTGCATTTCAGCTGTGGTTTTGTGGTTGTTCCAGCTGCCTGCCTGTGTCAATTCACACACCAAGGCATCCTAGGGCAGAGTGTGTCCCTTTAGCTGAACCTGAAAGCCAAATCTGGTGCAGATTCCTCCCTCAGTCTTTCCCAAAGAAAACCAGAGTAGAAGGTTTTCACAGTGTTTTCATAGACTCTCAAATCCCCTGATGAAAGGCACAGTACTGAGCTGGTGGGAAGACAGCTGCCCTTCCAAGGGTAAAACAAGTTTCTTTAGTGGAGGAGCTGAAGATATGGAAGATATAAGGACTCAAGCCTAACTGACCCTGGAAGGAGCCAAACAGCTCTTTCCAACCTTCTGAGAGTCCTTCCAAGACACCCATCTATGGGATAGCCTTGGTGTGGGTACCTTGTGTCCTTCAGACCGACCTGGGGTCAGTCTGCAGCCAAGAATCTGAAACTAATATGTCCAGATGTAAAAGAAGCAGAGAAGATCAGATATCCCTCATCATTTTTGGTTTGGTTTCTTTTTTTTTTTTTTTTCAAATCACCCCTGTGTATGAAGATCCAAGGAGCAGAGAATGGTGCCCAGAACTCCTGCTGTTAGCTTTGTGTTCTAGCCTGTGACATAAAAAGGCACAGCTTCTCTTTGTAGACCCACAAATATATCTCCCAAAGTTAAAAGATTTTGTTCAGTATTTCATCCCAGTCTTAATAACAAATAATTTCCTTTCCCTTTTCTCTTTCATATATCCCCTTTTTCCTTTTTTTTTTAATTTTTCTTCCATTTTCTCTTTTTCTTTTCCATTTTATTTTCCTTTTCTCTTTTTATTTTTCTTTTTTTCTTTTTTCTGTATCTTTTCTTTTAATTTGAATTAGAATTTTCCTCAATATTTTCAGCAGACACTGATATACAGAGGTTGAACACAACTGTAAAAGTAATGTACATTTACAGCAAGTCATATATCTGCCTCAAATAAAAGCTTTTCCTTAAAAAAGAAAAAAGAATAATTAAAGAAAGGGTTATCTATTCTATTATCTTATCTATTCTCAATATTATTTAAGTCTCCAGTATTGCCTTGCAAGAACTGCTTAAATTTTTTATCTTTTGTTGATTCCACTGTCACTATTTTTATTCTTTCTTTGTCTTTCTTCTATTTGTCGTTCCTTCACTCTGATTTTTAAAAGCCAATCTCTGCCAAAAGACTAAGCATAAAGATCTGCCCTCAAAGCCATGAAGAATATCAGGAAACCCTGTGGACCTGGTCTTGGACATAATCTGAAAGATCATTTAATAAAGTACAGTAAAATAGAAAATTGGTATAATTATTAATGACCAAGTTTTTTGGAAAGCTCATTACAGATGAAGCACAACTATTTATCTTAATGAAAAGCTTTACCAAGTTGAATTGCGTCAACTATAACTAGACTAAACAAAATCTACTACTTCAAACTAGTAAGCAAAATATGGGCTCTGCATACATGTGAATAATGTATAAATATATAAATAAGTATATCAAAGCATATTTATGTATTAAGCCCACATTAGCACTTTGCTGATGTAAGAAGTACATTTATGATTCATTTTCCATACCACAGGAAATAAAGTAAACATATAAACGTTATAAAATAATATATAAATATTATAAATATAAATATAAATATAAATATATATATAAAATAATACCTCTACATCTTCAACAGTATATCTAGCTATATCCAGAGTAGATCAACAGTATATCTTTGCTATATCTAGCAAAGCTGAGATTTGTTACGTTGCAGATTAGTTTTCTGAAGAAAGAAAGGAAATTAATCGTGAAATATGCAAAAGGAAAAAGAAAAAGGAGCTGGAAAACAGACTGTACAATCTGTCATGGGGTTCAAATAGATGATCCAACTGCAGCTGTTCTAAAGGTTTGGAGCTTTTCTATAATTTTTAGTCATAAAGTGAGAAGATCTTAAACGAGAATGTTTCTTTGAAAGTTCATTATAGTTAAAGTAATGTGCATATTTTCAAGGTGTGTACCTCCAAGAAGTCAAGTATGTGATGATTCCTAAAAGGTATTTCTACCCTTATTTCTACCCTATATGTTATATAGCCCAGTAAGGGCCCCTGCATTGTTCACCTTTTAAATTATTTTTCTATGGCTTCTTTTTCTTTAAAGAATCTTCAGATGTTCTTTGTTTTCTTCCTGATATTATATGATTTTTTTTTAAATTTCAGGATGTTTCACTTGCAGGAACATTCAACAATCACCTCCAGATACTCTTTTTTATATCTAACACTTTGAAATATATTGTTCACAGACTTCTAGAGTCTTCCAGTGTGAATGGAACACATTCAGCACCTACAGAAATCAAATACAACACCCAGCTCTCGTTTCTTGTGTTTAGCGTTCCCAGGTCTCAGACTGGAACAATGTTTTCTGGCATACAGAATATTTGGGGTGATCAAAAAATTCTCAGAAAATTCTTGTAAGGAGTTAAAAGGAAACTATCCTTTAATTCACCATTGCAAATTTGACTCGTAAAAAAAAACAGTGCTAAAACATCTTCAGAAGAATGGTGCCATGATCTGAAATAAAAACCTGTGACTGTGTAATCACTCAGTCATTTGCAAATACCAATAAGAAGATCATATTTGAAGCTGCTGATCAATATTTTGTTCCAGCCTGCAAAAATGGCAATGTTCTGTTGTCCTTTAATAAGGTTAGTCTCAATGTGTTTTCATCCCTATGTGTGCTCATTGAGGTGAGTTTAACCACAGTCTTTTTGAAGACTTATGGTTTGTTGTATGACAATGGTGGAAATCTTACATGAAGACAATTGGAAAACAAAACATTAACTCTGGGAAACTGAAATCTGAAAACTCTTTAATTAATGATGGAATTTATTTTCTACTTCTCTTCATGTTCACTTACTTTGTGGATCCTTGAAACAAAAACATAAAAAACCCTTTTACGTTTTTAATACAAACTACTATAAATTTAGAACTGTCACTTTTGGAAAGCAGGAAAATAGAAAAATATTTTAAAAGCTTTTTTATTTGTCTTTCAGAGTTTCAGTTCAAGTAGAGAATATCATGGAACCCTGAGAAGTCCCTAAGCACATACTTCAGACATTAGCTTTGAGAAAACATGTGACAATATCCATAGCACTTATTCTGTTATTTATGGCAGTCTCTACAGGCAGTATTTAACAGAATGCAGAATGTGCTCTTGAAAGAAAGAGCAGATTGGATTATTATCACTCCTTAAGTAGTGTTCTCTTAACTTTTGTTAAAAGTATTTAAGTTTCAAGGATTGCCAAGTCACAGAGGAATGTAAAATGAAGTTTCAAAAGCTTTCTCTGAACAGAGATTTACCCACTTATGGAAACATAGCTCAGGAGTAGGAGAAGGTGGTTGCCAAACCTCTGTTTCCAAATAGGCAGGTTGAATGCAAAGGGTTCAAATACTCATTGCTCAAGAAGAGTTTTTTTTTTGCCTGCTCCCATACATGTTTCGTTTACCTTCCTTTCGATACTGTTTGGTGTTGCTTTGATCTGCAGCCTTCTTGTTGTTTTCATTTCTGTAATGGAGTTTCTCACGCTGGTTTGTTAACTGTCTTTTTGTTTTCATTCCTTTCTCCTGGGCAGAGAAGGTTTGATGGACCTTCTCATTGACCAGTGTGATTGGAGAGGTGGTGACCTCATCCTCCAATCCACAGTCATTCCCAAAACCCTATATAATTCTAAGTGTAAATAAAACTTGGCTTTTTTCCTGCCTTCTGAGGGGCAGTGTCTATGTAATTCTTGTCGTACTCTAGCGTCGCCCTGATTTTAGCCTTGTGATGTTTTAATTTTTGTGATGAAGTTTCTCACGAGGTTTTCTGCAAACACACAGATGTTTTTCTAACTGTCTTTTTGTTTTTCATTCCTTTCTCCTGGGAGGAGAAAGGTTTGATGGACCTTTTCATTGACCAGTGTGGTTGGAGAAGTGGTGACCTCATTCTCCAATCGACAGTCATCCCCAAAATTCTATATAATATGAAAATCAAAATAAAGTTTCTCTTCTTCGCCTTTTTACGAGCTGGAGTTCGCTGTGTCTCCGTGATTGGTGTCGCGCTCTATTGTGACACTCTAGTGCAACAGTTTACCTTACTTTCCTTTTCCTCTGCAGCATTCTTCATCTTCTGGAAAAGAATAAACGCAACCCAGATTACCATCATATTCAAAATGTATGAAATTACATATCAAGGAAACCAAAGAAGACTCTGTGTGTGTGTGTGTGTGTGCATTCTCAAAGAGCTCTCTAGTTGAGAGACAGAAAAGTAAACTTTTTTGCAAATAATGACTTAGCACAATAGGCACTGAGGGAGCTGCTTTGAAGTGGAATTGCTTCCCTAGAGGGTTAGGTGTGCTAGTGCATATTTCATTCTGATGTCTCCTTGGGACTAATTCGCACATATATGGTATGAGTACTTGGTGTCTGCTGGTTTGGGTGAAGTTCCCCCTCTCCTGACAGGAAAGAATGATGGACATACACTATAATTGGTACAGGCTCTTTGCTAAAGATTCTGCAAAAGCAGAACTGAGACACAGGAGAGAGTCAGCCACATGTGTTTTAAGGCAGGCTATTAATGTTAAACATAAGCTTTTTTTTTTTTCCTGCAGTGGGTGAGACCAGGCTAGATTTTGAAAATGCTCAATCTCTATTTTTAGATTCCAAATGTATAATAGCAGGGTGGATTGTTGAAAGAATGTTGATTAAATGTATAAAAAGCTTCCTCCTATATTCCTGTGCAAGTGTTCATCTGTATTACAGACAGTAAGAGGGGTTGAGTCTTTCAGGCAGCGATAAGATATTGTCAATGTATCTTAAATACTCTGTTTCAGGGATTATTTTTTAAAGCAGTTCAAAGTTTTTCTAAAATTATCTGACTACTGAGGACAAAAGAAACAGAATCATTTGCATTCATATAGGGATGCCTTTCTTATGCTGGCACATTTATTTCTTGCAGTAAAGCATTACAAACTGACTACTATGATTTTTTTTCCCAGAAACCTAAATCCAGAATTGTAGATAGAGCTCTGCTGGGGATTATCAGTGGGATGGATGTGTCTGGCATGAGTGTTATTCTTGGTTTGGCTTCATTAAATGAGCCATTACCAGGAAAGACAAGTTGTTGTACACTTTTATTGCTTTCTACCTTTTTCTCTATCAAATCAATAATATTGTTTTGTAACTTTGGCTATAGCTCTGGTTCTAAATCTATTTCATGCCTGTTGGAAAGAGTTCATTAGCTTTTAAAATGACAGGGAGGAAAAGTGCTCTTGAGCTGTAGAAGTGGACTTCTGTTGTTTTAGGAATGTCAGTATTCCCCATTCTGTGTGTTGATACATAATTAAAATTAAATAAAGGAAACAATTGTTCTATTATTTAACATTTTAAAAAGTCCTCATATTTAAAAACAAAATAAAATAAACAAGACAAACAAAAGAAAAACAAACCAGTAAACTATGGGTAGGTTCTAGACAGTGACAAGATTACTGTCTATAAAGGAGTTTATTTTCAGAAATCTCTCATTTTCCTAGTAATTTCTTATCATATTCATAATTGTTATGCCACAGGTCATAATCGAGTAATTCGGATCCATGGGAAGAGGTCTTTAATGTCTATTATACACCACAAAAATGCCCCCAGTTAAATGAACATGGTTTCCCATTTCCTTAGCAGTTATGCTGGTGATTTTCAAAGATGTCCTTAGTGGATGGCTAAAGAGAAACCATCTTTACTCTTCTTATCACTAACACCTTCTTGAAGAACTGACTCTCCCACCATGTGACAGAGGAGAGAACACGCTGTCTCTCTACCTCATGCCACAGCAGACTTCTCTAATACACTGACTGATAATATTATCAGTATTAGCAAGATTTATTTAATGAATAATCTAAAATAATATTCAGTATTTTTTCTTCAAAACATATCCTCAAATTGGACTATGATAAAAGAATAGTTTTTACTGTAACTCTTCTTACCTCACCTTCAAAAAATTGGAAAGAAAGCTTTTTACTACAACATGAGAAAATGCCCACTGCTTAAATAAAACATCTGTTTTTTCCCTGATTGCTTGACAAAATATTCTTATTATTTCCCAAATATAAAATATCTCATTTAGACCTAATATGCTGAACAATACAATAAAATATAATTTTAACACTATAGAAATGTCATAGAAACATTCATACCAGTCTTATTTAGACAAAGTGTTTGAAACATTTTCTATAATACCAGTGTGACAGTGAGTTCTACCTTAATGCTGTATAAAAAAGTAAAACATCTCAATAAAATGTGAATGGATTTTTCCACACTTTTTCATGCTGAAGATTAAGTTTTGCTGGTACTTTAAACTGTCAGACAATCAATGGTTGTTTTTTCTTTGGATCTGATATTCTTTGCCATTATTTTAAAGATACATTTGTCACATCTGCCAGTAGGGTGCCTGTGAAACTGGTATTCCCCCTGTTTTACAGGATTTCTTACTCATAAATTTATCAGAAGTAAGTCATTTGCAACAAAAGAAAATTGTGCCCTAACTAAATTTTTATAGTGTGTGCCATCTTATTAATAAGTAAAAATTATTTTAAAACAAAAAAATTTCTTATCTTTTAAAAGTTATAAAACTTTGCTTGTAGATACTAACTAGCAGGAATCTCATCTATTTTTGATTGCATATTTAACCTTCACACGTTTTACAACATCGGTGCAACTAACTTATACTCATTTTTCCAGAGATTAAACAACTAAAGTGAAGGTATGAAAGAAAGCAGCTTTCATCTTTTGTTTTTGTTATTGCTTGAAGCAACTCACTAGATTATGTCATTTCTGCAGTAGTCTGCAATAGCAAAGTCAGCTGGAAGAGGCTGACTCACCTCTACATCTAAGAATGGGCTTTTAATTGAAGAATCTTTACAGTGTACTAGGCCAATAAAGATATGTATACAAACTTGCCACACCTATAAGTACTTTATAATTGTTCACTATGTGTTGATAGCTCTGTAGAAGTTAATATTTTCTGGTTTGGTTGGTTTGGTTTTGGGGTTATTTTTCATATCCCAATTTTTCTCTTTCGATGACACATTTAAATTATGTTTGAAAGCTTGGCGAGCATTGCAAAAAAGTGAAGCACCTCCATCATGAGAAAGTTGATAGCATATTAAGGGAAAAAGTACCATTTGTATTAAAACAGTATTTAATTAGACCCAGTAAAAAAATCCCAGTTTTTACATATGTAATTATATTTTACATTCGACTACACAGAGCATACACATACACATATACAGCCCCCATACACCATGTTCAAAATGACATCAAAAAGCTTCTAAAAACTACTATTAGATGCCTTATAATACTTCTTGACTTTTATCTACTCAAGGTTTGTATTCAAGAGGAAAGTCACCCTGAAGAAGAAACTACTCTCAGCTAAATATTCTTAACATATATCATTGAACATGAGAGATCAGGATCTGATCCCTAAGATTAATTATTTTCTGTTTATTTCAATTAATGATTAAATTAAAATTAAATTATGTCCTTTACACTGCAATACAGTGACAGTAAGATCTGTACCTTTATGAATAATTAGGATCATTAGGAAAAACATGGAAATAGTTTTGAGTATAAAAAAGCCATGACAGAACTAGTCTAGTTGAATGAAATGCTGATGAATGTTTTGTGAGGAAAAAAGAACTATTTCCTCTAGCATTTTGAATTTATGCTAAGGTTTTCCTACTTAACAAGAGCTTGAAATTGCAGTAACTGTGTATATTTTTCAAGTGAAGAAGTGAATTCTGTTTTTTACATTCCTTGTTTACATTTGCCAACATTATATCATGCCGTCTGGTAAGGAGTCTGAATTTAATGTAATTTAGAGGAGGTTTCTTTGGTCTTTGACAAATAGTATCCAGTGAAATCTATTTTTAAAAAAGATAGAGAAGAGGAATTGTAGGGCATGGAGAGCTTGATCGAGGCAGAAATTCAGTGGAGGGAAAATTCAATGCCTGCACTGAACCTCATGAAGCATAACAATTCTTTTACAATATTTAACTTTTCCATCTCTTAACACGTGTTTCACGGCAACTTGCATGTATCCATCATTTTACCAGGGATAATACTTTCTCATATCAAAAAGTCATGCAAGCACAAAAGCTTCCATTTTGGTAGTAGTCAATGGAATATGTTATTTTGTAAGGTATTCAGATAAATAGTAGTGTGCAATTAAGAAAAGCCATAATGAGTGTAGGCAGTGAAATGGAGTAAAGCAACATATTTTCCTAGCATATACAGCAATATAACTTAATATTAAGCAGCAGAGATTTGATGTAAATATTATTATTAGCATTATTATATTTTAATTATTATTGTTATTGCAAACTCTATTTGCACTTCAGAAATGCTAAAAGGTTTGACTTGTGAGACTGACAGTTTATTATCCTAATAAAACTAGAAATTGTGATAAGTGCTTCAGGGAGCTTTAGACCTAGGCATAAAACCAGAAGAATTGAAAGAGATGAAAAACAATGCATAATATGTAGCAGCTTCATGGATAATATTTTCTGTAGGGTATCAATTTAATTGTTTTCAGATACACCTCTGATGGAGCACGTGAGTGAAGGAATGAAAGATGTAGGATGAGAAATCTGCTGAGGAGGTGACAGGAGACTGGAGTCAAAGCTGACTGAGGGGAAAGTTAATCTCCCAGTGATGAATGAAAGATGATAGAGTAGGAGTAGGCTGTGAAACTGAAAACAGGCAAGAGAGAGAGCTGACACATTTGTAAACCAAGAGAAAGATCTGAAAAGCAATATGGTGGAAGGACATGAAAGGAACCAGGCTGCATTTTTTAGAATAGTAAATTTGAGCAAGATGGTTCAAATTCTAGTCAAGTTTCTGGAGATTTGATCCCTTAAGACTTAAATTATCATGTTTGTATGGCATTTTAAGCCAAGGGAGTGTTCATACAATCTAACTATTAAAATTTTTTGGGTTTTTTTAGGGACTTTCAAAATTCTTACTTTAGGAACAATTTTGATTTGTAAGCAGGTGTTCGTGTGCTTCTTACACAGTTTTTTTTCAGTGTCCACAGGTTATTAATGATTTTATAGTAAGCCTAGTTGCTTTCAAGTGCTGTAATGGTGCCCTGGAACAGGCTCTGTTCCTTGTTTAGGGAACCAAAATATCTGGCTTGAGGAAGATAGGTGACAATAGCTGTGTCAGTTGGATTACCCTGCATGTTCTCGCAGATGTGCTTTAAAAACATGAAACACAAGAAAATAATTTTATAAGACAAAAACCAAAGAATAATTTTTTTAGGATAATACAAATTCCTTCTAACTACCTCAACTCAGAAAAATTAACTCACTAACTGAAAACTTTGCCTTTTGACTTCTCAGAACTGAGCAGTAGTGCTTGAAAGAGTCAGAGACCTGCAGAAAGGCTTATGGTTTGCTCTGTTTTAACATAAATAATTCAGAATGTCAATAAGGGTAAAGTTAAGCTTGGAACACTTGAGGGTTTTTTTTGGGAAATTTAATTATTTGGAACCATCTGTGTCCATATGTGTCTTCATGTTACAGTGGAAATGCTACTTGAACAAAAAGCCCTAAATTGGTTTGTGTTTGGTTTCTTCTAGTTTGGCAAGAAAATGGTGCTCCTGTGTAAATGGAGTGGTTTTCCTGCCAGACTACACAGGGTTTTGGCAATGGTACATCAGTCACACGAAATACTGAGCTAGTGATGGCCTCAAAAAGCAATTTTCTATTAATACTGAGAAATTGTCATCTGTTCATTAAATTTCTAAGAGCGGGTAGAAACCAAAATGTTTTCAGGAGGCTACAGAAAGTTCTGGCATTACATTGCTTCCTTCTAACATATTATTATTGGAATAAAGCAGTAAAATGTATTAAAACATTCATAGTTATTATCATTTCCATAGGACAGCATAATTTAAATCCAGTATATGATGAATAGGACAGTTGAGTCTCTAATACTAAGGAAAAGCAAAGTAAAAACACAAAATAAACTAAACAAAATTCATGAGGTAACCATTTTGAAAAAATCTTCAAGTGGAAATGTAAGCTTCCCTGAAGGAAAAATCATCCATTTTATGTCCAGAAAAACAGTTTTCTGTAGGAAATCACTTCTATCTTAGCTAAGAGATTAAAAAATGACATCATAAAATGGAAAGGTTTTGCTCAGTCATAGTTATGGTGTTTGCACATGGTATGAGTGCTAATGACATTTTAGCATTTATTATCATACTTAGGTTCGCATATATCAGGCTTCAAGCTTCAGAACTTTGATTTATTTCAAAGAGTAAGGTTTCATTCATTCAGAAATATGCCTAAGTTTGAGAAGGAATAGCAATGAATTTGGTTTCTAACTCAAGCTGCATAATGTTAATATTTCTGATCAGTAAGCACAGACTCACAAAAAAACCATACAAACACTAAAATAAAAACAAACAAAAACCAATAAAATAACAAACAAACAAAAAACCAACCAAAGGAAAAAATATAACCCACGGCTGCTCAGGGAACCAACCTTGAAATATTTGCCATTCCTTCCTTTTTATAGTCCGGCTGGCAGTGTGGCTATATCTTAAGTCATTATTTCTTCTTTATTTTCTTGTAAATGCATATAAACATTTGGATTAGCATGTAATCTAATGGAAGTAGCTTAAAGGTATGAAGAAAGTGGCTCACAGTACTTTGATTTGTTCTTTTCAGAGGAAAAGAGGCTCCACATAAAATGAAATTCTATCCTTTCTACCTAATTCCCAGTTTTCTAAAATGAAAAATGTTCTGAAGCAGCTGTGAGCTTCACAAGACTTTACCACATAGTTACTGTGGGCAAAACTGTCACCCAGTGTTTTGTGGACTCTAGACTTTACACCATCAATGAAAAAAAACAAACCACTAGTTTTCCTCACTAACTTCTGTGAGACATAAACTATTTATTTTGTTTATCCTTGGAAAACATGACTAAAGTGCTGGGCAGAGTGGAAAAGAGGGGAGAGAGAATGAGCATGTAGGCAGTTCCTGTGGGCCATAGCTTAGTACAAAGATCCCATGGTCTTAAATTTCAAAGATTTACTTCAGTTAGCCAGACTGAAAGAGTAAAACCTCCTCTTCTTCCCACCCCGTTTTCTGGCACTATCTCTTTCCAGCATTATCTTAAGAGGGGAAGTCTAGCTTCACATAAAGATTCAAAGAAAGATTTGTTTTCAGTTGCCTTTGGCTAGGCAGTTCTTTTTCCCATTCATGGAAAGCCTTCATTTTCCATATGGCTACTCTCTCTTGCCGTGCCAAGCTAGCTTTGTTTCAGCATAATTGTTATGATTGGCTCTAAATGTTTAGTTTTTCCAACAGAGCTAATGCAGTGTAGGAGAGTCTGTAATAAGCTGTTACAGAAATATCTGCACAAAATGTTCTGGAAAACATGAAAAAATTATGTTTCCAAGGCCACATTTATACTGATGTCTTTTGTCATCTTCTGTGATGAATGGCACCACAAGCATATTAATGCACAGGAGCACTGTGAAGGAAATGAAAGCCAACCCATTCCTTAAAGGGAACCTCTTTCACAACAATTTTCTCCATGTTTTACAATTTTCAAAAGTTACATTTCTTATATCTGTTGTATTGTGGTGGTAGTGTTGGAGAAAAAGAGTTGCTTGTTTAAGATTTATTGGTTCCTTCTTGGGGTTGTTCACTATGGAAATGCAGGAATGGCATGTGTCAAATAACTCCTGTTCACTGTTCAGAACAAAAATGATTGTGTGTACATTGCAGACTCTTTAAAATATTTGATCTGTCACAAGAACCAAGCAAGATTCTTTTGAAAAGCTCCAGTGCCTATGATCTAATGTAAAGAACTTAGTTCTGTCACGCTTTTACTCACTGATCCAGATCCTCAGCTGATATAATCTGGGAAGAACTCCATTCAAGTCAGTGGAGCTCTGCCTATTCATGTTGCTGAAATAAGTCCTATTAAGTGCTACTCTCTGCCTCTGTTCTCATTGATTTCAAAACCCTGCACATTGAATGTGGGTCATGCTGTGGGTATTTATTCCCATGTCAAGCTGAGTTTTTTCACACAGAAAATCTAATACTGATATAAGAAAAGTCTCTTATGTACTTGGCTTCCCAGTGTAAGCTGGAAGACCACAAGTATGGACCGAGCTAGTACTTCAATAGATAATAACTAAAGCAGAACACAGATGTTGGTAAATTTTTCATTTATAGTGAGTGAGATGAGTATCTGGCTAAGACTATTAAATATTAAATACCTGAAGTGTAAATTATGAGCCAACAACAGTGAAAAAGTATGTCATAATCTTTCTTTATGAACATTATAGCAAGATAGTTAAATAAATAAAACCCACTAGAATGTTAATCAATATAAAAACAGTTTAGGTAGGTAAAAAATAATAAAGCTAAATAGAAAAGAAAATGAAAGATTAATGTGTAAATTAAAAATAAATACTACTTTTAAAAGTCCTTGAAAAAGAAAAGTATAGCACCTGATAAAGTTTGCAGAAAGTATATTTAAAGAATTTCAGGTTTCCTAAACTTAATAAATGAGCTACCAAAGAAGCTAATGATTTACAAATCGTTGACAGAAAATTGGCCTAAATTGCAGACTTGTCAAGAATGTTTTATGAGTGTGAGTTTGTGGTAGTATAATGGATAGTCTTGTTTATGCCTAGGTTTCTGCATTAGGGCTCTGATTTAGTCGAATTTTAATTAAATTTGTTTCTAATAAGATATATTTATCATTATCTATCACAGTTTGTAAGGAAGACTTTAGTGCCCATATCAAAGTTCAAACACTGAAAAACATTGAACACAAGGTGATTTGTGTATCTTTTAGTACCTACCTTTCAAACAAGCATGCAGACAATAGACTCTGTAGGGAAGGAAGATAAGATTTTACTTGTGCAATGTACTAGCTGTGTAAATTTTTAATGTGCAACAACAGACTGAATGCATTGTCTAGTATGAATAATTTATAAAGAATTGTTTTGGTCATCCACAAATTGGCTTCAGATAACAACACGGAAATGGTCTCTCAGATGTCTGTGTGGATAAATATTTTAATTCTAGTGTCTTAGGATATCTGTAGTTAGTAGACTTTTTACTGGATGTTAAATCTGTCTTTCCTTTGATTTATAGGCAATTACTGTGTTCGGAGTTAAACCAGCACAGACCAAGAGGTTTGGGTTCAGACAAATTTGAGGGCAATTTACCACAGCATGAAGAGGCATGGGATGTGTCCCTAGAGACAGAGGGCTATTTCAGTGTACTTGAACTACATGGTAAACTTCATCCTTGTGGAAGTAGTTTCAAACAGTGCAACCACCAAATTCAGTCTTTCCATGATTGCTGTCAGCCAACATTGAGGTGTAAGACTAAGCAAAGCATGCACCCTCTTCCTCACACCACTCTTCAGTCCTGGACTTGGAAGTCCTTGGTGTTCCCTGTGCATAGAATCATAGAAACATTTAAATTGGAAAAGTGCTCCAGGATCCCTGAGTCCAGCCTTCGACTGATTACTACTTTGGCAATCGGCCATATCACTAAGTGCCGTGTCAAGTCGATTCTTGGGTACCTCCAGTGGTGCTGGCATAAGTGAACACATGCAATAAGGGCTTTCCAGTTGTCAAAATGAATCCTTGCACAACATTGAAATAGTGTCTTGAAATAAAAATTAATTGTTGTTAATGAAGAAACTAATAAAAGACCATCATAGTTACATTTATTCACCTTGTAGCTACTATACATACATCTGCACTCCTATTCTAGAATTTTGACTTCAGAGCTACTGCTATAAATTTGCTATATAACCATTAATTTAGGATGTGTCCTTACTACTTGTAGGACTTTGTTCACTGTTTAATTGTTTGGCCTTCCTTATGAGGCTAGACTAAAATATTTCAAAGGACTTTTCTATTTGGAAAAGCTCCAGTGTTCCACTTACAGAGCTGTGCTCTGCAAGTTCTCTTTTTTAGAGTTTCTGCAACGTCACATGGGGTCTTCATGTTAGGAGGTTATCTAAGGAGAAATATGTCCAAGATGATGAGGTAACACTTACAGGAAGATAATTCAAAGATAGTAAACAGGAATTACTTAGGAAAGCTTAGACATCTTCTCCAGTCTACGCTAACTGATTAATGGGAGAATGTTTCCCATCCTTCTTAATTTTTTTTTAAAAAAAACCAAGAGTATTTAAAAACTATGTCTTAGATGTCCCTTTCATATTCCTACTGCCCTTGAAACTGTGTATTGGCTATTTCCTGTCTGAAAGAAAATAAAGTGCACCTAGATTAATTCTGAGTTATCATGTCTGGGTGTCTCCTATTATCCTATGTAATTTAGTCAAGTTTTGTCCTAGTGCTATGGTAGAAAAGGTCAGTCAGCTTCTGAAATGACCTTGGTTTGTGAAGTGAAGCCTGAAATAATAATTAATGAATAACAGAAATATTTTTTGCGTGTAGCAAATATGGGGCTTGAATATTATATACATTAAATTATATTATGTTATGGTATAGTATATGTTTATAATATTAAAATGTCTGGTTATTTTTTGTATATATTTCACACAAAATAAAATAACAGAGACTTCAAGATTCACCTTGTTAAAATGTTTGTATTTAGCATTTTCCTTTAGTAATGATGTTGTGTTTTCTTCAGCTTAAAAAAGCACAACAGTGTATAAACTCATCTGAGAATACAGAACCCAGTTTTTAACCTGTGCTGTGCATTACCTGACAATTATTAGTGACTCTATTCATTCCTTGTTAGCATAATCTCATTCCTGGAATGGATAACTTTTGTTAACAATATTTCAAAATCTTCAAAAAAATTGTTAGTCCAAATACATATAAGTGTTTTTTGTTGTTTCTTTTTTTTTTTTAATTATTATTACTATTTTTTAAGAACTGAGAAGCATCAATAATTTCAAGGCTGTTGGGTCAAGAAGCACTTGGGATGAAGAAATATAACTCAAGGGCATTCAGTACATTTTAACTTCCTCTAGGAACAGATGAGAAGAAAGGGAAGAATATGAGCACTAATTAAAGATTAATTTAAATGAAAAATGCCTTGACAAGCTCTTTTGTGGAAGAAAGGAAATGCTAGCATGAAAAAAGGAAGGCTGCCTGAGGTAGAAGGCTGCATTACAAAACTTCAACTGATAACAGCTTTTAATACTTAACATCTTTTGCAGCATCATCCCCACTTACACAAAAATGAGCAGATGCTTCTCTGCAGAAAAGTAATTATCCTCAAACTCATGCTATGTTTGTGGTGAGCTGACTGTTGAATCCACATGAGCCCGAGGTTTTGTATTTTGCACAGCTTTATTTAATCACATTCTGTGTTTCCATTCAGTGTTAAATTAAGGCTGGAGAAAAGGCCTTTCTGTGCTCTCTGAGAGTCTGATCATATTTGCTACCATCACAGACAAGAATTATTATAAGTGTAGTTCCAACCCCAAGAATTTTTTTCTTTCTAATCCACTCTATATATTACCATGCTATTCAAAGAATATCCTCAAACAAAACAAAATAACCCCCCCCAAAAAAAAACCCCAAACCAAACCAAACCAAACCAAAAAAAAACCAAACCCAAAGAACAGAATCAAAAGATTCTTCAAATAACAAAGAGTAAAAGGTTGAACTGAATGCAGATAAGAGCTGAAGGTGGCTCCCAAATAATACTTTGCCTCATTTCCTAAAAAATTTGATGATAGTAAATGTGGGAGAAAGGCAGGAAGGCTCATCAGAACAGGGGCAAGGAAACAGAAAAAGTAAAAGAGGAGGTAATGAAGCTTACATTGCTTAGTGCACTCATGGTAGGGAGCCTCAGGCTGCACCAGAGCTGCCAAAAGCTGCCAAAGGGAGCTCAGGTCTGACAGTGGTTCTTTTTCACAAATCTATCAACTGCAGTATGATACTTTGCAACTGGAAACAGAGAGTGCAGCATTTCTTCTGAATAGAAAGAGAGGTGAAGGATAGGGAAAGAAATGATGGAAAAAACCACAGTAGAATGACCTTAAGGCTATATAAATATGAAATGAGAGTCTATAATGAGAGTAAATAATATCAAAAGACATTTTTCTATATGTAAAAGAAGCTTAAATGCAACATGGACTCACATAGATTACACTAAAATAAATTGACATCTCTTGATAAAGTGAATTATTTTCTAGAAGAGATTTTAATTAAAATCTACTTGGAGGTCACTAAAATATTTCATTCAGGTATTTAATATGGTCCCATTAGAGAAGATTACTTAGAATGCACAAAAGAGGAATTAGCACAGAACCAATAAACTATGTAGGAATTGATCAAAGAGGAAGGAGTAGAAAGTAAAATTGAAAGGAGAAATATCAACGAAGGCATAGATTACTTGATGATCATTCGGGTTTCATAATTTCTATTATATTTTCAAAAATGACTGGGACTTGAAGAGTGAATGCAAATAAAATATATTGATGAGAAGATCAAGAAGATTTTTAACTAAAGAAAATCAGAAATAACTGCATGACCTTCATGACTAGAATTCTACAATTGGGAATTTATAAAAAAAAATTGATCTCAGAGCAAAAGATTTCTGGAAGAGATTGAGAAGTACTAGCTGTTGTTCAACACACTGATTTTTTCACATCTGAAAAGAAGAAAAAGCAGTCTAAGTAAAGCAAGAGAAAAAAAGCTTAAATAAGAGGACTAAGGAGAAGCATGTTTATGTGCTTGTACACAAAGTCAGAATACAGCTAGAGCTGAGAGACATTCACCAGTTCAGTGAGAAAACATATAGCTGTATTTACTTCTGCTTCTACTTCTGTAGCTGTATTTACTTCTGCTTCTGTGCCTGAGAGATAGCCTGGGGCTGGGTTATACCACCTGGCACAGTGCTGATAAAGCCAGCATGCAATTGCAAAGATCTATTTTGAAGATGTGCTTTAAAAATTCTTCGCATCAAAAGAGGAAATCCTTTTGCTTACTACCCTCCTTCCAACTCAGAAATAACAAAACAGAGCCGAGGGAAGGAAAACTTTCAAGAGTAAATAGGGAGAAGTTACAGAGGAGTAGTGGTCGTATGAGCACTGGCAGGAGAGAGAGAAGCAAGAGATTTTCAAGAAGGACCTTCTGGTCCATCCTTTTACCCACCCAGCCCTACAATATGGTGGAATAAAAGTGTACACTCTGTGTGCTCCACAGAAACACGTGGAGAAATCAGATGAAACTAATTTAGGTATGTGCTGTCATTCCACAGGTCTAGAAAATCTCTTGCTATCATAAACAGAAATTTCAAGAGAAGGTCAAGAATGGAAATAGTTTTCCTGCATGCAGCTTGAAAATAAACCCCAAAACTTTGGTGACAGTGCACTTCTGGTGAATCACCAAATAATTTGCATGGTTTTTGTCATTTTGTAAGTGGCGATACTTCTTCCAAGTCATAATATTTGCTGGTGTTATCTGAATGCATTTTAATTCAAATGCAACATTTTTCCCCTTGCAGATTTATGAAATATTTATGGGGTCATACCTGTATGTTTCAGCTGTGATACAGGGATTTAAGAATAGGTTGGCAGATGTATGCCCTACATTGTCCAGTGAAAGGTCAGTGTCAAGTGAAATGAATCTCATTTAAGCCAACTGTGTCCCTACTACAACCAGAAATAAAAAGGAATTACATTTTCACCTGTTAAAGAACTTGAAATACTGCTACAGCACTGTTTGCCAGTGTAATTTCCTCTGACAATTACATTGAACAAGGAATATATTTTTTGTTATTTAAAACTGGTTTCTTACCATTGCTATCTAGCTTTCCACAGAGGAAAATTTAACATCAGAGCCTGAAGAAAATGAAAAATTATTTATTTTTATCTGTTGTCACGCATCAATTTTAAAATCTTCCCAAGACTTGACCTTCAATTTTCCTGCACAGTTCAATCCTTTGCAGTTCAGGTTCTGTAACTACTACATTTTAGTTTTTCCATTTGCAAATATGGAGACATGTCTGCATAGATGAGTTCCCTTGGTTTGTGGAAAGGAATCTTGAAACAACAATTGTGTTGTGTGAAACTTTCACAGTCATGTTGTTCACATTCACTATTTTATAGCTGATAATTTCTGTCAAATAATAATTATTAAAAAGACCACAAACCAAAACAAAATAAAACAAAATAAACAAAAAACCAGCTCTCTGTCCATTTTGTTTATTTACAGCTCTAGAGAAAAGCAGGGACTTGTTTCTAACCCCTAACTGGACATCGTAATTGTTTGGGTCTTTTTCTGGGGCTTTTGGGACTCTATTCCCTTATGGGAAAAGAAGAGTGAACTACTACTGTTTTATTAATCCATGACAGAAATAGGAAAAAAAAAATTGATGCTACAAGGCAGACTTATTTTTCAGTAAAAGATAAATTTAGAAGGTTAAAAATTTATTTAAGGATATGTTGTGACCTGTTGGCTTTCTTCTAATCATTTGTAAGAAATAAGCAAAAAACACCTTTTTATTTTCTCTCCTTTCCAGTAATCAGGCAGTAGAGGGAAAGCATAAAAATACTCTTATTACAAAACTTTCTGATTCAGTTTCCGGAACAATGAGAGACATATCCAAAAGGAAAGAATATTCTTTGGATTCTGTGAGGGTCACACAATAATTTAGGTATTACTGTTTGGACATGCAGAATATCATGACGAGTAGCACAGTAAGGATCCTATCAAAATGGTTTACAAAGAAAGAAAGTAGTTTTTATGACTTCTGTCCATCAGATTAATACCAGCCCTTGCATAATCTTGCTAAGATATGAGGTGAGAAGCTACAACCTAGTGAGGAGGCAAGATATCATATTTTTCTGCTTTTGTCTGGAGTAGAGTTAACTTTCTTCACAGAGGCTGGTATGGAACTGTGCTTTGAATTTGTGCTAGAAGCAGCATTGATAACACAGGAGTGTTTTATTTATTTCTGAGCAGTGCTTACACAGAGCTCAATGCTTACAGCGAGCAGGCTGGGGGGGCACAAGGCATTGGGAGGACACACACCTGAGAGAGACAATCCCAAGTGATCAAAGGGATATCCCACACCATGTGGCATCCTGCTCAGATTATAAAGCCAGGGGAGGAAGGAGGAAGGGAGCACATTTGGAGTGATGGCTTCCCAAGTCCGTGTTACATGTGATAGAGCCTGGCTTTCCTGGAGATCACAGAACCACAGAATAACAGAATATGCTGTGTTCAAAGGCACCCAGAAGGATCCTTGAGTCCAACTCCCAGCTCTGCACAGCACTATCCCCAAGAGTCACACCCTGTGCCTGAGAACATTGACCAAACTCTTCCTGAACTCTGTCAGGCTTGATGCTGTGACCACTTCCATGGGGAGCCTGTTCCAATGCTCAGGCACCCTCTGGGGGAAGAACAGGTTTCTAATATCCAATCTAAACCTCCCCTGGCACAACTTCAGACCATTCCCACAGGTGCTGTAACTGGTCACTACAGAGAAGAGATCAGTTCTGCCCCTCCTCTTCCCCTCATGAGGAAGTTGTAGACTACAATGAGATTGAAGGCCTGCCTGCCCATGGAAAGTGGTGAGTGAATTCCTTGTTTTGTCCTCTGTGTACGTGGCTGTTACTTAATCCATTACACTGTCTTCTTCTCAATCCATGAGTTTTCTCACTTTTACTCTTCTAATTTGTTCACCCATCCCACCAGGGGGGATGAGTGAGAGCCTGGGTGGTGTTTGGTTGCCAGCTGGGGTTAAACCATAATAAATACTGTACACCACTGGAATTTCTAATATGTTGTTACTGGCTTCCATCCTCATTTAACTACTCAGTGTGTGCTCTCAGTTGGACAGCAGCTTTACTGCTTTAAAGTAAGTCATGTGGAGCTCACACTAGGCACAAAATGCTGTGGTTTCAAAGACTAGTGCAGGAGTCCATGGAAATACAGTCACAGTTGTTAAAAACCATGACACTGATTATCATGTTTCATTTTCAATTCTCATTTCAGCTTGGTTGAACAGTCTATGTATTCTTTCAGCATAAGGTGTTCTGGGGCATAAACTTGTTGTTACCTTCCTAGCAGGGCAACAACTTGCCAGGAAGCAGTTATGCCATGAACAGTACCACCTTGAAAGGGTTAGAGCAGAAATAAAAGAGATTGAATTCCGTCACTGGAGATGTTATTTATTTTTGATGCTTAAATCACATAAATTTCATTGGAATTATAAGAAAGATTATCTAGGGATGACTACTTGAGACATACAAATAAATCTGGCCATATAAATATATTAATCTATCTTCAGTCTGAAACTGAAGCAGTTTCATATTCTGAAAGCAGTTGGTATTCTGTACACAAGACAGATTTTTGTTGTGCTGGCATATGGGAGTTCTGAGGGACTCTATGCTTTTCACCAAGAAAAGGAATTCTTGCATTCACTATAGCAGTGCAGCTCTTTTCTAATCTACTGCAAGAAGCATCTACTCTGTCTGGAAAAAGAAAATCAGCAATGTTCACTTTTCATCTCTGCAAACAGAGAATTTTGGGACATTTATGAAACAGAAGTGCTCCAACACTTTTGAGACACTGTTTGATGTTACTTGATTAGCATTCATTAACACAGAGCTCATAAGATCAAACTATGCTGGAGCTATATCTCTGCTGCTTTCTACTTCCAACATGGTCATTTTGTATGATGGAGATGAAAATTAAAAGGATGTGAAAATGTTGCCTATCACAGAGGAAAAAGAAAGGAGGTCACAAGCAAAAATAAAATAACAGGAAAGAGGAATGAGTTATTTAAAAAGAGGGAAAATATCTGCTGCAAAATTCCAAGGAACCCACTTTTTTTGGTTGCGTATTTTTTTCTGGGAAAAAAGTGCCTAATTTTGCTTTAAGCACAAACTTTGTATTCCAGTGAACTGGGTGTCAGAAGAAAAAAAAAAAAAAAAAGTGGAAAGCCAACATATATTCCCAAAAGCTCTCCTCCAGATCTTCCCTCAATCATATAGAACAAAACTTAATTATCAATGTGCACAAAATAAGGGTGTGATTTTCTATCAAGCTGAGATTCACTGACCATTTTTGTCTTAACCCTGAAGCTTAAACTTGTAATGTAGTTGCTGTTGTACTCTCTCCAGATACACGTTATAAGAAATTCCCCAACAAATATTCTGGGCACACTGGGAATATACTAAAGTACTGGTCTAATGGGAGGTGTTCCTGTCCATGACAGGGCAGGCTGGGACTAGATAACCCTTAAGGTCCATTCCAACCTCCTAACACTCTATGATACTACAGTTGTCATCATTCCCTGACTTTGATACCTCTGTTTTCTTCAGTGTCTCCTGGCATCTAGACTGCAACACTTCTGTTTGGTCCTTCACTTTTTTCATGCTTGATGAGACATTTAGCATCATCTAGCAGATAAATTACATGGGGAAAAGAAAGCGATTTTGGAATCTTTGTTGTTGTTGTTGTTTGTATAGTTACAACGATCATAAGAAGTATGGACAGAAGTGGTCCCTCCATACCCTGCAATTAGGACCTTCCTCTTGGAAAATGTGACTCTTAGGTTCTAATTTTTTGCATTAGCAGAGGATGAGGAACATATTTTAATCTACACAAAGACTGGGCCTCTTTAGGGGTTGCCCTCCTGCCTCTAAATTATAGCTTGTTAAATGCTTCACACCTCAGACTGGGGAAAATCTGTATCTTTTGAGGTAGAATTGAGACACCTCAGAAACTTTTCAGACTGCCTAGGCTTAGACTTCTGATGTTCAGATAACCAAATCGTAAGTAGGGTGAAATAGGGTCTTTCTTAGAACTTACCTTAAATTGATCTAGGCAGGCTTAGTAGAATTCTAAATGTTGTAGACACTTGCTGTGAAAACAACCTGACAAAAACAATATCAAATATTATTTCTATATAATAAAAGAAATTATTTTCAGGGAAAAAAAATCAGACATTGGGAAATAATTTTAGGCACTTAATAAATATTTCAGGAAAAAAAAAAAGAAGAGCTAGGGGACAGTAAAGTTGACTGTTTTTTTTCCAGGTTTAAATTTCAGTTATTTAAAATGCCATATTGTGATCTTTTAAATATTATAACATCTAAAACCCAGTTGATTTCAGTAAGGATGTTCAGCATCTTCCAGAAACTGCCTTAAACAAGCAAGATGGGGCGTAAAAGTATTTTTAACTCATACTTTTTAAATTCCTCCATCCTTTGACAGAAAGACTAGACTTAGAAACAAAACATCAGTCAATTAATTGGCTGTTTCTATGTCTGAATTAGGATCATGATTCTGGGAAATAAGAAATTTGAGAAAGGCAAATGTATGTCACTTATTTATTTAACAGCACAGAAAAACATGATTATTTAATTTGCATAGTATAGAATCTGGAAAACAAGAATTATTGTGGATCTTATGGAGCCATGTTCATAGTACATGCTTTTTCTTCACCTATTGTCCCTTCTCTTTAATATCCTTAGCCATGACAGCAAATTTACTTATGGTTGAAATTTGAAATCATATTACAGGAAATAGACATCTTTGCTTATCTGCAAAGTTAATTTGCAAATTAACTTCTCCTTACTTTTCAAACATCAAACATGGTTGTGTTTGAAACATATTTTAGCCCTTCTTTCACCTACTCTTTTATGCTTCTCCTCTAGAAGCTCATTTCAATTAGAGAAGATCAATTGTTTTCTCTGGAGAATATTATCTATATGCAACAATAGGATTTCTATACTGGTGACCAAAATGTCCCTGAAATTAGACTGCCAGGACTAGCTACAATTTTTCACAGTTATAATTAATGAAGAAAATGAAGTACTTTGTTTCTGAGATATTAATTATATGCATCCAGCTCATACACTCTGAAGGTTATCTTGTATTTTGAATTTCCTAACAGAATTTTAATACTTATTAATGGATTTTAAGTGCTTCTAGCTATACTGTTTCAAAACCAAAATCTTAAAAATCACATATATTTTTAGGAAATACTAGTTAAAATAAGGAAATATTACATTAAACTTAAAATGGTTCAAAGAGAGAACAAACAGACAAAGTTTTTATTTCTTTTCACGTGGGAATGATGTCCAAAATCTGCTTAGCTATAGCTTGATTATTCTTTCACAACAAAACCACTTCCTGTGGGCAATGGAACATACAGAAGGTATGGAACATTAACCCATCTGGTCACTACATATTAGTACCAAAAGTCACAGGAAAAGCCCAGCAGTGAAGCTCCAGTAGGTTCACAGTGTGTTATTCTCCCCCCTTAACCTGGGTATCCATTATACCATCACAATTGCTCTGATTTCAGTGTTTTGTTGTTTTTTTTCTTGTTGTATTGGTTTTGGTTGGTTGTTTTGTTGGGGGTTTTTTTTGTGATTTGTTAGATTTAGTTGTTTTGTTGTTTTTTAGGGTTTTTTTTTTCTGTGTTTATGTGTGTTTAATAAGCAAATATAAACACAGATGAGCTTTCAGAGCCTATTAATTGCCTGGTACCACCTGTCACTAAAGACAAGGTAATGAAAAAGGCCATGTGGGACTCTAGTCAGAGCAGTCTTGAAGCAGCAAAATGTTCATTTTATCACTTCATTTATATGAAGGAACCTGTGAAATTAGAAAACTTATACAACTCCAAGCTCTGTCATTCACAGAAATATCTGCAGGTTTAAGAAGACCCACTTCATAAAGGCTCTCAAGTAGTACAGAAATTGTCCAAATGCCATTGAAGTGCAGGAAACCTGAAATGACTCACACATGCTGGAGGAACATAGAAGAACATAAAGAAAATGTGCTCTTCTTGTTTACCTAGTGATGACTTATTCATGAAAAATTGACAAGAGAAGAACTTCTTTGTCTAAACAGTTTTACTAAAATGCACTGAACATTTAAACTCATTAATTTTATCTGGCTTTCATAGGAAAATGAGGTTTACTGTGTTATCTGGTAGTGCCTGTAAATCACTTCTATTTTTTACTTTTTATGTTTACAGATTCAGATAAAATTAATTTTTAAAATTTCTATTTTTCTGAAACAGAATAGCATATTATTTAATGAAGACTTATAATTTTCATTGTGCAGAATCAGGAGAAAGAGGATTTTCTAGATAAAGAGAAACAGCAGAAATTATTCTTATTTTCCGAAAATAACATCCATTTGAAATGGTAAATTTGCTGCTGAAAATATTTCTCACCAGGCTCTTAAAACACATAAGTTCAGAAGATGAAAAGTACATTGATGTCTATTAATTTAATGAAAAATATATAAGCTGTAGGCATATACATTAGTCTGTTTTGTTGAACTTTATTTCCAATTCTTAAAAGTAGATTTTACTGATCTGTAGTAATCATGGTACATTTTAAGGGAGTAGCAGATCTGTATACATGACAATGGATTGGTCTCTTAATGTTTCCAACTGTCTCCTGCATGGTAAATTAGTTATTTTCACAAGACCAGAGAACAATTATTTTATCAGGTACTAGAATTAAGAGTATGTAATTAGGTTGGCAACTGTGGTACATAAATTGTCGTGCTTCATTAATTATTATTAAAATAAAGTGCCAGCTACAACATAACTAGACTGTTATGGTACTGATGTTCAGGGTATGCAGACACTCTTCTTTGGTCATTGCAGAATTTCTCTGAAGGTGGCTTCAGGGTAGCTGTGTACAAGTGGAGTGAATTGTATTTTCTGGTGAAATTCAGTCATGTAGGATATTTGAAATAAACCCTGAAGAGTTTAGGGACTTGAAGGATATCTCCTAGCAGAAGAATTAATAAATTCCTTTGTTCAAAATCCCATCCTAATAATTGATTGCAGTGATATACAACTTCTCATCATGTGTCAGGCATATGGATTAAGTTTTGGCTGAGCTGGTTTACTATTCATGCATTAGAAGTTGTGGTCTTAATACAAGTAGCCATAAATGATAGCAGGGTAGGTTGAGAAGGTATTGGTAATGATTTCCAAGCAGTGCCTGGTTACCCAAAGCAAAGTTCATCACACAGTGATTTTCCTTTCCTTCTGTAGGTGAAGATTGCTCTCACCATCATGTGAGAGTAATTTGATTGCACTAAGTAAACAAAGCACAGCTTATCAGCCTAGTCAATGTAGCCTCCCACTGAAGTTTCCAAGTACAAATCATATTTAGACTCAAAACAAGCAATTGCCTCATTCTGAATGCTAGAAATTAAATCCCATAACTGAGCAGAAATAGCATACCAATTCTTGCTAAATGAAATTTAACCATCAGATTCGGTCATATTTTACTTTCTTATTGACAGGGTTGTAGAAAAGGTGGAGAATTACCTGCTGGATACACTCCCAGTTTACGTATAATAAGATATTTTTCTTTATTGCATGATAGGTCATATTCTATGTCATGCAAAAATACTTAACAGTTCATCTGAGTGAGAAAACTCAGAGAAAGTTACAAATATTGACTTTAGGAGTTATGTGTTTAGCCCAGCTCTGTGGGTAGAGCTGTTTTGAGGACACTGTAGACTGGGAGGACAGTTATTGTGTTCATTATTCTAGAGCACTGAAAGCTGGAATGGCAGTTCCTTACCTTCCAAGGCAATCCGTATTACCTGTCAGGCCTTCACCAACAGTTTTGATTTATGGGTTAGTAACTCCTCTGTTGTGAAGTAGATGGTTTAGATTATCCTAAAGTAACATTAACCTTAATATAAAGAAAAAAAAATCCCTTAAAATTGAAATTATCTTCTTCATATGCTAAATTTGCCACTAATTATTGAAGAAATATCTATGGAGATTAATGAATAACATTGCAAACACTGTGGGGAAGGTTTCAATCCCCTACAAAGGACCAAAGTTATTGTGCCTTTCACTAATATTCCTCTGAATAAGAATTCTTATTCTCACATTCACATTTTCATTTGAGTGGAAAAGCCAAGCAGCTTCATGTGAACAAAACATTGAAGGTTTAGTTTACTACTATCAATAGAGAATGTATCAAATATTGAAATAATTTCAAAAGGAATTATTGCTGAAATACTGTCAGAAACTTAATCTTTACTTAATTCTATATTTGCATGTGTTTAAGTTGAATTTCAGTTATAATTATGAAATTATTATTATCATCATCATCATCATCATTATTAATATTAATATTGATATTTCAAAGGTTATTAAATAACAAACTGTGGGGTTGGGAAAATGTATAAGACAGTGATGGAAACATATTTGTTTTCTCATAGAGTAATAAATGATCTGTCATCACTAATAGCCAGGAATGGGATGGCAACTCAACCAGAATAAATAAGAAAGAGCATGACAGCCTGTCATTGCCTAATGAAGCTGAGACATTAAAGATATTCAATCACAGTGTTTTACTCGTACACCTGGGTTCTCTTTATTAAAAAGACATTTGCCTAACGATGCAGAGCAAGGTATTTTCAGTAAATGGAGATGGTTTTCCTGATGGAATGTGGGTTGCAAAGGATCAGGAGAGAAATAATGCTGTATTACAGTGCTGCAAGGCCCAGACTGTGAGCTTAGCTCTGCATGTTTTTGTGCGCACCTTCAATTTTGTGCATATGAGTAATTCTGTTGTATATTACATATAACTATTCATGTACATAAAATTACTGATAAATTTAAAATATGTGAGATTAAATTTTGGATTAAGTGGATCAATCCATATAGATTTGAAAACCTGGTAAATATATTTCTTAAGTACTCCTTCATGGACAGAAATTCTTTTGTCTTCAGTGAAAAATCTTTCATGTGGTTCAGAAGCATTCTGTTCTAGATAGGAAAAAAGTCAAATAAATTAGGAATAGCTGATGGATTTTCCATAAGAAAGGAGGGAAATTAATCCCATGAATGATTCACTGCAAATTACTCACTCAGTTCAACCATACTCAAGGAAATTGATAGTCAAAATAATTGACTATAATTCTATTAATTTTTTCTTGCTTATTCGCTGTGAGAAAAATACATACTCCAGAGTAGTGCTGTTCAGAATATCTTTTTTTAGATGCAGCTGGAAATTCTAGTGTTATGTGCTCCTGAGGGGAAAATAAAGCAATCTGACAAGTAGCAATAATAATATTTTTCTGATACTTGCATCATGCTGAAAGGGGTAAGGAAATTAATCTTAATTTTTAAAAGGAACTTGTGTTTTATAAAAAAAAATAATCCTGAATAGAAACCTGTGGCTGTCATCCCAATAATGAATATATTACATTTGTGACCACAGAATATCCATATCAATAGAGTTAGTGTGTAAGCAAAAATTCTTTAGACTATTCAGGAGTAGGATAATAAAGCTGTAAGAAAAAGAAAAACCTATTTAAATAAGAACATTAAATAGGGAATTCAATCAATTAATACAAAATACAGAATATATTTGATTTTCTATTAATACTGCTATTTCTACTTTTCTAATGAGTGAAACCATTATGTTTTGGTAAATGAGTTGTCAGTTATGAGTTGCTGAGATACTTTTTATATTGGTTTAATTCTGCATATACTGCACCAGTTTTCAAAGTCTTTCTGGGCAACATAATTTCATGCAAAATGACCAGATTTTGAGAAGAGACTTGGATCACCTGACATTTAGAATCACCCCCAGCCTAAGTTATTTTTGTGAGTATATTCATGAAATAAAGAAAATACAAGTTTAATACTACTATTCTTATATTGGTCCTTCAGAAAAAGGATCTAGCAAAAGAAAAGGAAATTTTTCATTCAAGCACTGGTGTATACAAATGGGTTTTTTTCTGTTGTTTGTTCTCTCTCTTCTGCATAAAGTTCAGAGACTAAGCTGTTTTCTCTATTTTTCTCCAATATTTATAATCCTTTATGTGCCTGAGCAATGAATACATCATGTTTGTACTCAAGCAAGTAAAGATCTCAGAAGGATCAAGGACAATCTCTTCATTTACCTGCACTGCTCTGGCTCCCACTTACTCTTCATGGTGATATTTAAAGTCTATCATTATTTCCTGTTTCAGCACAATTAATCCTCTCCTATCCAGCCTGTTTTATCTTCCTCTTATCCTCTTTTATATTTCAGACTTTTTTGCATTTCATCCTAGCTAAGTGCTCTTCCTCTTCTCAGCATTATCATTCCTTGGTATTAAAGTAGTTCTGTAGTGGCATATTTCATGTTCTTGTCGTGTCTTTTTCTTAATTTCCTACAGCTTAGCTATGTTTTATTATCTTTTATTACAGCTTGTATGATCTCATCCAATTCTAACTTCTACAGAGATTTGGTGATGATATTCTCATGAGATATACTCTCATGAATGTTGCACAACCAAAAGAACATTTGATGTTTTTCCCCCCATTTTATTGAGATATTTTAATGTTCCAACAGAGGACAAATATATCTGGTTGGGTTTTGTTTTTTTTTTTTAATTTACTAATAATTTTTTCAAGTAGCCTGGGAAGATTTATACATTAAAGCTTTATCTTAGTGCCGATTTTTATCTGATGTTCTCTGCAAATACTTATTGTCTTTATCCTACAACAGACTGATGTTGATGCCATATTGTGTTCAACACTAAATAGAAATTTGCTACAATTTTGGCAGTTGAATGTATGCCTGCTATATTTATTGAGGATACTTGATGTTCCTCACAGTCCTTGTAAAACAGAAATAAGGTAAGAATAAACAGCTTTAACTGCAGACTTGCTTAGAGGGGTGTTTTAATTACAAAAAAAATAGAGATTGGTCTTATATAATACAGTGAAAAACAGCAACAACAACAACAAAAAAACATCAAGAGAAAGGGCAATTTTATGAAAGATGCAATCAACACTGTATAATAATAATAAATCATTGTATCTGAGTAAGATATCCCTGTTGTGACAATAGATACATCCCACTGTTGTGGCTGCCCAAGACAAGTTCAATTAGATAAATTATCCTCTGTTTTGGAAATGGTTTTCTCAACTTTGCTGTAATAAAAACATAACTATTTTTAGGTTTGTTTGCATAAAGTTTTAGGCAGTTCATCAAAGGATAAGAGCAGAGCTGTTGAAAAACATTACTTTGATATTTACATATACTTTTTCATTTTATTTAGGAATGTTTCTTGGAATTTTAAAATATTAATTAGATAATCATACAGAATAATAAAGCTAATTCTTTTTTTTTCACCATTTTTTCAGGTTCCCAGTATGATGTCATCCTGGAAAAAATTATGGAACATTCATTTCATACTGAAAGTCAGGACGATTATGGAGAGGAGCTGTGAAACTATTAACAGTTATGGAGAGGAGCTGTGAAAATATGCTACATTTGTCGTAAAACAGAGCATAATTAATGTTTGAGGAATGAAATAATTTGTTACAGGGTGAAATGATCAGTCATACAATACAGACTTAAGAACTTTTGGATCACATACTCTTTCAAATACTGTTGAGAGCTGTGTATAGCTGAATCTCTTGCTACTCAGTCATCTGACATGCAGATGTTATTAGAAGTCTATATTAAACTAATCATAACTAAGAATTTAGATTTCAAAGTGCCTGTTCTCACAGAAGCACACTGGTAAGTTACATTGAAGAGAGTGCCTATGATGAAATCACTTCTGGCAAAGACACATGAGAATATTTTTTAATGTGCTGTTAAAAACTCCTCTGTCCCCTTAAACCAAAAGTTGGTTCATCTGAACTATCAGCTCAATAAAGATGTTTCACCACACAGAAATGTTTTACATCTCCTGGGTATTGGATGAGGAGGGCTGGTGGGTCTCAGCAGAGGTTACTGTGTTCAGTGATTTGCACGTCACAAGCTCTCATCTCAACATGGAAATCAAGTCCATTTTTTACTGTCATCCTTTCCACTTTGTGCTCTAACCCTCTGAAAGCATCTTCCCCCAGTGAAACTCATACCAGCCACTCACATTGTAATTACCCAAGCAGCCAAAAGCCCAGTGATTTATTGGCTTTATTCTATCTGGAATAAAATGTAAATCTGGGTAATAGCTGTCATTTTGAGGTTCAGAGCTGGGAATGTGAGATAGAGATTGATTTTTAACTGTCCATTTCCTTAGCTCAGAACATTATGCAGTGTTTCATTTTGGCTTGCACTGAATGTCTGTCACTGCAGACACAACAACATCTGACCACACCAGTGTGTCTTAGCCCTTTCCAATTGCTTTGTTCTGGCACCTCCCAGAAATCCTCTGTCAAAATGATTTTTAATTTGAGACTGAATATTCTCCTGAATAGACAATATTTAGTAGGTTGTGGTTTTTTCTCTTTTTTCCTTTTTTTTCCTCCACCTCCCCCTCCCTTCCACCCATGGCACTGGAAATTTGCAAGGTCAACTTGTCAATTATAGCATTGGTCCATGAAGTTATTATCCAAGAGGAGTAGAAAGCTGAGGAATATTAACACAGCTGTTGATGTCTTGTCTTCATATCAATATTTGTTTTATGTTTTTGCTGGTTTATACATGGTAATCTGCTTGGTACATGATGAAAACCCTTTTTCAGTTTTACCACATATTAAACAGACTTCATAATGCCACACTGGTTTATTCTGTATTTGAACTGCCAATATTGAATATAGAGGATTACAGGTTGATATGGTTTCTCTGCAGCAGTGTATTATTCAAATTGAATTTTACATAAAGGGTAGGTAACATGTAAGAAAGAAGCTGTTAATGCTTATGTGTTATATTAATATCACTGTCCTTCCTACATAAGATGTGTTAGCTAATGTACTTTTCCTTTTTTTTCCCATATGAAGCAAAATTTTCCAGTAAGTAGCAGCAAGGACTCTTCATAAAGACATATCTGTGAGCAATAAAGCAAATATTTTTATAATGCCATTGATAATATACAGTGTGCAAGGATTACTGTTATTCTCATAGCTTTTTTATGAAAGTGAAAGAAGTTACAGAAATAGACTACAGCTGAAAAAAAAATGCACTTGTGTGAATCATTAATGCAAAAAGTAGATTTTGAAAAATGAGTTTCAGTGAATGAAAACATAAAAATCTTTTTACAGAAAATAGAAAATTAATATTTTCTTTCCTACGTATTTCAAATTAAATTTAATCTTTACACAATAAGTGATATTTGGCCATGTTTTATATATGATATATACAACATACTTATTAGAATTTATTCTGTAATTGAGAAGAAGATTAGTTTTTCATAATTAAAGGTTCCTAGTCTCCACTGAGATATGCACACACACATGAACAGTCAAAATCTATTAAATCCTTCTTCCTTTAAACATAACCATCCTATTTCTACCAATCTCCATTTTGCATTATGCAGTGAACACAACTGCTCTTGACAAGAAGTCTGTGCAGTCAGTAGTATTCTAGTTGTTACCAGTTCTTTGATGAAAATGTACATGTTTAAAATACAAATACTTCTTCAGACTTGCAAAACAGGAAGATTTTCCTATAGAAGCACAACAGCTCTCTTTATGAAATAAGAATTAATTTAGTTTATCTTCCAAATACTTTTTTTTTTGTTTTTTAAATTAATTAAAGTCCATTTGTGTTCTGGTTTTAACTATGATCTGGCGACAAACTGCTCTAATGCAGTAATTCTATAAATTTTTCTGTTCTCCATTTACTACTATAAACAACTGAATTATTAGTTACTAGGGGGATTGCTACTGTTTTAATTTGAAACAGTGATTATATAGAACAATGATTTGGACATTAGTAGAAGTTATATTACCAGATATTCTTTACCATTTTATTGTGTGGGCCTAGATGTGTCACAGTCACAGTCTGTTGTTGTTCATACACACACTGAGTTTCCTAGCTGTATCTGTACTTGGTAAGATTTTGTTTTAAGTGAAGTGATGCTAGAGCTCACTGGAGTTATCAGTACTTGTTTTTACAGTAGCCCACCATTTCACTAGCACTAAAGATGTTCTGCTGGTTAACATTTCATGTTGCTCCCTGTTTACCACCTGCGTAATATTTGAGAGAAAGTGTCTTTCCCCACCAAACAGGTTTTGTTTGGGTTGTTTGTTTGTAGAAGCTCATTCTGTGCAATGGTATTAAAAAATAATATAGTGTTAGGTTACGGGGAGCTGATTGTTTAGCTTTTTGCAACAAAATAATTAATATTTTATATTCAATTATTTCAGTTTAGAGCACTGCCTACACTGACTCTACACTGACTCTGACTCAATTTCACCTTTGCAGATTGATAACAAGTTTACATAACTTTTCATAAATTTACTATTTGATATTGTTGAAAGGAAGATTCTTAATGTTCTTGTAGAATCACATATGATTTCTGTGGTGAAACTGAGGAGCCTCTGTTTGTAGCTATATGGACCATAAGACATAAATAGATTTTTGAAGCTGGCATCATCAGCATTTCTCCACAGCTCCAAAGTGATTGTGTCTGTGGGCTGGTATGTTTTTATACTTGAGCAGATTCATCCCTTTCATACTTATTTTTACTTCCCTGGGTTTCTTAATTTTTTTTTTTTTCAGCTTGAGCATTTCATTTGCAAATGTGAATAAACAGATGAGATAGAAAGACTATGAAAAAAGTATTCTAAATATAATTTTTGTGAGGATTTGCAGATTTTCAGCCCTTTTGATTCATTAGTTAGGTGTGCTACTTGATCTGAATCACACTTAACAACCTTGAATATAATCTGCCATGGTTTTAACGTGCTTGCTCATCATAGACACAAAGTCATATATATTCATTTTTCCTAAGAAGAACATCTTCTTGAACAAATTGGAACAATCTGTTTTGAGCCCTCTATCTGATTTTCATTGTTGATTTTTTTCTTTGGTTAATAAAGCAAGTCAGAAACCTGTGCTGCCTACAGTTTCACTCATTATGTTTAAATATTTCTTTTGCTATTCTTATCTTTTATTTCTCCACAAATGGTAAATTTAGGTTAATGAGGTAATTTCAATTTACAGCACTGTGTAAGTCAGTTGAGATATGGGTATCTAAACCGAGTTCTGCACTACAGAAAACAAAAATTGCACCTGAAAGATCATAAAAGGAATGCATTAATTTGGTTTTAGGACTTTCAGGTATACCAATGAGTTTACTAAGACCCCAAGTGAATGTGCAAGAATATAACTATATCCCTTTCTTTCCCTTCCCCTGCTCTTCCCATCTCCTCCTTTCTTTCATTTATTAATTCTAGCTTTTATTGCTGTGGCTTTATCTTTCTTTCCTTTTTACCAAATTGTGTATCCTAGGTGGTTAGAAACTTGAGAATACGATGTATTTAAATCAGTGCTGGCTCTTTTTCAGGTGCCACACTTTATGGAGTGACTGACTGCAAGGTAAAATAAGCAGCTGCCCCAGGAGAATCCCACATTTTCCGTTCTTTCATTGCTTATAATAGAATTATAATGAAAGAAGAAACTCTAAAATACTATTTCTGCAAGCTGGCCTGCCATTAGGTAGGAACTTGTGAACGTTTTGTAAGCATTAACCCAAATTTGAATCCAGCATGGCAGAAGCTGTAGGTCTTTAATTGTCTTTATTTATTGCCTTGTAACATTTGCATTAACATAGGTTTTCAGTACTAATAGATTTTTGCTATGCGCTAAAGATTTTTAGAGTCTGATTTAAAAGAACAATCATTGCCCAGCAGAGGAGTTTATCAAAACTTTCAGTAGCACAATATTAGCAATTTCTGTTTGCTTCTCTGGTCAAAGTACAAATATTTTTATGATAGACAGATAGATAGACAAACAGACAGATGGATGGCAGAAGTTAAGGAAATTAGGATTATATCCACCAATCAATATCTTTGCCATTTCGGGATTCTGTGTTCTCTGGAGGACATAACAGAGTGGCAATGAGCAAATCTAAATCAGAGGAGATGATATATTCCTGTGGGGCAGCAGTGATGAGGTGTGGGTACAAATCACATCTCAAAAGTCAATAGTTCCAAATTGAAAAGAAAAAAAAATAAAACCAGTCATTAAAATCAAAGGAAACAATTATTTTTAGTGGGCTTCTTCATGTCAGATGAAGTAGTAAAGTTTTTAAATATCACTTTAAAGGTGAAATTACATGAAAGATTTTGTTGAAGATCATGTTAAAACTCACAGTGAATTCTGTAAGATTAGGCGGTATGTGAAGAAAAATGCTGAGTGGAAAAAAGAAACATAGGAATCTGAATTATCCCCTTGGTGACTTGTGGGAATGATATATTTTAGCCTGGAAAGCCAGCTTAAATAGAAGTGCTGGCAAAAACTAATACACCAGATTTATTTATCTGACTGCTGCTTTTTCCAAATGGAAGCCTGACTTGCAAAATTACTTTCACTTTATGAAATGTTTAATGTAGTAATATTTCTTTTTATGATGATTTAGAATAAACTGAAATCTTACAAACCAATATTTACTCAATAAATTTCCTTCTGCTGAAAATTTTCCAGTCCATGGAAACCAATTTCATATATAGTGAGAAAGAATAAAAAGTGGCATCTGCTTATTACAGGAAGCTCCTCTGATTTGTTTATAAATAACTGCATTCTATCTGATCTGGAACATCAACAAGGATTTATCAAAATTCTGTCACTATTTATAGAATATTTTCTTTGGAAAATCTCTTGATTTTACAAAAAAAAAAAAACCACACAGGACAAGGTCTACTAATATATAATGCATTTGAAGTGCAAGATAATTCATTTGTGATTACATATTACTGGAATGCCTTAATGTCACATGGATGTTTACAGCAAGTAAAGGATAGAGGATCAAAATGTTTTATTCATTAACACATATACATTTCTTCACCTCCCCTGACATTTTTACTAACTTCATATGGTTTAACATAAGAAAAAGTCAATCATAGCTTCCAAACCTGAAAGCTTAATTTTCAGTGCCAAATATTCACCCTATATACCTGTAAAAACTGGGATGTACCTTTAAATGTACATACCAAATGGAGTTTTAAGTGAGAAGAGTGTCCATTTGGGCCCTTGTCATGACATAATCCCAGCTGGTAACAAAGTACCATGCAGCTGCTCTGGTGAAATGCAGAAGAGAATTTTAAAAATATGCAACCTGTGAGTTGAGACAAGATCAACTTCATAATTGAAACAAAATAAAATACAATATTAATAATAATCATAGTAATAATGATAGCAATTATAGTAATAATAGTAATCATATGGAAAGGGAGATAACAAAAAAAGAGAGACGGAGCTAAATCCCAAGCAGACGATGCACAATACAATTTCTCCCCACCCACTGACGGATGCCCAGCCTTTATCCTAGTGAAAACCAGGACAGCCATTTATAACTATTTGAAATACAAGCTTTCAATAAAAAATAAATACATTTTAAGATTCTGTTAAGCTTTCCTCTTGTATGCTGAAATACCATATTTTTCTTTACATCTATTATAAACACACTATAGTAAATTAGCATTATTTTTTTGTGCTTTATTTTTTTAATATAAAAGAAACACAGTAATACATAAAAGAAATGTTCTCTAATTTTCTTAATTATTTATTTAATTGATTTTTGTGCCATCTTATAACATTATAGGACATTCTCTATCATATGTGGCATGCCATTACAGAGGTCAAAGGGTAGCTGATGGATTTGTCATGACTTTCTAGAAAAGGCCTGTGGATATTAACAAAAATTAGTTATTTCCTCACACTACCCTTAAGGCACCAATTTACATACTTTACTTTTTTTTAATAAAGGCGTATTTATTTATTATCAAAAACTAATGGAAGAACAAGAAAGAATTATGTGTGCATACATATTATAGCAAAACCCCCTGTGTGTTGCAGGACAAGTACAGTACTGTGTTAGAGCTTCCGTCTCTCAGAAATCTTGTGGATAGGAGCATATAAACTGTAAGGGACAAGTGCTACTGAGGTGCATGTACTTGTTCATTGTGTAGACAAGCAGCACAGAACTTTTTTTTTTTGCGTGTTCCTGTCTTGGTTTGAAAAGACAGGTGTCTGTTAATGAAGCCAGGAGCCTCTCTTGAAAGGGAAAATGTAAACCCCCTCTCTCCAAATTACTATAATTTTGAAATTAAGGGACTCTCAGACAAAGATATGGGAATAGGAATAACAGTTCTTTATTAGGAAAAGTAAAAATAGAAATAAAAATGCAGTAATACAAAACAAGGCTGACAGAGTCAGAATATGACCTGATACCCTGTTTGTTGGTCAGGGTGTTGGTAGCAGTCCCATTAAATGGTGGCTGCAGTCCTCCTGGAGTGACAGATGTGGTTCTGTTGAAGCAGTGATTCTACACAAATGTGTAGTTTTCCTCTGCAGGTCTGGTGGTGTAGATGGGCCTGGTCTTCCTCTGGGGATCCAGTAGAGAAGAAAACTGCTCCTCTGGGAATCCAGTGGGAAAGGCTGCCTGTGGTGTTCCAAATCTCAGATTATATCCAGGCAGGAATGCTTGGCTCCTCCCCCCGGGGCAGAGCATCTCACGTGGGATGATGTAATCAGTCATGCAGTGAGGCTCATTGGCCCATTAACAGAAGTCATCTCTCTGAAGGGAGGATGGGTCCTGGAAGAGATAAAAAAACCTGTCCCACCTGGTTTTAACAGGTGGCCTATTAACAGAAGAAAACTGCCCCACCTGGTTTTAACAGAGGGCAATAGAATACACATCCCCAGCCACATCTCACATTTGCAACCTAAGACAGTTCCATATAAGCTGAACCTACAGTTTTGCAGAACTTAGTAAATGAACACAGCAGTTTCCAAATGATCCTGCTGAATTTAGAGGATATGTGCTGTAGTAAGTCTCTTAAATATGAGTCTTAGAGCTCATGCATTTTTTTTCCTCATAAGAATATATATTATATTCAAATTTTTTACCCAGTTGATTTAGTTCTGATGTTCCAAGATGAAAACTATGAGTTTATATCATGTGCTGAGTGGATTCTCACCATGCTGTGGATGTACTCTGCTTTCATTTTCATTACTGAAAGTTATAAAATTCAGAAGTTGGAGCAATTATAAAAAAGTTGTGTATTCTTTCATTTTATCTTTGCTTCTTGCAGAGCAAAGGCACTAACATAAAACCTCTCCTGATTATTTCTTTGGGCTATATGGGTAATTACAGAATAGATGATGGAATAGCATAAAGATTGACAGAAAATCCTTAGAAGCAATCTAAGTTTGAGTTTTTTAATGTATATGCTCATTAGTAGTCTGTCCATTTTTTATGCAGAAGTTGCTAGGATGACTCCAGGCTGTTCTTAGATTCAAAAGGGTCCTCAGTAAACTGCTAAGTAGAAATCCCTTTTTTCCCCTGCTGCACTTTCATAACTGTTATGTTACTGTCAAAAGAAAATTCACTTCACCAGTCAAGCAGTCTAATACCTTAAACAATTGTCTATTTAACTTCTCCTTAACCTTAATATCTGTTATTTATAGCTATTGCTTATAGAGAAAGTTTATATGCTTGTACTTTAGCTAGGTTAAGTCTTGTCCATGTATTTGCTGTTTGCTTTATATGTTAAAATAATTCTTAAAAAACACCATTTCCCCTGTTTTTTTCTCTTGTTGCAATGTCTTGTATGATAGTACACTATTTTCAGTGAGGAGTAGGAACTTTCTGGCTCCTGTGGAATAGGATATTGTTCCCTTAAATTCATAGTTTTAACATGAGGTTTCTGAAGACCACATTGCTACAAGAACTGTAAAAGTAAAATTATGCTTTTCACTAGATTTTCATATTATAATGTTAATTTTTGTATCACCACAGCACCTCGGGATCAAGGTCTGAGTTCACATACCATTATATAAAAACAAAGCTATGGAAAACAGGTCCCTATCATAAGAGATTTGCAGAAAAACATGACTGGCAATTGTTTGAACACAGAAGCTCTGAAACAGTGTTAGGGGTTATGTAAATTTTGCAGAAAAGGGAAGGGAATAAATTTATACAGAGAAAAAAATAACTAGTGTGGAAAGCACATCTGTAGGATGGTGTTCTGACATTCCCAATGAGAGGGGCAGCATAAGATGCCAAAGGTAAATGAGTACAAGGTGACAGAAAGTACTGTATCAGAGGATAATTCCAGATGCTGAAGGTTAAAGAGATGCTAGGTAGGTTGGGGATAATCCATGATGTGTTTGGAGAGAAGTGGTGTTCTTGACTCCATGGAGAAATGTAAGCCAGCAGAGTGTCAAGAAGAGTGACACTGTCAAAGTGACAAGATAGAGGAAATCACTGTAGCTTCATTTGAAGTGGACAAAAGTTGTGTTAGCAGTTTTCAGAAAAAGGAAAGAAAAGGATGGTTCAGAAATTGACAAGTTATCAAGAGCCAGGAGGAGAATTTTAGTTATGGGGTCTGACAGCAAAGGCTGGTCCTTGATAAATGAGCACAGACTGAAGTAAGGACCTCAAGAACTTTGACCAAAGATACATGCAAGAAATGGTGCAATGTTACAAGACAAATTATGTGATCAAAAAAAAATGGCATCTGGGAGAAGGGAATCCAGAGAAAATAGTTAAAATTTGATAGTTTTCTGTATTTCATGGTGAACATCAGTAACCACAAAAAAGACTTCTGTAGTACAATGCAGTATGATGGAACATGAAATATTTTTCGGTTCTAACGTAAGCATAAAGAGACCTATTTGTAGCTTTTTATAAAATTTAATGTGCAAATAAATGTCTAAAATATATATGTATAAATAAACATGGAAATAAATACATGCATGTATAAAATTTAATTAAGTGGCAGATTTTTAAGATCACCCTGCAGGCCCTTGGTGGTTTGTTTTTACCATCTATTTTCAGTATTCAGTTACTAAAGGAATCACTAGGCTCTTTGGGTTCTCCCCGTATTTCATTATGTTCCTCAAAAGCTTCCATGTTTGTGTTAGACCCATCCTATTTCTCACTCCATGTCTGAGTCCCTGAGCAATTACAGAGTAGGAATTCAGTTCTACCTCCTGTTAAGTTAACCATGATTACATCAAGTTCAGCTTGGTGTCTTGGACATTCTGTCCTTGAGGAGAGAGACAATGAATGTTGAAAAACGATCGAATCACACATTTGGTGGAAAGTATTATTTGAACCTGCGGTGGTTTTGTGGGTACCACCATAGGCAGGGAACCGACCTCTCAGGGCCCTTTTGGGGGTAATTCCCTTGTGAGTTCTTGAGCAAGGTGTGAGACACAGGCACGACTCGAGGTTTTCTGTCTTCGGTCTCTGGTTTATTCTTATCTTATCTTTGTTTGTCTGAGGACCAGACTTAACATATGAGAAGCAGGGTACAAGAGGAGCAAAATGGCCTCGAGAATCTCAAACCAAGGCCTTTTAAAGATATAATATCCAATTGTCTCTTCACACGTATATTGTTTTTACTTTATTACCAATAACTTCTTCTAATCTACATACGTAGCATCCATGTCACCATTATTCTAAACCAATAACTATCTGCCACCTATGCTACAGAACATGGAGTGGAAGAAGAAGAAGAAGAAGATGATGAAACCACACCCAAAATCTCCATTTTGGGTCCCTTTCATTCTCATATTAAATCCTAAAAATCCTAAACCTTTTGTCTAATAATCACTATTACTATCACTATCATCTATTTCACACTTTATGTTCTAACTCATCCCAAAGTCTTGGCAGCCTTTGCCAGGGACGAAGGTTAAAAGCAGCGCTCTGCTGAGGGCCAGAACCTCCCAAAACAGGCAGGGACACACTCCCTGTGTCCTGGATTCCCACAGAACCACTCATATGTCTAAGAACATATATCTGAAAATATGTCTACATTATCTTCACAAACAGTTTTTGGGATACCTCTGTGAAACACACTTTTAGTCTGCTAGTCTGTCATCTTGTCAGAGCTTTCCCACATTCTCCAGGCAGTCCATGTCTCCTTGCAAGTACTGTGGATTTGCAGCCCTTTTAATCCCATCTTTCTAACTTGATGAATCAGCTACATCACATCAGCCCAGAATTTGTTACAATGCAGTAAAAAACCCATTTTAAACAATGCCTCTGGCGGATCTTCCACACTTTGCTGATATTCCGTTATTAATCCTGGCATTTGGGAAGCAAAACCTTTTGGTTAGCCATCGAATGAAAAGGTCGTTAATAAGCTGCTAACTGCTAATCATGTACAAATATTCCAACTGTGAAGAGAATTACTCCATTTAAAAATTATTGTGTCACAATATAAACATAATTTTCATACTTTAATCATCTCTGATTATAATGAATGGAGACTACAGTCATCTTGTCCACAGGGACAAGGAAGAATGAATGGACATGATATGGTGTGTCTCGGTTAGTTTTTGAAATACAATCTCTCTCCTTACTCCTTACTTACAGCACAGTTCTACGGTTATATGCTTTAACTTTTAGTAATGTTATCAATTTTAAAAATTAAATGTTTTTTAAAATTAATTTTAATTAATGTTTTGTTAATGTTTAATTAATGTTTTTAAAATTAATTTAAAATTAATTAATTAAAAAGTAATTGTTTTTTCAATGAACATATCAGGAAATATTGGGACACATTAATTTTAACATCTGGAAAAAAAGTAATTGTTTTTTTTTAAAGTCCACCTACTGAAGCACTAATTCCTATATTGTATAGGTTTTTTGCAGGTTTTCCACTGTCATCTCTAGGACAGTATCAGTGCATTGTACTGGCTATATCTATGCTTCCCTTATTTTTAATGATGTCATAATAAATCTCATTTAAAGTAGGCACATGTTTACAGTAGAAAATCCCACTGAAAAGTGTATGTACAAACCAAGAAAAAATAGAGTTTACATAATGAACACATTGTAAGCAATTTTATAAAAGTCAAAAATGACATCTCAATTCCTCACAAAAATTATTTCTTCTCTGCAATACTGTAATCTGGCCTTTTCATATAAAGCAGCTCTACCTCTGGTCTTACCTTTCCTGGAGGCAGCCGATTGCCTTGACATGTCTTTATAACAGATGATTACAATCAGAGTCCCATGTAATTCAGTATCTGTTTTCAAAGAATAAAGCTTAATCTAATCATGTTTTATTAAATTCTCGGTTCCTGTAGGACTGCTTTGGAAGGATATTCAAGGTAAATAATTTTATTTGGGAGCTCAGCTGCTGGTTACTCTTATCTTTTCTAATGAAAATTTATTTCAATGTAACAGTAGATTCACTATTTGTTAAATTTTGATATTGTCTGAGTGGGAGATTTTGTGTGTGCATATTAAATTTTCAACAGAGACTACATATACTGAAACATATTGCTTTATTTCTTTCATTAATCAAAATATTAACTCTTTTCTGCTTGAATATTACCTTTTAGAGGGGAAAATATTTTAAAGTGCTACAGTAGTTTAGTATCTCAGGGAACTGAAAAGGACATTTTCATAGCAAGGAATATATACTTACCAAGACTTTTTAAAACTCTTCTTTTTAAGGAAAAAAAAAAGTTTGCTAAAGTTCCTTATTAGATACACCAACTGTCCTTACATAAAAGGTTATAATTTCAAGGTTCCCCAGGGGTCTCTAGAAGAGAGGAGCTGCACTTGCAGGAAGAATTCACACTTATATCAAGTAATTTATAATCAAAATAGATAGATCAGCAAAGACTGAGAGAATGAAATCATTATCATAAGAAAACATTTTTCATCAATGAAATGTTATTAGCCTGATGAAATCCCAAGGGTAATATAATAGCTTGATTTCAGATCTTTCAGGAAATTTGAGTATTCTGAGAACTGCTTTTCATTTCTTAACTGAATTATTAATATTTCCCTTCCCTTCCCTTCCCTTCCCTTCCCTTCCCATTTATAATTCTTCTATTTAAATACTTTTATGATTTTTAATCATTAAGACTATATATATGTAGACTGATTGACTATTTACTGTATAATTCTTGTAAACACGTTTTCCTTTAGACTCTAAAATAAAAATTATGATATGATAAAAAATAAAACCAGATTGCTTAAATCTACTTTTGTATCATATTTTTTAATCCGAGTTTCACAATTTGAAATATGTGAAGAACAATTTTTCTATACTTTACATGGAATATGGCGGGACTAACATGTTGAAACAAAGTCTGTGTTACTGACCCATCTTTACCTTTTCAGGAAAGAAGTTCATGCGTTTAGAGCTAAATTCTCTAACTGTACCAAGACCAATAGATTGCATTTGCTGTTTCATCACTGTAGCAGACATTAACAGAACCAGTGCTTGCTGTTTACACACAGCTACAGCGAGCAACAAGTGGATTGCAAAACTTTCCAGGAATGTGGGCACCTTTTAGATCAGCTAAATCTCTGCACTTAGGGATGTGCTGACATGACACTACTCAAGATTTTGTCTGTCTGTACACCAGCATGAGGGACTAAATTTCAGTATGGACTTCATTGTCTTTCAGGACCTTCACCTTACAGCTACTGGATTGACCTGAGCATGTATTATCTTCTTTATTTAGGAAAAAGAAGAAATAAATGAAATAATTCCTTATAAACCATAATAATATTTTGTTGTGTTCAGTTGTCTGAGCCAGTGGAAAAAAATAATCACAAAAGTACTATATATAATAGCACCTTGGGAAGACTGAGACTTCTGTTGTGAGAAATGATTTATCTTTAATTATCATGCTCTGCTGCACTGTCTGGCTTTGGCATTGGTTGTCTGATGCTGGCTCTCATTGTGATAAATCCAGGAATGAAGTTACATCAGGCAAACAGAAAATGAAGGAACTTTATAACAAAGATCTTCATCCTCTTTCAGATTTTGTATTTTTCTTCGTGCTTTCTTGCCTTATGTATCTTTCTGAAGCACTGGTCCTTTGGTAATTTGCAATATAATCCCTGCTATAAAAAAGTAAGATAGGTAGGCATATTATTTTAATTGATTTTTTTTCAAATAGAATTATAAAGTTGTAATAATTTTAGTGGGTTTTTGTTTAGGCTTGTCTGGGTTTTTTTTTGCTTTATCTGGATAAATGTGCCATTGTCCTAGACACAACCTTAAATTTTTAATGTAGACAAAATGTAAAATTTTTACTTCCTTCTCAGGCCAAAAAACTGACTGCTTCTGACTTGCAGAATAACAGTTTGCATTAATTCTTAACAGTATATACTCTATGTGCTAATAAAAAATGTTTTCTGACATTTGTCGAACTGAATATGAATTACAACTCCAACCTGCAGATACAGAGCACATCCTGTTTCAGAACTGACGAGCACTGGCTGAAGGTATGATTTGTTTTCTGAGAAAACAATAAAAAGCCTGGTGATATCATTTACAGAAGGGTAGAAATCTCCAGAAATTTATTAACTGGTCATTAATCACTGAAAGCCTTAAAGTAAAAAAGCTACATTATAAAGAAAGAGAAAAAAATATATTGTTCCGCCATGACTATGTGAGGAAAATATATCAAGAAACTGAAGAGGTGAGTGTAATATTATTAAATAAATAGCATGAGTGTTTCAAATAATATCCAGATAAGACAATGCTCTTTAAAAATTAACTTTCTGTATTCTTATGAATTTTAATAACTACAGAAATATATATGTATCTCAACTTCTACTTAACATTTTGAAAAAACCTCCAAAGAATCCCCTCTCCAATTTCAGTTATACAGCATGGCATTCCATATATGACCACATGTAAGTAGATTAGTCCATTGCCACAAAACCCACAGCTGCCCAGCCATTTTCATATCTGTCAGTGTTGCAATTATTTTTTATTGTGTTTTCTTAGTAAACAAATGGGGGCAGAGATTCAATTACAGAGCTGGTCATGAGCAGCAGTGATGTTGAATTCTACTGTAGGCCAGAGTTAATACCCTGCTGCTGGAGCAAGAAGACAGTGGAGCAGCAGGGCCTTGGATCTGAGTTGTAATTGACTCCTGAGGCTGAGCATGATATGGCTCTGCTCATCAGATCATTGGAAGGAACAGAAACACAGGAAAATTGCCTTCTTGAAGAGGATTGGTCCTAGGCCCTAACTAAATGGGAAGCAGTTGTAAATAAAACAACCTGATAGTTTAACACTTTTGCTGGAAATGCTTTTCAGCCTTATAAAACAGTGAAACAATAGTAGTAGAGATTTACTACTTATCAGCTGTTAAAACATTTCCTCACAAAGACCTTTTGGATTTCCATTTATTGATAAGTAAGTAAAAATCTTACAAAGGATGGAATATAATTTTATTAGAGTCCTCCTCTGCTGCATCTTTGGTGCTCTTATCTTTCTTAAAGTTTATTTCATTTAGTTCATTTTTGCTTATTGTTTTCCTTCCAAATGAATGACTTTGCAAGTCTTTTGCATTTTAAGTTTTACTTTCATTTACATTTATGTATCTTACGTATTTCTAAATAAGTTATTTTGCTTGTTTGTTTGTTTACTCTTTGTTGTGCTGGTTTACTCTTTGGCATTTCTTTTTAAGACTGACATTTCTAGCAGGCTGAACACCAGTGTGGCTTTATGTCATGAAAAAGAGATAAGCATAATACCCTAAGACTAGTCTATACTATGGTTTATTATTTTATTAAATGGGGTATAATATTACATTAAATGGCTGAAGCACTTCATGCAGCTGTGGATCTTGCATTTCTACATTTTACATTGTTAACCCAGTTCTTTTCACAAGTGTCCCCATCCTTTTCTGTTGTAAAGATTCCCTAAAAACTCCAGCCCATTTCCACGAAGATTTACATGCTCAGTTTCTCCTTTTAGTTTCTTCTTTATGTCAAGAGTTCTGGTTAAGAACATTTCATATGCATCTTAACTTGGCCCTGCACAACTCTTGTATTTCTCTTCCATCAGGTGTTTTGCGTATCTTTTATTTTTCTCTGAATCAGATTCCCTATGTAGTTTATATGGAAGAATTTTCAAACATTTCCAGTAGTTTGAACTACTACAGTGTAATCAGTTCTGGTTTTACACAGAAGTTCGAGTAGACTTCTTTCTGTAGTTGCTGTTTAATCTTCCTCTTTGCCATCTTTTTCCATCCTCTCCCTACATATGGAAGGGCCCCATATTGGATGGGTCTTTGAACAACCTGGTCTAGTGAAAGGTGCTCCTGGAGGAAAGATCATGAAAATAGAAAAAGTTCTTGTACACTGGGAAGTAACGTGGAAAAAATGACAAGAGAAGACCCTGGGCAGTAGTGGCCAAGATTGACAGCTGCAAGCAGCTGTAAGTCATTAACTTTCTTCCCAGTAACTTTCTTCCCAGTACCCCTGGTCTGGGTCTCATGAAAAGAGAATTCAAGAACTACAGAACATAATGTTGTGAGTGGGTGGGCAGGTGAAAGGAGAACAACTGGGTGTGTGAAAATCAAGTAGGTTAAAACCTTAAGTTTTGATTTGTAAATACACAACACTCTCCAGATCCAATACATGTTGCCATTTAAACCACCTTATCCATGCAGTAGGCAAAAACTACTCTATATCTGGTCCCATTAGTTCTCTCCATTGTAAGTGATCTGTAGATATCAGGAAGCAAATATGCAGTTTCACCACAGAATGCCAACTAATTTATTAATTGAAGAAGACCCATAGATATTTAATATTTTAAGACATAAAAAATATAATTGCTGTCAAATGTTCAAAGGGTAATTTATGACTAGATGTTCATAGTCTTAAAAGTAATAAGTAGAAATTAGAAATCATCCACATAAAAACTGCAAGACATACCATCTTTCCTGCTTTGGTTCATTACAACATAATGCACAGATTTGCAGAATCATAGAATGGGTCAGGTTGGAAGGGCCACCTTGTCCAACCTCCCTGCTCAAGCAGGGTAACCCTAGAGCACATTCACAGGATTATGTCAGGCAGGTCTTGGATATCTCCAGTGAGGGAGACTTCACAATCTCTCTGGGCAGTCTGTTCCAGGGCTGAGTCACCTGTACTATAAAGTTCTTCCTCATGTTCAAGTGGAACTTCTTATGAATCAGTTTCTGCCTGTTGCCTCTTGTACTACTGCTTAGCACCACCAAGCAGAGCCTGGTCCATCCTCTTGACACCCTGGGAAGGTTATCAAGCAAATTATCATGTTTCTTTACAAGCACATGAATGACAATAAGGTTATTGTGATTTTTTTTTTAATACACCTGACAAATCTGAAGTTTCCAGAAGGAGGTAACTAACTAGAAGGTTAGGATGAGAGAAGTGCTTTTATCTTGACTTTAACAGGACTTTTGATGCTGGCTGCAAAACATGCTCAAAGTAAAAATTGTGAACCACAGGGAGTGGAACTAGAAGCTGGCTGAGCCGCTGGGCTTAAAGGATTGCAACAGCACTAAGCCTAGTGTGAGCCTAGAACAGGTTTAGCCAGTACTGTTTAACATCTTCATTAGTCACCTGGATGATGAGCCCAAACACATTTTTTGCAAGTTTGTTGATGATGGGATGAGCAACCCCATGCACCCATGTTGACTCTCTGGGGGCTGACTTGGTGGAAAGGAGCTCTGCAAAGCCACCAGGGGTACTGGTGAATGCCAAAGTGAGCATGTGTACATGAGGCAAGAAAACTGACTCAGTGATACCCCCAGTGACAGGAAAAGAGGTAATGGACACAACTGAAACAGGGAATTCTATTTAAATGAAAGAAAAAAAAATCTCTATTACTATGACAGTGATAAATCAGGCCCAGTTTTTTGTGGAATCTACATCCCTAGAGATAGTTAAACTCCAACTGGGCATGATCTTGAGCAACCTGCTGTAGCTGACACTGGTCTGAGCAGGCTGGTTGAAATGGTGATCTCTGGAGCTGCTTTCCAGCAGCTCCATGATTCTGTGAGAGAGCAACATATAAGGCACAACAGGATCAGAATTTTATTAATTCAGAACCTTTTATTATAAAACACAGAAAACAATTTTTTTTTGCCTGTGTGAATTTTTGGTTGCAATAAAGTAGAGAATACAATTCTTTTAACTGAACAACATAGAAAGGTTTGAAAACTTAAAGACAAGAAATAATTATCTTTGCACAGTTTTTTAATATAGCTTTTAACTCAGACAAAACTCTGAAAGTTCACCATCTGTTTCATCTGACAAAACCTCTCCACTGGGGTATACTGTAAATGTTCTGATTCACCAAGTGTAGTTCCCTCTCCTGGCCTTTCCTATGACATATTTAACAGCCACGTTCCATTTCCTAGTGTTTCAATCTTGCACACTTTTTATTTTTGTAAAAAAATCTCACTTCTACCACAAGAGGATCTGCATTAACTCTGCTGACTTTGATGATAATTTGACACATTTCAAACTGTTCTGTCTCAGCAATATGTATTTGTGTTCTCTCTACTATGTCCATGGAAAGAGATAGTTAATTTTAAGAAAAACGGAAAAAAGAAAAAATTAATTGGAAAAAATCCTAATAATCCCTCATAAAATCATAGAATGTTAAGGGGTTTTGAAAGGACCTTAAAGTTCATTTAGTCCCAACCCCCACTGCCATGGGCAGGGACAACCTACCTCTAGACCAGGCTGCTCAAGGCCTTATCCAACCTGGCCTTGAACACTGCCAGGGGAGCTCACAACCTCCCTGGGCAAACTGTTCCATTGTCTTGCCACCCTCACAGTAAAGACTTTCTTCTTAATATCTAACCTGAATTTCCTCACTATTAGTCTGGACCATTATTCTTTGACTTATCACACAGTTCCTGACTAAGAGTCCCTCTCTGTAGGCCCCCATCAGCTACTGGAAGATGCTATGAGTTTCCATGCAACCTTCTCTTCTCCAGGTTGAACAGCCACAACTTTCTCAGCCTGAAAATTCAGTCTTTCTTCATCTCTCTAGTTTGTTTCAGAGATAACTTCAACCCTACTGCTATTTCAGACAGCCCTCTGACTTTAAACATTTATTTCTTTATCTCTTAAAGATAATATTGAAACTATTACGTTTCAATAAAGCTGAATATTTTATAATTTTGAAGCGTTATCAAAACAGTATCATATTTTCCTTGTTCATTTTCTATAGATTAGGAATATTGGTTAAAACCACTAAACTTTATTCCTGGTTTAAAGCTTATTCACTGTGATGTATGTCTCCACCAAAATACTGCAGTTGCAGAGATAAACTTTTCTGAAAACTAATGAAATTTCTGTAGTTCCACAGACCTGATTGACAATATGGTAATTTTACTGGGCATAAGCCTTCAATCATTTTTTTGCTACAAGCTCTGCTTTTAATGATTTTTCGAAACTCTCATGTAATTAATCATTGACATTTCTTTAAGATAATATTCAGAAGGTTGCAGAAAATACCACTAGTGAAGTAAGTTTTGTACAAAAAGGGATACTTTTTTGTTTAATAGTAAGCTATAATTAAATTTTTTCAACTTTTTACACTTAACGCTTTGTCCAAGCAAAAGCAGGTGTCTTATTCTATCTACAAAAGAGATAGATTAAATCATCATCATTGTAGCCTTGCTCAACCTTGTCCTAAACATGCAGTGTAAATCAATCAGGAGGCTTTCAGATAGAAAACTTTATTTAAACTATAATGTAATTTGCATGAGAACAATTTTATATACCATTTAATCTATCCCTGCATGCATTTGGTGCAATCAATCTCTTTCCAAAGTTATTTATTTTAGTGTGCATACTTAGTCACTTAACTCTTTCACTTTATTGGTGAATAATTTCTCCATTGAAATGATATGGTGATGAAAAAGAGAAAATAAATACAAGAGACAATCTTAATGCAATAGTCCAATACAAAGAAATGCCATAAATACTACATATACCTTCAGACTTAGAGTTCAGTGAATATTCATGAGCATTAGCAACTAAGACTGAAGCTGAAATACCAAACCATGGTAACATCACATTCAGTGTTTGGTGCAACATCAGCAACAATAAGTGGGATTGAGATTCTCGAGCACTGAGATGTGCCTGAGCAGGCACCCCCAGCTCTGTTGATTTAACAGACCTGCTTGTAAAGGAGCAACATGAAGACATCGAGGTCAGTGAAGAAGTCAAGCCCCACATGGGAGGGATGAGAAGATGCCTTGATCTTGGAGCTGAAATCCTCTTATGAGCTATGGAGAAAAGACCCTTTTTCCCTATAATGCATGAAACTATGGGGAGATGAAAGGTTCATATCTGAGCAAAGGTCTCCATGCTGAAATAAGCAGATGTTGAAATAGCTGTGATCCCATGAGAAGCTGAACAGAGAGAGAGGAGTTGAAATCCTACTGCTCAGATGATTTTTTGACACAATGAGAACTTTTGCTTTTTGAACAGCTCATCTTTAAAACGACACCCCATAAATTGATATGGCCCATAAACAAGCCCTGAGAAGGCAGTGGAATGGGAGGGGCTTCACAATTGCAGATTTTCTGCAGGTGGCTGCTATTCATGAGGACATTGAGAGCCATGAGAGAACTCTTTCTTCCCTCTTGTGGAGAAGTCACCATAACATTAACAAGAGGGACTTCTCTCCCTTAGTGAACTGAACAAAGACTATTTCAAAGGTGATAAACTGACTGGAAATTTTAGGTTTTGTTTCTTTACATTGTCAGTGGGAAAGAAAAGGTTGTGGGGGGAGGAGAAGTGTTCTGAAGGATTTTTTTTGATTTTTACTACTTTTTTCTTTTAGTTACTGTTAATAAAACTTTTCTTTGAACACTTTTAAAGTTTTGAGTCTGTTTTGCATTTTTCCCAATCTTATCTTCCTATCTCACAGCAGAAAGTGAGTGCACTGGGAATTGGCCAGTATTGAAACCTCCACACTCAGTGGTGCATTCATTGGGAAAATTTCAAAATTTGGAAAATCTAAAACAGGCGAACTAAAGCCACTACATGAAATTGGTGTTTCTGCCCGGTTTTGAACTGAAACTGCCACAGTTGGTTTAAAAGAAAGTCCTTCCTTCCTTCCTTCCTNTTATTTTTTTTGTGATGTACATCTGAGGCAAATGCTCAGGAGTGCTACCTTCCTTTTCTTCTTCATATACACAGCTAACATTGTAGTTCACTGTTTATGTCTGTGTAAATGAAAGACCTTACAAACAAAGAACAACACAAAGGAGATAAAAAAAACCAAAAAACAAACCACATAATGGCCTAGCTGAATCCCACCTGAATTAGGCACAAGACTAAATTAGAAATGTGTTTGTCAAAGTTCAGTTTGTAGCATTGGCAAGAGATAAATGGCTTAAGGGAACAACTCAGATCCTGGTGGGCTGAAAAGCTCTTTGGAAATGCTGGTGTCTCATCAATGACTGTATGCCTGGAGTCTGTTAAACATTAAAAGGCTTTTTATTTTTTTCCTTTTCCCCAAAATTGCCTGGAAAAGGAAATGAAAAAATATAGTCTGAACTTTGATATTAGCCACTGTGACCTGTAAGGGCTAAATCCAACCAGGTAGAGACAGCCCAGGATAAATCTAAATCTGCATTAGGTCTCTCTTTCTTCTCCTTCTCTCTGTAAATGAATAAACTCTTAAAAAAAGAAAGATTAATCTTAAGCTTAGACACAAAAAATGGTTTGAACTGATGGTTTTTCCCAAGACAGTAAAATTAAAGGTTTCTTTTGTTCTTACTGGTTAAACTTTCTAGCATCACATTGTTTAAATCTCACTTCTGGTGACAGTAGATTCATTATCCAAAATCAGTGGTAGATATCCTCAGGTTTCTGTCTCTTTCTACAGACCACTGATCCTAAGCTTATTATTCCATGTGTAAAAATCTCACTTTGAAGGACTGAAGATGGTTAATTTGAAATATTTTAATTGCCCATGCATGACCAGAGCTAGCTGATTAAAATGTTTCTTCAGGGTTTTCTTGAACATTCATATTAAATATATTTTGGTACTATTTTATTCCTGTAATTCAAAATGCTTAACTAATTTATCTAATATTAAATTTAGATGCCCAGTACCGTGCAATCTAATTGGAAAGTACATTTTGAATGCTGGAAAAAATAATTCACTTTCCTAGCTTATATGGCAACACATTAATAAAAAAGAGCGAGAGAGACGAAACAGGAAAGAAATAGATGCTTTTTAAAAGGGGAGAAAAAAGTTAGTTGAAACTAGGAATAAAAATGAAAAGGTACTGGAAGCATACTGTTTGAGAGGGGGAAAAAAGCAAGAGGTAGTAAAAATGGGAGGTAGTATATGACCAGAGACTTTCTTCAGACAGCTTTCATTGGCTCCCTATAAATTTCATTCTGATTTTTGCAATAACAGTCAACATGTTCTGAGTTAATGTTAATGTCCTTCCCTTGACTTGTCATTTAGTCTATAATTTCTTGATTTTAAATGCCTTCCAAAGTGATACATGAAATGTAATGTAAATGAAAGTAAATTAAGATGAGATACTATTCACATTCATTTTTCATTCCAAAGCTTTTGCTTTGCCTTGATAAAAGGGGGAAAAAAATTAAAAGGGACAAAATCAAGGACAAGTGTGCTTGAAATGCACTGTTTTGAGGCTTAAGTATGAAGGCTTTAAATTAAGATAAAACTATGTGTAATACTGAGGAAATGTGTTAAATCTTTAACCTTGAACAGTGCAGGAATGGATACAACATATAGTACATTTTTCCAAGTCATCTTGTCAAAAATATGTGTTCCTAAGTATTAACATAGTGGTAGGTGCTCATAAATAATATCATGATCTCAAGGTCACATCAAGAGGCACAAAGTATATTTTGAAAGTTTCCTTTTGTTCTTTCTAAGTGGAGGATGCTCTATCCTCTCAGTTTGGGACATATAAATCCGAAAAGTGAGTATTTTTCATTATGGTATTTCTGGAAGCTGGAAGACAGAAAACACTTCAAGAAGCAATGTAATTAGTAACAGGAACCAAGGAACCAAAGAATACACAGGCAAGCAAAAATAAAAAACAACTTCATAATAATTTCTCCTAGAAAAGGGGTGTGTAATTTATAATGGTGGAAGCTGGATGATGATAGACTTATCAGAGCAAGTGTTGATGATTGCTTGTATTTTTTTAGACTTGTAACCCAAAATAGCTGATACATGGCAGTTGTGCTGAGCTAGTCTGCCTAAGTCTATGGCAGATGCTAGTCACAATATTCAATAAGCTGAGAGTGCAGAGGTATCCTGGAGAGATGGTTGATTTTCAAGGTTCATTTCTTCCATGCTCAAGAATGGTCCAACCCAAAGTGTAGCAAGTCAAAGAAAAGTGGCAGAAGACTGCATGGGTGAGCAAGGAGCTCATGATTAAACTGAAACATAAAAAGGAAGCATGCAGGACATGCAAGCAGGGACATGTGGCCCTAGAGGAGTATAAAGACATTGTCTGATCATGGAGGGATGGGGTTAGGGAAGCCAAAGCACATCTGGACTTAAGCCTGCTGGGGGATGTGAAGGTCAGCAAGATGGGCTTCTACAGCTACAGCAGCAGCTAAAGAGAAACTAGGGAAAATGAGAGCCAGCTGCTGAAGAAGGAAGGGGACCAGCTGGAACATGACATGGAGAAAGCCGAAATAATCAATGTTCTGTTTACTTCAGCCTTTCCTTAGTAAGAAAAACCTTCAGGAATTAAGTATGTTTAGGATGTGGTGTTTGCCATATACAGTCATATACTATATGAAGACGAAGTTGTGTGTAAAGCTGACATGAGTTTGTCAAATACCATATTAATAGGGATATTTCATACATGGTCCAGAACCAGGCAGAGGACATTCATGAAAAGACAGATGATGTGAAACAGACTGGAGGAGTACTAGAATACCTTTTAAAGACAAATATACTGGATACTCATATGCAGAAGATTAAAAGTATGCATGTTACTAATAAGTCATTTCTTTCCCTTTCATATTTCAAATTTTCACAGAAGCAGAGAAAGATGCTGCAAGATAGGGCTACTTTCCCTCCCCCTCTGCAAATGTGGCTCAGTGTTGTGGTTTAACCCATGGTGGTAACTAAGTACCAGACATTCATCACATGTCTAGAATAACATAATGTGTGTTGGTTAGGACTCTCCTTGCCTACCTTCCTTCAACCTGCAGCAGAGTACAGAGAACTCTACAGGTCTGATTCACCTGCTGTACACTGCCTATTTATCACCTTTGTCTCTATAAGCTGCTTTTAAGTTGTAACTCTCATAAAGTTGCCTGAAGTTACAAAATGTGTAACCAGGTTTAGCTACCCATAACTTGATTAAAAGCAATCCTAAAGCCTGACAGTTAATGCTTTAAATTTGTATATATTTTGGTGATATTCTTTCCCTCATCATAAGCACATCAATGTCACAACTTCCCCCTGCTAGCAAGATTCCCTTTAGACAGTTGACTGAAAGAAAAGCTTACTGTGTGTTAAATTAACATGATAGGAAAATGCAAATCTTTCAGAGCAATACTGGCATCCAGCTGGCTACTGAAATATTACCTGGAACAATGTAGAGACACTCTAGTAGGTGAACCTGTGTGCTGGATTAATGACCTGTGAGTGTTAGTAGCTCCTCAAATGCTGTTGCCTGAATGACAGCAACTTTTCTAAAAATCACCTCAGTTAAATGACTCCTGTCTGCAATACTCCAGTCTCCAACAGCTTCCATCCTCCTTTTGAATTGATTTGCAGTCCAAAATGATCAAGCTCCTTAAAAGCTTGCTTATAGCAATGTAAAGAGCATCTGAGCACTCAGACTAGGTCAGTGCCCTCAATTGCCAAAGTTCAATGGAAAGTTAAGAGCAGATGTTGGGCCATGGTCAGTGTACATAGCAAGAAAATTGAATCTTTGACATTGGGAAGAAGAAACAAACCATAGGTGATGTCATTATACATACTAATATACCCATAAATACACATTATACTTAACTGTTAGTGAGGAATTAGAAGACAAAATTGTAGAAGTATTCTGGCATTAATACTGCCTTGTACTGCCCATGCTATCATCCCTTTGACGTTATATTGTTGTTCAGTTAACTGACTCCAGCTCACAGATGGATACCTGATACCAGGCAGATATGTCTGCCTGACATATCTCTAAATGCTTTCTTTGTAACCACTAACTTACACTCTAATATAACAAATTGCTGGATCATCTTGTGTTCTTGAACCCCCTGCATTTCCCATGCGCTTCTAGGTCACCTGAAAAGCTTGCTAATAGTAAAAAACCAGGAAATACACCAGTGTTTATCAAGAACCTTTTCTCTAACATGTCAGTAGTACACATAAGCTTCATTAAAACATGTACCAAATATAGTTTTCTTTGTTCTCACATTCTGACATCATCAGATGATGCACTAACTTACGAGAACCAGCAAGCTTACACTGAAAGTAATACATTTTTTCTCATCTTTTTGTATGGCTCTCTCCATGATAGGTTAAGTATCTTTGCGTATTTCTTTGTGTTTAACTGAGACATTTATGAAAATCATACAATGTGGATTGATCTCCAGAGCTTAAGTACTTTTTATTTCTGACACCTTTCTCAATATATGTCGGGTATTCTGCATAGTAGAGGGAAATATCTATCATAAATGGATATAATTAATATTAAATTTACACCAAAAAACCCTAAACCCAAAAAGCTGGAAGTTCAAGGGTTTGAAAGTCATGTGAAATAAGCAGTAAGCATAGATATAAGGAATAAAAATATATATTGTTCACAGATTTCATGACAATTCATGTTTCCATGGATTTGCCTAATAATAATGGAAATTATTATAATAATGGATTTGCATAATAATGGAAATTATTATGTGGTTTTCCCCATTTTTGCTTTATGCTTTTATATAACTATAAAATACTAAACTGTGGAAAAGTCTATTATGTTGTTTTGGTTGTGTTTTTTGTTTTTTTTTAAGAAAATTCTCCTCTTACTGTAAAAAGTATACATTATTTTTCAAAAACATTGAACTTGCACGTTAAACAAAGTATATATAGTGGATTACTTTATTCCCTTCCTCTCACACAAAAAAAATATTTTGCTTGCAGAAAAGGCAACTTGAATAAGCAATAAAAACCCTCTATTTGTCAGATACTCATGCTTATAAATCAAAATTTGTTTTTTCTCTACAATTTTGCTATTAGCAATTTTTAGTTCTTAAAATAAATGTCAACATTTGAAATGGGTAGGGCTATGATTCTTAAAAATATTGTAAAGTTTCATAAGATTCCATTATTTTTTCTAAGTTTATTACTAGAAAGAGAAAAATATAGTCTTATGTTCTCAAGAGCTAGGGATATAATAGACAAAAAAATTAAATATAAAGAGATTAAATTCTTTTGTTCAGTTGCCTTTTTTTCCTTCAGGATTAGTCACCACATCGTTACTACTGTCCAAGACTGATCCTATGTCTTCTCTTGGTGGGTTAGAGATCATGGAAAGAGGCAACACAATATTTCTGTGCCTAAAATACCAGTGTGAGCAGAACTATTTTTTCATTTTTGGTGGAGTATGTTTTTAAAGAGAATTATGTTTCAGCTACAGTGCCATTTCTCAGAACTGCCAACTGTCTAAATGTATGACTGAGACTTTTTGTAATAGTTTTATCTTGTGATTCCCTGTTGCAGGGATTTATTGACTGACATAAATTCTGTTATGTAATTGCCCTGCTACTAAAAGACACTACATCCGTCTCTGCCTTTCTTGTTGGAGCTGTTCCACTTTAAATAAATAAATATTCACTGGGCCAGAACAAATGAGTGATTACCTCTATACACCGGTGATTAAGACACTTGCTTGGGAAATATGAGTCAGATTGAAACTATGGCTCCAATTGTTAATTATACGAAGTAGAACAGCTCTGACTTGTCCTTTAATTTTTAGCAGCTTACATGGATTGCATGTACAGGTGCTTGAATCCCAGTTCTGTATCAGGCTAGTAAGAAATAACTTGTCACTATGTGGCCTGTACAATCAAGACAATTGGGTGTACTGAGAGAAGAGGAGGTGTCAGTATTTTTTGATTACATAAACAAAAGCAATATATGTGTCCCAGCAATTTCTAAATTATAAAGACGCACAATGAAATGAAATTCTTTCATTGAACGCCATTTGATTGCTTTTCATGGGAACTATGTATTTATTTAAAAGGTAGTCATTAACACTGTATTGGAAAAACATCTTTTAACTACCAGGATGTAGTTTGAGTCCCTCATTCATTATTGTGTGAATATAGATAAAGTGGATGTAAGCTTGTTACAAAAATTCTCTACCCATAATCTGTCAAGGAAACTGCTTACCATCACTACAAAGATGGGCACAAAAGTAACAGGGTTTTTTTTCACCAATTTTTTGTGGGGGGAGGAGGGAGCAGGGGAGAAGGAATATTTAGCAGATGTACACGTGATGAAAATCATCTGCCTTAAAGATGAATTCATACATGTATAAAATAAATATATACTTGAGAATATTTTCTAACTGAGAGAGTGGTTAATACACCTTGCCTTCAGCCACTAGCTTTAACAGCTGATAGACAGAAAACAGTTGTTGCTGCATCAGGCTAATCCTCTAACTCAGAATTTAAGAGAGTGTTATCTTGAATTTTTCTGACACAAAGACTTCTAAAAGTGATGTAATTCTCCCTGAAGGGTCAAGACAATAATTTTTTTTCTTTGAAAAATGATGAAATTAGACATATTTTTGAGACTCGGCAAGGAAAATATGGACTTAATTGATATTAAAAACAGGTCATTGACAAAAATTAAATTGAAATACTTTCTTGGACCTCCATTTCTGTAATGTGTTGGGGGGGAATTTTGTGTTTACTTGGTGGAGGTTCATGAGTGTTGACGTTGTCTTTGGGTTATTTGCTTGTCTTTACCCACTTTGCAAAACTGAAGAGGAAGCTTAAAATAAAAGGTTATATTCTTTATTGGCGGTTCTTACTTTTGCATGGTGGCGATATCGATTTTTAAAAAAATTGAAAAATAGGAATCAAACTGTATTTCAGCACCCCTCCTCCAGCCTACATTAATCTTTGCTCCATTAAACCATTTCAAATATTATTAACATCTGTATTTTTTAAGCAAGAAAAAAAAGGCAAAAAAAACCCCTGCCAGGAAAAAAAAAAAAAAAAAAGGACTTGACATGTTTTTCAGCATGGAATAGTCCCTTCTCTTCTTCAGCGGAACAGAGATGCTTGTTTGAGGCCTGAAGCTGACAATATTGTCTGGGTGGGTGACAGGTATCTGATCTCATCAATTCACTGCTAGAAACAGGTGCATTACACCCCAGGATTTCTAATGTGCTACAGGGCTCTCTAATCCATAAGAGCTGCAGAAACAGCAACTTGTATCTGTCATGTGGCTGGGGCTGCCTGTCTCTCAAGCCAGAATCTACCTTTCTAAATGTCAGCCATACAGCTCTTTCTCTGAGGCTGTCCAAAATGGTACCACCACCTGGCCCTCTTGCTAAACTGCTTAGAAAAAGGCTATAAACTGCCACTCTACCACCTTGTCCAATTTCAGTCATATCTGGATATCATGTCCCTGGTGAATATGTCTGCTACAGAAAAGAATTGCAGCAGTTACTGCTTATAGTTGTAAAAATACTTGTTTTGTAGATGTTAATTTTTTCCAGATAAAAACAAAATCATATCTACAGAAGAAAAAATGGTGCAGTGTCTGCAGAATAAAAAAATCTCACTTTGTGCTCAAAAAGTCTGTGGTTTGCAAACACTGAAGTGTACTGAGGGCAGACTGAGGAAGAAACTGATGCTCTTTCTTTCTTATCTTTACTAGTCATCAGCTGTCAGTCACTGTCAGAGCCAAGACAATGAATTACATGGACTTTTTGTTCTCTTTTGTAGGGACATTTTTTTTCCAGTCTTGAGGAGGAAGAAGCAGAGCTGCAAAAGTCTTTTCCAGAAAATTTATTGCATTTGGGGATCCAACTCCAACCTGACAAGATCAAGGTCACAACTTTAAGGTTTGAAAGCTTGCCTTAAGATCTTTCTAAGAATTGAAGAGATAGTTAAAAGAAAAAAAAAAGAAGTAATCATTACTTCTGTAAATAAGTAACACTTAAAACAGTTTTAGGGGAATTTCTCTCTGGATTACTGACAATTAAATTTAAGGGTCAAAATAAACAAGTGAGTTAAGTATTGCAACATCTGTAGTGCTGGTGTGCAGACCTATGGAATGATTTCATTCACATTAGTGTGGGATGTCATAGATTATCCCACATGGCTTTCAGGTGCTGCTGAAAGCATGGGTATTGTCTCTGCTTTGTTTCATATATGCTAGATCTATGTGGATATCTTAGTCTAGCAACATTTGAAGTGACACTGCACAGCAAATTCTTGGCAAGGGCTTTAATATCCCAATCAAAAAGTAAATAAAGTTTGGAGAATTATGCAGGCAGCCACAACTGCTTTTTTATTGATGTGAATAGATCTCGAGTCTATTAGCTACGTATAGGTCTTAACTGACCTATTGACTCTCTGATTTATATATATTTTGAGAAATTACAATGACTGGTTTACCTGAAGACTCCTGAATCTACAACCCAGCTGAAAACCTATAGTGGTCTTGGTAGTATTAGTTAATTAAACATGGAAAACTATTTCCAACTTGATAAGTTGTTTAAGACACACTTACCAGAGAGGTGCATAGCACAAAGATCTTATTGGAAACATGCATTTTTCTGCAATAGCAGCTGAAGCCCAAGAAAAATACTAAAAAGGTACTAAAACAGAACCAGATCATTAAAACAATCTGATCATTCAGAAAGAAATTTGAAGTGAGATGCCGTTTCTTAAATATCAGCATTTTTTCTGCTGTGTACATGTCAAAGAAAGCCAATTGACCACCAGCTGCCAGGCCAGAAATGTTCTTACATAGACTGTCTTTTAGACATGCTAAGGCATTCAGACAGCCCTAGTCACCTGCATTTAAACATCTGAAGTCCTCTGCTACTAATGTAGCACAAAGAATAATATTTTTTTTAGAATTCATATCAATATAAAACTGAAAAATAAAAGGAAAATATGTAAGCGTTGAACAGAATATGAAAGCCTGAAAAGTGCATTGCAAGCTAGGAAATTCCACCTTAACTTTTGAATGTAAAAACTTCTGAGACAGTTATAGGTGAATTAATATTTAAATGGATTCAGTAAGTAAGTGTACTACTGTCAAACAATTTTAAATCCCTATAGCACATAGATCAAATAATGTTGCTTGGCAATTTTTCCAATGGAAGAAGCTAGCAAATAGAAACAAATGATATGTGACCATAAAAGATGCCTGGCAATACTGGGACACATGAGAAGGATATACAGTAATGGAGGAATGAAAAATCCTAAGGAGATAGGATATTTAGGAGATATTTATTTTAAAAAAAACCCAAACCCACAAATAAACCTGGAAAGATATAATGAAGAGATGCTATAATAACCAAAGATCAAGACAAGTATTACAGAATAAGCTTGTGAGTAGCTTTATTTTCTTCTCTCTTAGATAATCAGGGGAAAAAAGGCAATAGAGAAAATTGAACACTACAGTCCAAAAAACAGCATAAACTCATTAGCAAATGGATACAGATTGTCAGAGAAGAAATTTCATCTGGAAATTAGATGTGTTTTGCCAATGAGGTTGAAGATCCAAAATAATCTGTAGCAGGATGAATAGTAAAAATGAGTTCCATTGTGACAATATCACAAAATTCTGATTGGAAAACAATGATATTCTTTGGCCCAATAATGGAATAGACTACTGGATGCAGATCTTAAATGATGATGTTCATCTTAACTCCAAAATACTGTTTATAACATGATTCTGTGCAAAATCTCAGCTGACTAGTGAGGAAATGAAAAGACAAATGTTTAAAAAAATTTTATCTGTAAATAGTTGGGCAATGTCTACAAAAAGGCATTTAAAGCAAAATTAAAGTTGGATTTAGGAACTGTTCTCAACTTTTCAATGTCCTAAAGATCTGCTTGCAATTTACTTTATCTCAGTGATGGGAAAAATTTGTTAAGGACTGGCCTATTAGTCTGAAAGTGAATAGTTTCTTTTAAATAAAAAAACTCAGAGACTTTTCTTCAAGAGAGTTGTACACACTTTTTTGTGTATTATGGGAATCTGGGTGTTCAAACAGCTGTTCTGTCACTAGGGTTTCAAATTTCTGTACAGGGAGTGAATCCAAAAAGGACAAGGGAAAGGCTTGCCCCTGACTACTACCAGCTCTCTGTGAGGGAAAGAACACTTCTTCCATAAGAAATGATACAAATGGGTGTCTTCCAGCTTTTCAAATGAGGATTGAGAAAAAGTCAGATTAACAGAACAAACAACAAGAGCTGCATGGCACATTGTGGTCCTTATTCTACATCTCATTTTTTAAAAAAACAACTTTTAGATTTCACTGGATTCCATTTCAAGTCCCAGATCATTATCAGGCATTGCTATGTAATTTTTCTCTTTATGGGACCTTGGCTTTCTAAGGTATTCAGGGAAGGGGGAGAAAAATAACCAGTTAAACAATTACTTTCTCCTTCTTAAACCAACATGAAGTAATTTCATACAAATTAATTTTATTCATGTTTCTGTATGAGCACAAATGTCAGAGGATCTGTAGTTTCAGCTGAGCTGAAAGGATGGATCTTTCTACAAAAATAAAGTGAAATAGTTCGAATTTCTTTCTGCCATCTAATGCTGAATCCAGATTTATAGTTTAGTTCTTACAGGTAGAATATCGACACCTCAGGAGGTCAAAAGACATAATTTGTCTGGCATTTATTATTTGTTTTAAAATATAAATAGATTACTAAAATCTTATAATACTATATATGTGGTCACTAAGCTTTTACTTTCAGAATATTGTAAAATCCATAGAACTTGTAGCAGCATTTGAAAATTGCTGCCCATATATTAATTTTTATACATTCACTCTCTAAAGCAACACACAGATCAGAAGTTTTGGCCATATCAATAATATGTTGACATTTAAGGATGACAAATTTTCTCTTTTCCCTTTCGTTTAAATAAAGCTGGGGAGATTAAATCAGAAAGAACAAATTGGAAGGAAAAAAAAAGTGGTATAAAATGACAAGTAACCACTGTTGTAGCCAGTGAATCAGTTCCCTCTGAATTCAAGGACACAAACAGACAGTTTGATCATTTCAGAATGTCTTCACATTGATATGTTGTTATCATGTACAGACCTAAAGGTGCTTTTTTAGAGAATTCTAGCATCATCTTTTTAGCAACATTTGCTGACTTTAAATGATCCCACTTATAACCCTCAAGAAAAATATGTAAGTAGTGCTGCAGAAAAGAGATCCCGATATACATTTCAGCATGTGTTTTTAAATCCTCTGACTGAAACTCACAATCCTTTTACCAGCTTAGAACACTGATAGTAATTCTATTACCACTGCAATAGCCATCCCTCTCTAATTCTCTAGACACAATTACTGTGCACCATGCAAGATGAATACAAATTAACAGAAGAAAAAACACCATAGAAAAGAGAAAATCAGTGTGGGCTGTAATGTTCCTGCAGGGGATGCTCTTGCACTCTCAAGTTTAGATGAATGAGCTTCCAGAAATAGTTGAAATAGCACAGGAGCGGGGGGGTTGTCATAAAAAAAAAAAAAAAAAAAAAAAAAAAAAGAAAAAAAAAAAACTCTAAACATCAAGCAATGTTCTATATATGATTTTTCTTCTGCCCTTGGTAATTCATACCAATACAATTAAAGTTTTAATTAACACTGGTATCTAGGGTAGGGTTTCTTCATTGAATGTAGCTATTCACAACTTTAAAGAAAGCATTCACTGCTTGTATCTAGAAAATATCAATTCTGTTTCACTTTCTGGTCAGTAAATGTTTCTATTTAAATTGATGCTGAATTATAAGGGAATAAATTTTAAGTGCTTTTCATTCTTTAATAAAATGCCTGATTTCTGCCACCTTTGCAAAAAACTACATACACCATAAACAACCTTTAGCAATGGGCATGGAAGAAAATAAGGTGAAAACAAAAATAACAGCCCTGGTTTAGCTTTGATATTTTTAACACAGAACTAGAGAAGCTGAGGACTACAGCTGCAGTTTACCACCACCTCTGCTGGACGCATATGGCATGATGACAGCCTATTTTAGTTTCCACAGAAGAGAATTTAATTTGTTTAGGTAAACAATGCTACCTAATACTTCAGTTTGCTGAAACACAATGCTAGGAAGGAGTTGGGCAAAATGGTTGTTGATTTTTGATGCTTCTTATTTTGCCTTACTCCTCATATAGCCTTCTTAAGGAAGACTACCTTCCAATTTTCTTAGCTTCTGTAATGTTTATAAATCCTTACATTCTGCCATGTTTTATAACTCTAAGAACATCTGCCTGGGTCAGTGCAATGCAGATCTGTATTTTCATGGAGAAGAACTTCCTCTACTGCCATGAAGAATTAAATGAGTTATCGTTTTCTTAATAGGTATATAATTAAAAGTCTTTATTTATCAAAAGTAACAGTCTCAAGTCAGGAATTGGACTGCTCAACTTAGGTACAACATTGGACTTTTATATTTTCATCTCTACTGAGGCAAGTGCCCAGGCTAGGAGAGAAAAAATATTGTTAGAGGTTCAAGAGACAGTTACCATCTTCCATCTCAATCAATGATTTAGGTATTTTATTCATATGGGTTGTTTTCCTAAGTGCTTTATTTTACATCTAGGTTTTATGCTAATATTTAATAGACTCTATCCTGCCCTAACTACCCAACTAACAAGCAGGCAATTAATTTTCTCTCATTATAAGAACATGAGATCTATCTAGAGGTCTGCCACTGTTACGCTACAAACCTACATCCCTTCACCACCCTCTCTTCTTACACTCAGTTTGATTTTTTATATTTACTGATTATTTCACTTACATTTGTAAAATAGATCAGTAGTGATTCTGTGACAGCGCATATGAAAGTCATCTGCTCCTCAAAGCCCCTTGGACAGCTGGTGGATAACAGTTTTGCCACTTCTCTTCATGGGAGGGAGGAAGGGAGGAAGGGAGGAAGGGAGGAAGGGAGGAAGGAAGGAAGGAAGTGCGGAAGGAAGGAAGAAAGGAAGGAAGGCGCGGAAGGAAGGAAGGAAGGCGCGGAAGGAAGGAAGGAAGGAAGGCATGAAGG
>VWZP01006608.1:753570-781564 GCA_013396995.1 Dicaeum eximium
CTGCTGTTGATTACAAAAGCTTCTCACCTGCCATAGGGTTCAGTCTCATTTTATCTCAGCAGTGTTTAGCTATGTTAACAGACTGTATTAACAATGCCTGGGAAAGTTAACACTTCTTGCTTTAAACTTCTCTCAGGAGCTTTTCATTGATGGAATTATTGTCCAAGCTAAACAAGATATAAAGTCCTCTTTTGTGAATCTGAACTACTCCTCAAAAGAGTGAAGTTTGTCTGTTCTCAGAATAAGCTAAAATATTGTCTTTATATTCATTGTCTCAAGGATATTTTGGATACCAGCAATGCTCAGTGTCAGTATTTTCCATTACGTGTTTTAGAGGCAATTCATACTAAAACTAGTAGGAAAAAAAGAAGCCAAGGTTCAATTTTTTCTGACTCTGATGTGGTGGTATTTTCTATCAAATTAGTCTTTTCCTGTACTCTGCCCTTTCTATTTCAAATAAGTTTCCCTATACTCCTACTCTAATTAATTCAATTTTTTAATTCAATAGTTTAAAAAAGTCATGTTTGAAATTATTATAATAAATTAAATATTTCTAAGGAGTATAATCTCTTTCCTTTCCATAATACTGTCTCTTTCTGTCAGAAATGTAGCAAAAAATTCTGGGTGAAGCACTTGAGGAAAGCTAAAAGGAAAGGTTAGATAGACTGAGGAGGTAGAATCAAAAGAGACGATTGTCTATAGTAGGGGTTAAATTTTTAAAAGCCGTTCAGAAGAATTTCCTTTGTTGACGGTGATCAGCCAAATTTCCACTTTCTCCTAATTTAGTCTTAACACTGATTTTGAAAAAATAAGTCATTCACAGTGATCTTTAGTTCTCCTTATTTTGTACTTCAGTCTCAGTAGACATGACCTTTTTATTTTTTTTGTGAGAGGAATATTATTTTCCTGATTCTCCAATAAAATTGAATAGTAAATATGACACCTAATATACCCCCACAGTAAACTTTAATCAAGTATTTCTGGCAATAGAGCAGAAATCTGTTTTATGAAATCCTAAAAACAGTCTTAGAGCAAAATTTTACGTGTCTTTTTTTAAAAATGCAAAAATGAGATTCAAAATATTGACAGAAATGTATTTAAATTGACTACTATAAAGTAAAAACTACCATCTCTAATCTTAGTTTTATTTCTTTGCTAAGTATTTCTTGTTTTATCTGTACAATGACAAAGAATTTGAAATACACAATGCAATACTACAAAGGAGCTGCAGTTTATCATTTTACATATTAGAAGAAAAATGAACCAACTTCCTCCTATCAAACTGAGATCTGAGACTTCTTTTATTCTTTCCTACTATTTTGAAATACCCTTTAGCATTATTTAAAGTAACACAAGGAATTACACATTTCTGGATGTGTAGTTAAGACATGGCCTTTCCAAAAATAAATACTGTCTAGAAGTATTGAACAAACTATTTTCCTAATGGCCATACTATGTGATCATAATAATAATGTTAGCTGGATTCTACTACTACACCTGACAGAGAGGCCAAAATTATGTGCAATATCTTGATTTTTTTTTTTCTAATGACATGATTTTATTGGAATTGTGATAATAAGAGAAAAATGTTAAACATTATTATTATTATTATTATTATTATTATTATTATTATTATTATTATTATTATTACCATATATATTGTGTAGTGAGTAGAAATAATTGCTGAAAAATTGTCCTTTAAGTATGAATGAATACATATTTTCAACAGTTAGCACAATAAATGAATAAATGAATGAGCCACGGCAACACTTAATTTCATAAAGATTTCAGTGAATTAGGGCATTATTTTCATGCAGGTTACCACAAAGTAACGATCCACAATAAAAACAAAAGTTTATTTATTTGCCATTAATCTCATTTATTTTAAACCACTGTTCTTTCTCTTTTTTGTTTGGTGTTGCCAAGTGCCAAGCCTTATATCCTTCTATTCTTTTTACCAAATGTTCTCATTTGAAAAAAAAATGGAAAAGAAAGAGCAAAAGAAATTAGCGTAGCAAAATTTTCTTGTGTTTGAGCCAGATCCAGTAAAGGCTGGTGGTTCCTATATGTTTTCTGAAATGGAATCAAGGTTCACAAGCTGTAGTTTTAAGACAGAGGGTGAGTTAGAACCTTTGGAGTAATAAACCAAAACCACTCAAATGGTGCAACAGCAGTACTTCCAGTAATTTAACCACAAAATTTCAAACTCCACTTCCTTTTAGAACTTATTTTCTCTTAGCAGGTCCGGATGTTCTGTCCAGCAGAAACCCAGAGAATAAAATATCTTCAAGAGTGGCTGTCTGAAAGGATTATAGGGCTTTTGTGGGTGTTCATTTTCAGTTTTTTTGGGTTTTGTTTATTTTGTTTGCACCGGTTTTTTGTTTGGGGTTTTTTTTTTTTTTCCCTAAGTTGTCCAGGGCTGAATCTTCTTTTTATAGTTTGAAATCTGGTCACTAGGGGACTCCTCCAGCAGGTAGCAGAAATGTGTTAGCATTCCTTAATACAAGGAGAAGAATGAACTTTGCTTTCCCCTTTCTCCGAAAGTTTTCTGCCAGCAAACCGCCATTTCAGCTGGCTTAGCTTTCAAGGAAAGAAAAACCAAATACAACACCACAAAAGATCTGAAAAAAGTCATTCCAGGTCTCTTTCTGCTTTAACAAAGAGGTACCTTGTGATACCTCTGGAGAAGTAAGTGCAGAGAGTGAATATACAGAATAGAAAGATTCTCAGGCACAATCCCCTTTGGAATTTTCTCTTGCCTGTTTTTCTGACCTAGTGCTCAACATTGTGGCTGTTGTGAGTTTCTCTGTTGGTGACTAAACACTTCCAAGTAGGAGACTGAAGCATCCAAGGCCCCAGATGGACACTGAAGAACAGCAGAGTCACCCACACACCTACACCTTTCTTTTCACGTCACTCTCCAACCCTCCGGCTTCTTGCACTCAGCTCTGTTCTTCTGGCTGTGCTATTCCTTTCAAACTTTTATACTTTCCTAACCTGGCTCATAGAAAATGAGCTCATCAGTTTCCAGGTAGTTTTCTCTGAAACTACACATAAGCAGGCACGAGGATAAACAGAAAAATCTGAACAATTTGATTCTGTTTGGGCTCATACTGCTGAAAAGACTTCCAAGAACCTAAAAATCTAAACAGTTTCTGAGCACCATGCCTAAGGTTGTCCACAAGGCTTTTATGTAAAACAGTTTTCCCCCTTTGTTATGAGCTAAATCCTAAGTTTCATGATGAATTGGTCTTATATTCCACCTTTCTAAATCTGTTTTTCCAAATTTTCCCCTTGAAGAATAAATATTTTTCTAATAACTTCTTTGTTTTTATGTTTGTTTTTTTTTTTGTCAGGAGAGTAAATGACAGATTTTTATATTAAGCTGATTTATTCAGTAGGATGAGGGGAAAGGAAATAATATTCTTTTCACATTATACAATTCTTTCCCTCCTTTTTTCTGTAAATAACCCTCTGGCTAAAATGGTCCAGGGTTACAAAATGAAATTTGGTCTAAGAATAATTCTCACTAATATGTACCCTTTTATTTGTTGCCTACAAAATTAGTTTATCACACTTAGGAAATAGTATCCTGATTACTTAAAACAGAATGACTCATATATCCTCACAGTATCTGTTGGGTTTTGTGGTTTCTTTTTTATTATTATTTTTACTGTAAACATCACAGAATGAAATGTCTTCTTCATTACAGAGAATTTTTTATAGATAATAATGTTTCTGTGAGCATATTATATCATAAAGTAATAAAAAGTAGCCCTTTTAGGTATGAAAATTGCTTAAAAAGTAATTTCATTTTGAAAAATTTGTTTTTCTACGGCTTGTTTTGTTGGTTTTTTTCCTTCTAAATGCTGCTGAATAGCAAGTTGCAAGTGTTTGCACCTTTTCAAACAAAAATACAGGAATACCCACCTTAATCTGCATTAATTGGATTCTGAAGGTAAACTGTTTTCAGTCTATACATATTCTCACCAGCAAAGGTGGAACATTTGAGTCACCTTTACATATCCAGCATGTATGTGTTTACCTCAGACCTAATTAGTAACTTCATTTTTTAGCCAAGGAAGTAAAAAGACACTTTAAAATTAGTTCATTTTATCTCGTGGCAGATGTAGATGTCTGAACCTCTGAATTCTGTAGGGTAACATTTCTCTCTAGTATGTTAAAAGGGAGTCTAATTAAGACCAAAAGTAGATGTTCATTAGACACGTGATAGCTTAAGTCAAATTATATCAACAAATACCAAGTATAAAATTTGTATTAAACAAGGAACTGTATTTTATTCCCCAAGATCAGATAGTTTAAAGTTGGATAACTTAAACTGAGATCCCTTGAAGCAGTTTAAAAGCCAGATTCAGAGATTTGCATACGTTCAAGCTGTACCATTAAAGGTATTCTAGGGTAAACTACACACATCTGAAATGGGACCAGAATTTGGAGGTTGTTCAGAATAGCTGTAGTGAGTCAATTGATTTAATTAATTGACATCTAATTTGACAATAAGTTACCTTCAGGAAAACAGCCATATTTTTAGACAAGTCTTGACTAGCTCTCCTATAGGTTATGGAAAACTATGACTCTGCAATAATCTACTTAAAATCTTGATAACCAAGGAATGCTTGCACAGCTCACACAATAGATTTTGCATTCTGGTGAATTTACAAACCGTGCCTTAGGCACCAGCACCAGTGTGGTTCACTAGGTGCTTTGAGATAATAAAGTTTAGTTATGTCCTCCTAGTCTTTTAGGCAATATTTCATGGTGTGTAAATAACAAGGAGTTTTAGATGAGACAGCCATGTGAGCTCAGCTGCCTTAGAGCTTTGGTCAGCTAAAGTGAGATAACATGGAGGACAATGACTGGCTGTGGAGTAGGGAGTAGTAGGGGGCAATGTGCAAGGGAAGTACTGCATGGAGCAGGCTATGGGCAAAGGAAAGAGAGACTTTCCTGACAGCCTGTTCTCTCATTTCTCATGCCCTTTTTAACAAAGTCTCTACACATTTTAAGTCATATTTCTAATACCAGCAGAGAATGCAAGTGTTCTACATGACTGTGATTATGGGGTAGCAAGGGATCAGGGGTGCCTTTGCTTGTATATCTAATACATTTAGTCATCATTTCCTTAGGTGGTCTAAAATAGGTGCTTTGAGATAATAAAGTGACTTTAGGTATGTGCTTTACTGAAACACTAACCATCTCCACAGAAAAGTGTTTGACTGTTCTAAGAGTTTTCAAGGTGGGACTTTCAGTCAGCCCTGAAGAGTCACTCCAGGCAATCCCTGCTCTGAATGGATTTATTAATAGATGTTCTTTGAATGCTGGGGGAAGAATCTGTCTGTTCCAGGGACTTCTGAAAGTTGTTACTGCTGCAGAATTGAGTAAACTGAGCAAACTGAGCACAAATTACTCTCCTGTAAATAGTCAGGAATGGACACATTGGACAGTCTGTGGCAGCATTTAAGATATATTAATTAGGGTATGAAGTATTTGGGATGTGTTTTGCAAGCAGTTTAAGCCAGTCAACATAAACAGATCATGCATAAGATGGAGTAGTCACAGTTGATATGGGCCAACTGGTTAAAAGAACTCACCAGAGCAGCAGTTCAGCAAGTCTCATCACGTAGTCAACATTCTTTTGTGTCAACACATAATGGAGACTGCTGCCATCACCAGCCAGACAGTGAATGATAACCCTGTTTCAGAGATTTGAATCACCACCAATGCTACCTTTTGAGAAAGATGCATTACATTGGTGTTATAACAAATACCCAACCCATGTTTTGCTGTGCAACACCACCTCATTCTTGTACACAATTTCAAACTCATTGGCCCCACCCTGCAGCGAGTGAGAAGCTGCCATAGCTTCACAGATGGTAAATGATTCTAGGATGTCCATGGCAGAATTTGCCTCACAAAACTGTTTTTCCTGGCATGCAACATCCACCCCAAATTTTGCTTACAGCATTGCATCCCTTACTAATGTCAACAACTTCCTCCCAGCCCTTGTCCCCATCACACTATCATGCCTTTACCACAAACCCAGCATGTACTGTATGCTTTGATTGTAATGATGCCAAATTAATGCATCAAAGCTTCTCATAGAAGATTTTACATCCTCCAGTTGTCTCCCCTGCATTCACTTTTAAACTAATACTGCATCCTGATTACATTGTATAGTTTGACCCTAGATTATGAAGACAAAGCCAAAATGTACTTTAGCACATATAATACACATTGGAAGCTCTCCTAAAATTCCCATTACAAAATATAAATAGAGACATGCTGTTTAGTCAGCTTTTACTGTTGAGAACCACAGAATCTGAATGAAAGTTCACTGGCAGGAACTGCATTTGGTGGTGTTTGACTGTGGCAACCCTTCATATGGCTATTATGGAGCGGGAACCTAATCTGCTTAGCCTGATCCAGACTGTAAATTTGCTCCTTGATTGAATTCTGGGTTTAGTGCTGATGATACTCTGGGATCATGAACATCATAACATAGCTGCCAAGAACTGATGGGCTACATGGAGATATGAGAACAGTGAATGTCAGGACAAGCAAAGATATTTAAATTAGTGATGTCATACCCCAAGAAACAGAGAGGGGAGATAAGGTTTCATGAAAGAATGATTCAAATCAAGAGCACGTAAGGTTCAGAAGTGACTGCTGTGCTGACCCATTCTTCTATTTAAATTCAGGCAATTCATGGCATGTTCCTGGTTACAGGAAAGGATTTTTGAGCCCAAAGAGACAAATAACTGTTTCACATAATCATATTTTCAACTGCAGCTGGTATCTGAGGTGAATTAAAGACAAATTAGAAAAGCTGATACTTCCCTTCTTCCTACTGCAATGTGTGAAGATCCTGTTTTAAAAAACACAAAATACTTCAATCCTGTTGACACAAAATAAATTCAAAAGTGGTGATTGCTTCCAGTGTCAATTTTTATTTTCTATTTTTCTCATTTTTCTCTTGAATTTCTCTTACCTTTAGTTTTATTAGATTAACTAACACTTTTAGATAAATTATTGAATTATTCAAATTTAGGCTGGTTCTAACCATGGAAGAAACAACAAGTGACACTTCTCTAAACTTTGTCATTAATCTAACTAGTCAAAAAGTTATGTTGTAATCATCAGCTAACATACGTATGTTACTACTGAATGTATCTATTCTGCTATAGTGAAGACAATAAAAGAAATTACGAGTTTGAGCTCCTGAAAGCAGTAGATTATAATTTCTTAATCTCAAGTATTAAGTGATCCTTGTGATTTCTTAAAGTGAAGCTGGGAAGCAATGCTAAGGTTGGTAGCGCTGCAGTAATTTCAGAGCAAACAGAACAAATAAGCAATCTTCCAATTCCTGGAGAGATTAAATGTTAGACAAGAGATAAATCCTTGTAAAAAGTCCCTCTCCAGCTTTCTTGTAGGCTCATTCAGGTACTGGAAGGTGCTGTAAGTTCTTCCTAGAGCCTTTCTTCTCCTGTCTGAATAACCCTGACTCTTTCAGCCTGGCTTCACAGAAGAGGTGAGATGATGATCCTTTGGTCATCTTTTTGGCCCTCCTCTGCACTCACTCCAGCAGGTCCCCATCCTCATCCTCCTTACTTTGGGGCCCTGGAGGTGAGCACAGTACTCCTGCTAGGGTCTCACAGGAGTGGAGTGAGACAAACACCTCCTTGGCTTGCTGACCATGCCTCTTTTGATGCAGTATAAAATCAACTTTCTGAGATAGTACAAGGAAAGATCAAACATTTGGTCCTTCTCTTTTAGAAAGTCAAATAAATACGTAAGTAAAACACATAACCCCAGAATTTGCAATACTCACAATTGTATCTCCTTATATTATAGCTCACATAAAGCTTTAGTAGATTAAAGAGGGAAATGTTTCTTTAGCAGACTGTAAACAAGTCAGAAAACTATTATTTAACCAGTTTTAGTTCATTTGACTAACTCTATTTCACCTGGTTGTTTTGTCTTCCTTGAATAAAGTTTTTCTGTGACAGCAAGTGTCTATACCAAGTTGACTATGCTAAATCATAGGGTGTGGATTTTTATTTAGAGGATTGATATTTCATGCACATTTCCATGAGGGCATTTATGGAGTGTTTAAAAGACTATATTAGTTTTGGCAAAGTTATCTTGAAGCATTTTGATAAATTAGTCTCATTTCTGCGCTTTTTGAGTAATGTCAAGGATTAAATTTTTTGAGCTTAAAACTCTGTAATTTTGCATCCCATTGAAGAAATGCTGTCTTGAGTGAGGACTCTAGAAAACATATAAACCATAGTATGTTAGAAAAATGCACAAGTACATCCATTTGTAATGGTATTTTTTGTTTTGCTTTACCAGGAACTACAACATTTATGTCTCAGGTCTACTGTTTGCAGATTTAACAAGGCTGACACTGGATGTTATCAATGACAAGCAGTTAAGGTTTTAATTTCCTACTATTTTATTTTTGTCTTCCTTCTACTTCTGAGAATTATTGGGGTTTTTTTGCTTTGTTTTATTTTAAGATGAAGAAAGCATAACAGCATCCTTTTTTCTATTCATAAATCTATTTAATTGATGCTCCAGAACTAGTCTGCTATTATGCATGCAGAGGGAGTCAATTACTTAAATTATATTTGCTAGCAAAGAAAGAAGCTATTTTTATTTTAAATTTTCCATGGATTAAATAATTATTTATTTGCATACATATAAATGAAGTTTTTAAGCAAGGTCTATAGCTGTTCTTATCAGGACTTTTTTCTTTCATATTGCTTAATTTAACTAACTTTTGACAGTGATACCTAAAAAGCTTGAAATCTAACAATGTAGTCCTTTTCCAGAATGCATTTTCATAAAGAGATAAAAACCAGAAGAAGGCAACTTCCTTTTCCCTCCATGAACTTTCCATTTTCCTTAATTTTTTAATTCAATCTCCTTTCCTCTTAGCCTGTACATAGAAAACCTACAACCTAGGGAATTAATGCTGCATAGAACTTTACCCATATCTGGCTGCAATCAAATTTGTTTTATCATATTTTGTTTAGCAGCACTGCACTCTGTGTTCATTTGTGTCCTTCCAAATGTCCCTGAAGGCTTTTTGTTAAGCAGCTTGGATCTATTTTTATGAGTGGGGGCTAAGACCATTTTCTTTTCACAAGGTCAGAGACTGTTTGTATGCATTTTATAAAGTGATTGAGGTCATATCATACCCTGTGATACCCTGTGGTTGTATCTCATCATAGCAGTTGCAGGTGCTGCATGTGCAGAGGCAGAAGGTGAATGGCCTGTGGGAGCAGGAGAACACAGCACTGTCCAGAAAATGGTACTGAAGAGGACATAGAGTGAAGAGTGCCTTTACTTTGAAGGCTTATCCATGATGACTTAAGATAGCCTGAAATTAAAAAAAAAAAAAAACAAACCAAAAAGCAATACAAAAGACCAGTAACCATGATTAACTTAAAACCATAGAGATAGTGGCTGGTCTAGTGACCCAGCTTGCTTTTTAGACCTGGTTTTGCTTCAATGTGCAGATTTACATTGAAGCCTGGTGAAAGAAGTATAACTAACACAATTTATCTTTTCTATTTTGTTTTAAGCCAAAATCTTTTAAAAACAGATGTTAAATAATTTCAAAATTGATAGATGAAGGCATTCTCTATTATTTTATAGTAATATATAACCCTAACACTTTTTTATGGACCTATCAATATTACATCACACAGCATGTAGAGGTGTGCGGACAAAATATCAGTGTAATTTTTTAATGGAATTTGAGTTATCTTTATGGAATCTAGTTTATCTGCCTAATGAGGCTGATCATTTTACTCAGCTGAAATGGATAGGAGAGGTAGGCTATTTACCTTTCTCTCTCCTTCCTTTTTTTTTTCCCTAATTAAAAAGATAATATCTGATACTTTGCATATATTCTTCAAATTTTGATTTGTAGGTCTACTATGCACTTATATTACTCACTGAATATATACATTTTTTAAATTTAGATGTAATTCTTTCCTATACTCACTCTTTGGCATATCTTATAAACTCCATCCTGTTTTTCTAACCTTTTTCCCAGTTAATTAGAGTCCTCTAAATTCTTTCTCCTCCAAAACCCTGGCAATTTTTCCCAGTTTTGTACACCTAAAATGTAATAAATAAGCTATTACCTGCATTATCAGGTTAACCCTGATGATGTTCTCTGGCTGCCAATACAGGTTTTCAGTTTAGACATCAATTCTTTGTGCCAGTGAAACAGTGGTGCTCTTATCTTTTTGGAAACATTTTTACATGTTACAACCTCTTTCCACCGATGACGTTTTCTGAACTTCATTAAGAGAATGTCATATGAGACAGCATCAAAAAATGCACCAGAGTCAAGACGTGACATCTTTTTTGTCTCTTGCCACAAGGCTGTTCCTGTGTCACGGGAGGATATTAGATTGGTTTGACACAGTTTGTTGTTGACAATTCCATGATGGCTGGAGGTGTTATATACACTTTTGTAGGGCATTGCCATAGAATAAAAAGAAATGGTAAATACAAAGGGAAAAATGTTATCTGAGTTATGTATGGAATATTTATTTTCTTCTTCCAGATTTAGGAGGTACATCGATTTTCAGTCTTTTCAGTCTCTCTGAACCCTCTGATTTTCTTTGTCCATTTGGCAAACATATTTCCAGTTTAAAAACAGTTGGAATAGCATCTTGATTGCAGGATAAGTGGAAATATACCCTTAAAATGAACACCAACTATTTCTCATTGGTCAGTTGCATCTGATGCCACAGGGAGACCAGTGCTTAAATAACTGGAAAATTGACACTGTAGAGAAGAGATTCCACTACCATGGAAAATGAAACTTCAGATTTTGGTGGGTTTGCTGAATGAAGTGCATAAAGCTGTGCAGAGGTGTAATTCCAAGTATTCTTCACAAGAACATTTTCATCTGTAAAGCTTAGATATCCATATCTCAGATATTTCCAACAGAAAAATCACATTTAACTTAAGCTGCTTAAGGTGATACAGGGCTTACCCCTTCACTTAACACACTGCAAACCCTTTTCAGGAGCACAATATACAATGCAAGCAAAAAGTATAAGAAAACAGGAAAGGGGAAATAAGTCTTAGACATATTTAAAATGCTTCAAACAATAAAACAATCTCTTATTGTAAGGATATAAATATGAAAATTAATATGAAGAAAAAATAACACATACATAATGTATGATGAAGATAAACTACATGTATTGGTACATAAAATGTGATTTTAAAGTGCTTTGTGGTTTATGTTGAAATTATTATGTATGCAAAAATTAGTATGAAATTATTATTAAAATTATGTATATTATAACTCCTTAAAATAAAATATCTCATTAAGACTTATATCTATTCTGTAGGAATTATAATTGTTCTGTTATGCTGAAATTTGAGGAACCATGACTGGAATGTGAAAAAAAAACCAAAACAGTAAAATATACTTTTTGAGCTCAGGCTACTTCTCAGATAGTAATGCTACATTTATCACACAAAATTCAGATTAGAGCTATCATTTTATGACCTTTAAAATTTATAGAGGACTACAATACAGAAGATAAATAACCCTACTTTTCATGCTGAGAAGATATTATGACTAAGACACAACTCTTTCCTGAAAAATACTTGGCTTGCAGTAACACATGAAATGTGTCAGTGTTCTTTCCCTGTAAGCAGCATCACCTGCTTACTTAGGCAATTGTTTTGTTTCTCCTCAGACCTGCTCTACTTAAACATAATTGAGAACCATTTTGGCTGTTAGCAAGATTTTCTAGGGCATGTTTGCTTGGTTGCACAACAAAATTTTTTTTCATGTGAGCAAATTTTATTAAATGCCATGGTGTGTCAATTGTTCACTTATTTTTCACAACTTGAAGCAAATGCCAATAAGTAACATGTTATGTGCAAGATCATATTTTCTCATCCTTACTGAAAATATTTTGTTTTTCTTTTGGTTCTTGTTGTTGTTGTTAGTAAAGTTTGCATATTTTGTGGCTCACAATATAGTACCTCTATCTTAAGTTCACTCAGTAACAGACTGTGGTTCCCACTGGCCTTGTCTGTGACTTTTATCACTCTAAATCTGTTAATTGCATGTTGTATATGAACCACTGTATTAAAGCAAATTTATCCCACTTCCTCATTTTAAGTGTTTTGGTTTTTTTTGTTTTTTTTTTTGTTTTTTTTTTTTTGTTTAAAGCAATTATGTCAGCTTTTATTGGGGCTGGGTTTTCTCATATATTAACTTGTCAATCATTACATATGTTAAAATGTGATTTTCTTCTCTCTAATAAATGTTAAATTATAAGCGTGGGCAAAGATGCACCTAAGAAGTTCCAACACAAAGATAGTAACATCATAACTTTCCTGGAGAACTTGAGAAAGTCAAGTAAATCTTTGAAATGCAAATATTTTTGTAAATCTGGGGAAAGGTTTCTGAAAGAGAACACTGGTATAGTTGCATAGAAATGTAATCTGGTTACTCAGCATGATATTAGCCTGGGTGAAATAGATTTTAAATACTTTTCTTTGTAAGAAAATGTTCTAAAGACATTTATTTTAGAGATTAAATCAAAATTGATGACAACATAGAAGTCTCATCAAGGTGATTTTAAACTGAAATTGGTCTCCTCTCCTCATAGTACAAGAACTTTTTCATAATGTAATTTCAGATTAAAAGGCAAAGGGAAAACATCTCTGGAAGAAGAGCAGAAATGCTCTACATTGACCCATCAAATTAGGGCCACAGACATGCTGCATCAGAAATTCCATTTGTGGTTCAAAGTGATGTCATTAATCACTTAAAAATTACTAATAAAACTTCATGTCAGGAAGAACACATTTTTGGCAACTATGATGCAAGACATGGCTGTGTTGACAGGTTTTCTAGCTGGATTCAAGGATTCAGTCATGACTAAGATTAGCAGTTACCTTATTACCCATTGCTCTGTGTGGCCACCAACAGCTATTTAGCCTTGCTGGCTTATACACAAACATGGGAAAGCACATTATCTCTGCCTCTTAGCTACTTGGTGTCATGTCATTTCAGACTCTCTAGAGATCTTGGCTGAGGGTAGTGGTTGGGGTTTGCACAGTCCTTTGACACATTGAAAAGTTTGAGAAATAGGTATTGTTCGCAGATAAATGGGAGATGGAACAGCAGGAATCATTGTTCATGGAGGAGAGGCATTTTCACTGAATCAAGACAACAACAACAACCCTTGAAGGAAGGTACTTGAACAAGTAGAATCAAAGGCTTTAAGAGAAACACAGATTTTGCTTGATTGTTTGTTTGTTTGTTTGAAAACCACAAGATAATTTCGTATGGGGAAGTGTCCGAGACATAGACAAGGTAAGATGTCTCCTCCATGTTAATGAAAAAGATATTCTTCAAGGTACATGTTGAAAGAAACTATGTAAGAGTACAGATTTTATACTCTTTCTCTTTTTCAGAATCCTTAATGGTATTTTTCCAAAGAGGGATAAATATTCAGCCTCTATTTCCTTATAATAAATACCTAAATTTCCTACCATATGGGACTATGTGGTTAGCTGGTCCAATCCTGAAGGGATGTATTTCAAAATTAAGGTCAATTTATATTTTCTTTGAAAATCCCCTACATCTATAAAATTTTAACATAAGTACTTTAGCACTTTAGAAAAAGAATTGCCTTTTTTGCAAATATTAGCATCAATTTTTGTCTTTACTAGTTTTAAAATTGCTAGGCCTTTTATTGTAATGTCAATAAAATTTTTATTATTAATTTATGTAAAGAATCACCAAAATGTTTGAGGCTGGAAGGTCCATCTGGAGAATGTTTTGTCCAACCTCCCTCTCAGAGCAGGGGCAGCTAGGGCAGGTAGCTCTAGTCTATGTGAAATTTTCTTTACTTTGCCCATCAAGTGTTTATGCACATGAATAATATCCCCCTGAGCTTTCACTTCTCTGAGTTGAAATCTCCCAGCTCTCTCAGCCTCTCCTCATAGGTCAGATGGTCCAGTCCTTTATTCATTTTTGTGTCTCTTCATTGTATTCACTTCATTATGTCCATGTCTTTCTCACACTGAATGATGGGGCATTTTTTCCTTTTGCATCAAGCAAAGATAGTTAAGGAAGAGAAATATGACAGAAGAAAGAGTACAGCTGCCAGAAGTGACAGGTTTAACAGAGCAAAGGATTCTATTGGCTTGTAGCAGTATTATGGCAGGACTGCAGCTACACTAAGGTGTTGAAAATAGGTAACAGTGTCTAGAGAGAACTTGTAATACACTGTAAAAGAGGACAAATCTTTCTTATGTATTTAAAATGCCGGGGTGTTTCTGTATGAGTTTAATATTACAAAAAAAAAAAAAAGAAATCCATTTGTTACTAAACAAATATCAAGACAAGCAAAAAGACAAAATAGTAGTTCTTAGTGAGAAAATGACATTTGATGCATAATGTGAAAACCAGCTCTTGTCAGTTTTTCCCTCTTGACTTCTTAACTGAAATTTATCTTCTTTGCATCCATCACTGTATGCACCCTACAAACATTTTGTCTGCAACAAATAAATATCTTTATGCAAAGCTTTCAAAATTATTCAACTTGCACCGACTTTTGTCTCTTACTGCCTTATCTGCAGATGAGAGAACCATAAATATGGCACACAATATTAAACTACTTAACAGAGCTCTACTGTGTGAATCCCTGACCTTAATTTTCTCTCTACCGGCACAATGGACTTTAGGGAGAAACAGAAATAATGGCTAGACCAGCAGCTTATGGTCTCTGCAGTTAGGTTTCTTGTACAGTTTAATAATTATGAACAGTAGATGAAATAACAAAGGCAAGGGGAACTTTAGATTCAATCCACTTTGATCTTCCCCAAAATGATAGATCTATTTATACACTTACATGAGAACTGCAACATATTTCAAATAATCTTTTCCCTTTGCATTTCCCTTTCATTTTCCCTTTCATTTTCCCTTTCCTTTTCTTTTCTATAAATCGTTGTCATTTTACACTAAGTAGAGCCAGTAAGCACAAAACAAGGCTGTGACCTTGACATTCATTCTAGAGGAGAACAGATATAAAGACACACAGGATTCCCTTGTGTCCTAATATGAATTTACTTGGAAAGGATGAGAAACTCTGCCCCAAGCTAGAACAAAACCACCCAAGTTCTTCCATCTTAGATTACCTTTTTGGTTTATTATAACATGTCCCATCACATTTTCTGAGACCCTGTCTAGAACCCTTCTAATCTGGAAGAAACACGAAATGTAGCAGTAAAAATTCTTAATGACACAAACATGTCAGATTAGTATGGAAAACCTGGATAATTAATGAAATATGGACAGTCTGCACAGAAATGTTGTTTCAATGTTTGGAGAAATTTCAACCATTAGTAGTTACAGAAAAGTTCACTGTTTCAAATTGCACCAGTATTTTAATCACTATTTTAAATTCAGAGAAGTAGAAGTAAATGAAAAATTGAATCTCCTGCATCTAGGACTCTTTCTCAGTGCACTGCACTAGGACAGCTGTGTTTACAGTCAGATATCACCATAATTGTAAGAGGACACAGATGAAGAAAGAAACAAAAATAGCTGAATAAGACTGAATATAAACTTTTTAAAATCCCCATTTCTTTTTCCATGTGTGCCAGAGTTTTTTCCAGAGCTCCCTCCCTATGCCTGATTCTGATCAATATCACTTTGTAACAGAGGTAAGAGAAATCAAACCAAACTTCCAATAAAATATGTGAGATCAGAGGTGGGAAAAATCTTTTTTCTATATTATTTGTGTAAGTGTCAGAAGCTATCATAATGTTAGGCAACTCAGATTTTAAGTCTTTACACTTGAGTCTCAGAATCATGAAAAGTTTTCTGTTCAATTTTCCTTTGAATCTCTTCCCAGAAGAATAACAGCTTTAGTGTGATCTCTGCCTCTCTTGCAAAACTTATTTTTGTCTAGAAATACAGCAAAATTCTGATTTTGTAGTTACATACTTCAACAAAAAATTCAGTTAAGAGGTTCTTCAAGACAACTTTATGTTTAATTTTCATGAACCATTAACTTTTCCTGATAAATTTATTTAAACCTAAATAGCACTTTTAAACTCAATATATATATATTAATTAGAGGTTAAATTTTATTGAAAGCCACTTGTATCTTATCAGGATTTTCTAAGAATTTATTTGATTTTTTTTTTTTTATGGAATGCCAACATCTATGACCTGTTCAGATAATTGAAAGACATGGTATCGGTTTCCAAAGAAAAGGAAAAAAAACCTCTGAAGCCTTTCCTGACTTGCCAGAGCTCTCTACTTAGCGAGAGAAATGAAAAGAACATTTCTGCTATCTCAACAGATTAGGTTCATACCAGGAGCTATTTAACTTCAATTATACTGCCTGATTTATTTAGTGAGTGGGCAGATTTTGGTAATTTGTCTAATAACATAGTAGAATGATATTTATTTCACAACATAATTAAAAAGGTTGAATTGTAATATAATAAAATACTCACTGCGTGCAAATAATAACATTATACAATTACAGATTTCTGCATATTTCTGCGTGTTCAGCTGCATCAGTGTGGAAAAATGGTCTAGGATAAAAATGTGGACACGAAGAAAACTAGAGTATGAACTTTCAGTATGTCAGATAATCCTATCTATGAGTCGTGCTTTGTGTAAAGATAAATTCTGAGTAGTTCAGGATCACACCTCAAGGCAGTTTTCATAAAGAAAGATAAACTCTCAGGTATTTGCATAGAGAAATTCACTGAGTTTAAAAATCAATTCTGCACATTTTAAAAGTTATTTTAAATTAATTTCTCATATGTTTTATTTTTAACAGGAAACTTTTGCAACTGTATTTATTCAGATATTCTACTGAGCATAGAATTCCCACATGAAATACATGCTCTTTAATAATCTCCAGTCTGTTTTCTATGTTTTCATTATGGGTAGCATGACCTCCTCTAAGTTCTGATCAGTGCCAGACTTTACCAGAGATTTTTGCTATTGGTTCTAGTATCATTAATTATCTACCACATGTGAGAACTACATCCTGTGATGCAGTGTCTGAGTTCTCATTCAGGCTTGCTACAGGAACTGTAGCCTAAGAATGACTAGGCTGTATGTAAATATATGTCTGTACACATAGAGAATAATTTATCAATAAATCTGTCTTCCTTTTTATTTTTCCTGCAAACACTCAAATTGCTTTTCAGTGGAAGCTGTTCCTGAAGGCTGGAATAAAAAACTTAGGAAACAGAAAAGGTAAGTGTGGTCTCTTTGCTCAAATTTTTTAGAAAGTGCTTCATTTTTGTAATACCTCCAGCTACTTTCAGTAAAGATACAGTTTCTTTTTCTGTTCAATTCAGTTCCATATATCATCTCAGATCAGCGTGGAGATACCAATTACCAAGCCCAGCAATAGAATCCTCAGCATCTATAAGCTGTGCCCTTCTGGAAAATTTTCAAGGATATGCATTACTTTTATTTTAGCTTTTTGATCAAAAATATGTTTATCTTACCTTTGTTTGCTAAAGGAAAACAAAACATTTTTATGACCTTAGAGCAATATTTGTCATCTGGGACTGTACCTAGAAACATATAATTAGAAAATCTTTCTTAAAGCTCTTTTTGGTTTTTTTTTTAAGCCAAATATTAAAAGAAAGTCAGAAGTTACATCTCTGAGCAATTTCTATGTCTTTCTTACCAAAAAGGATGAAAGAAAATGCTCTTTAAAGAAAAGGTCTCTGTGCACCATTCCCTTGATTACTTTTGCAGTATGTAGGAGAAGAAAAGGGCTCAGGGGTCATTGAAAGGAAATGGAAAAAATGTGTTAATAGAAATCCATCAATGACATGTCCAGACAGAGTGGAAGAGACAACTTGCCTATCCCTTGTTTATACACTAATACATGGACACTTTAGGCATAGTTTGTGAGAAATATTATTTAAAATGAGATTTTTTTCCAGCTGTTTATTTAGGTACTAATACACCAACTTATTTTTCAATATAATCTCTTCATAATTAACTTTTGAAAAAGAAAAAAAAGGAAAAAAAAAAGAAAATCCATACTTTTCTTTCATTTAAGGATGTCCAGATCTGGTCTATGAGATTTGTTTCCTGCATCAAAAAGATACTAGTACACATACTAGTATGAATAGCTTTATCCTGAATGATACTAAAAATAAACTATTGATGACTTGTGCACCATGCATTTTTTAGATTGCTTTTGTGCAAATTTATCTTTCCCTCTTCTTTTCTCAAAGAGAATTCTCCAACAAATTCCCAGCAGAGATTTTATCTTACCCTTCTGAATGAAAACTCTAAGTTTCCCAATATAGGTGTAATCTATTTGTAAAAGATAGATTTTATACCTCTAACAGTTATTGTGGGGTGGGTTTTCTGGTTGGGTTTTTGTTTTTTTTTTTTTTAATTTCCTGGAGTCTGAGATTCATTTGCACAGGTGGAAGATTCACCTGTTTCATTTTAGCAGCCTTGCTCTAAAATTTTTACAGATGACTGAGGCAGAAACCTCTACATGCTCCAGTGCATAAGCAGCTCTGAAACACATAGTTTGGATGGAATTTCATCTTTACTGAGTATAGGAAAGCTTATAACACCCAGGCAAGGCCAATTTCTCACCCATAAAAATTTAAACCCTAAAGTAGCCATTAAATGTGCTGTCATGAATTTCTTCCTGAATAGAATCATAGAGTCTTAAAATAGTTTGGGTTGGAAGAGGTCTCCAAAGATAAGCTAATCCAGATGATACCAATTATCCAGATAGATACCAATTACATCTGAACTGAATGATAGTCATGCAAATTTTATGCAAATTGCCCTGGGTCTGACTTCAAATAAATGTACTTGTTTATTATTATAGTTCATATTTAAGGTATGTGCAGGTCAGAGATGCTGTTTGCAGGTTGAGGTACTTAATGCCTTTGAGCTTTATTTATGGTCATTGGTTAAACACCCTAATTCACTAAGGAGACGAGCAATTTCAAGTATTCAATAAATTCAGTAGTATTTAAAAGTAATCAGGGAGATTTTCTGAGTGATTATAAGAAAAGAAAAGTTATGAAGTGATTTCGCATCCTCAGAACAGCTGAAAATATATACCTATCTATGCTACAGGTTCCTGACAAATATCACTTGATAATTCTACCACAGATTCTACCACAATGAAATAATGGAAAAAAAAAATCTTTTTTGAAGGAGTTAAGGTTTGGGATTCAAGCACCTAGACTAGCAATACATTAATAAATGTTATTGAGGTTTTTTTTTTTTTTCCTTCCTGAAATGAAAAATTTAAGTTTTCAGACATTAATAAATGACACAAGTATTTTTTACAGAAAAAAAGTAGAAAGAAAAGTGAACAGAAGTGACCAACAGGACAAGTGTGGAGTCTCAAACAGCAAGAATAACAACTGCAGAGAAAGAGACAAATATTCAGTTTAATTTCAAACTTTCCCTGTCTGGTATTCAACCAGTCAATGTGGAATAACTAGTAGGATACAAAATCATAGAACTGAGTGGGAAGGGACCTTCCCACTAGGGAAATACTAGCTAGTCCAAGACCCCTCCATGGGCCAGGATGTCTTCACAAGATCATGTCGCTGAAAGCCCTGTCCATCCTGACTTTGAACAATTGCAAGGATGGCATCCACACCTTCAACCTACTCCTGTGTCTCACCATCCTCATCATGAAAATATCTTCTTTTTTTCCAGTCTAAACCTAATCAATTTCAGTTTAAAACAACTGCCCCATGCCTTGTTACTACAGGCCCTAGTAAACTGGCCCTATCCTGTTTTATAAGCCCCTTTGAGTATAGAAAGGCTGAAAGAGGGTTTTCTCAGGACTTTCTCTTCCTCCAGACTGAGCAACCCTAACTCTGTCAGCCTTTCTTCATAGGGCAAGTGTTTCAGTCCTCTGACTATTTTCATGGCCCTCCTCTGGACCTGTCTGAAAGGATCCATGTCTTTCATGCCCTGGATGCAATAGTCCAGGTGGGATCTCATGACAGCAGAGTAGAGCAGGGGAATCTTCTCCCTGGACTTGCTGGCCATCCTTCCTTTGATGAAGCCCAGGATGCAATTTACGTTCTGAACCGTGAACACAGACTGACAACTCCTGTCTAAATTTTTCACCCACAAATATCCCCAAGCCATTCTCTGCTGGGCCACTCTAAATTCATCCATTCCTTAGTCTGTCTCAGTACCAGGAATTGCATCCAACTCAGGCTCAAAACCTTGCACTTGGCCCCACCCCTTAAGCTTTTCAAGCTCCCTCTGAATGACATCTGTTCTCTCTAACAAATCTTCTGCATCACTCAGCATGGTGTAAAATGCAAACTTGATGAGGGTGAGCTCAGTTCTACTGTCTATGCCACTGATGAAAATAATCAACAGTCTTGGTCCTAGTGCAGACCTTACCTTGGGTAAGGGCTCATGACTGATTTTCACTTAGACACTGAACTGTTGACTATAATTCTTTGGATATGGCCATCCAGCCATTCCCTTATCCATCTAACAGTTCCTCCATCAAACCCCTAGCTCTTAAATTGAGCAGCAAGAACATTGTGGGGGAGCGTATCAAAACCCTTACAGATATCCAGGTAGACCACAGCTGTGGCTGTTCACTGATGCAGTCACTCCATCACAGAAGACCATTAGATTAGACAGACATACCTACAATTCATGTCATTTACAGCTGAAGAAAAAAAAAAGAGAGAAAGAACAATTGATTAGTATAGGCACCAAACTTCTGTACAATATTCTTCAGAAATAAAGCCTTATTGAATTTTCTGAATTTTTCATGTAGAAAAGGCTAAGGTTTAGGTCTTTTGTTTAATCATGTCTCAAATTTCATTAATAAATTATATGTTATTAAACATTAACAGAAAAGATTTGTACTTAAATGTAACACATTAGCAAAGTGTCTGCTGTGGTGTAATAGAATAGTACACTCACATAATGCTTTAATAAAAGACATGCATGCTTGCAAGGTTTTGAAGTCAAAGCTATTTATAATACACAATAACTTAATTCTCAGTATCAGCTGGCATATATAGCTCCACATGTAAAACTTATGCATACTCAAAATATTCAACATGAATGAGGGTAATTTAATGAAACCTGTAGAATGGACAGAAATTGGGAAAGTAAACAAGATTTGAAAAGACTTAAAAACAATTATAATTAAAAATACATATCCTCATGATCAAATATATTCCTAAGGATTTCAAAGCATGCCATCATAAATCATAGCATGCCATCAAGACACTTCACTGTGTAATAAAAAATAAGAAAGCCATTTAAAAAATGCCTTAATCATCCAAAATGGACATCAGATTTTTATCTTTGCAACATGAATACATAAGAAGAGACTATTCCTTTATTTTTCAAATCAGACAACTGCAAGAGAAAACAGAATAATTTGCTTTTCAATCTTTTACATGATCCCAAGTGAGCTGATAAATATATTTCATTTCAAACAACCATTCCCCATTCCTCCTTCATTTTTCTTTATTTATTCCTAATTATTTAATTTAGTAGATGATCAAGCTATTGTGCACACAATTTTACTATTTTTTACGTGTTTTTCTATATTTCATTTGCTCTTTTACCAAACAGTTGGATATGACAACTTTTGATCCCTGATTTTTGCAGCTGGAATTTGAATCTTTGAAATTGTTGTCCATGGAAAAAGTCAAAGTTGGTTGATTCCTCTTGTGGGCAACTTTTTTTCTAACCTAAAGAACTTTAAATATTAATATTTACACAAAGCTTTCAATTAACTGATGGAAAGATAACCACAAAATTCAGAACATGGCAATGATATCAGGGATTCCCCATTACAGCAGTAGATTCTGGGATTAGAAATTACTAATTTAAAGTGCATGCAGTGAGAAAGCCATGGCTGCCTGGAAATGTCTGAGGAACTTGGGCCAGAGCTGTATCCATAGGTCACCACTCTTCTGCTCTTTATGAGGAGATGTGTTTTTGTCCAGAGTTTGACCCATCCAAAAGGTGGATTTGAGATGCCATGGGCACAGCCTGAGTGCCCAGAGTTATGTCTTAACACCAAATTTAAACCCCAACAAGTCATACTGCACAAACTACAGGCACAAAATTAGCATGTCTGACAGTTTGCAATTCCACAGAACTTAAATGGAAACTTTTAATGAAATAGAAGTCATTTATGCCTTAAAAATTTCCAGTTTGAAATCTTGGCACCATATTGGGTGTCAGTATTCATTGAGAAGAAAAAAAACAATGAAGTGGCTTCATATTTCTCTGTATTAGCAAGCATTAGGTGACTTTAATATTGTAGCTATCATACACATACAAGACTATGCCATTTCCTGTGACAAATGACCATGAAGGACTGCGGAGGCTAGAACAGTGGGATAAAATTATCCCAGTAAATTTTCAGATGAATGCCCATCCTTATTTTCAATGCAATTTGCAAGTATGATTTTTCTGTGATTCCTTACCTGCATGGTGGCAGAGGGCAGCAGAGAAAAGAGCTGTATGAGGAGCAATGAGGTCAATTATCTGCTCAGCCTAGTGGCAGAGCTGAGAGATGAAGTAGAAAGACAAAGAAGTATTAGAGATTCTGAAGAAGACATTCTCTGGTGGAACTGCACTCTACCATGATTTAGACAAAGAGATTCTCTTTATTCCTTTATCAATTGTAAATCGATCACTTTTTCAATCTTATGTTTGATTTACAGAACTGTTTACTGAACTTAGTAAAACTGGAAGGTATTGAAAGAAATCAGCATTTGGGTTTACATGTAGAGGCTAAGGAATTTGTGGGCTTTTGCACTTTTAGAAGTGAAGACATTACAAATACTGATGTATCACAGACCATATTTTAATATACTAAGAACAATCGTGTCTTTGCATTATTTGTTAAAGTAAGCATAGGCTCTCTAATTTTGTTAAAGATGAGCAGAAGATATTCCCTTCTGTGTTTTAAGCCCTCTAAAGACCTCCCTGGTAAGACACAAATCCAGTTCTTCCTCTCTCCCTCTGACTCTGCCACCCTCCTGCCCTTCTATCTGTCTGCCCTGGTTGTTCAGGCAAGCAAATGAGGCTGGAGTAGGAACTGAAGTGTAAATTCAGCTCTGAGGTTTCTCATGCCTGAGTTGCTTCTTCCATCTGAACAAGTAGAATCTGCAATTTTATAAAAGTATACTAAAATTGGAAGTCTCCTCATACAGAGATTCCATCTACACAGAGTTCATACACTACAATTCAACTTAAAAGTTACAAAAGGAAAATTGAGGCATAACACACAAATGATTTTTTAATTCCTGCAGAATTTTTCCTAAACATGACAAGCTAACTAGGCACACATAAAATGTGTAATATACCCATAAAAATACTGGTTTATCAAATTCTGAAATGGAATATCTTCCCCTGCCTAGACCTGAAAGTTCTGGATGAAGGGATCTACTTGGTCAAAACTGATTCATGATCTATCTCTGGAAAAGAGTTAACTAAAAAAATCTCTAAAGCAGAAGTTTTCTTGAAACACAAAAAATGTGCTTATTTTTACATTACCCAAATGGATTCTTTATTACTGTTTTTGTCAGTGGTTTTTAAGCTATGAAAATGTTTTGAAAATCTATGAAAAAGGTGAAATTCAATGAAAAGGGTGAAAATCCATGAAAAGGGTGAAATTCTCACCCTTTGTCTCTATTAGTTGCAACCTGTATGAAACATGTTCAAAACCTAAGCAGGATATGTCAATTGATTCTACTTTAGATACTCTTCATTGATACTTAAAAGTTTTCTAGAAAATAATTATTTTAGAGAAAACTAGTTTTATCTTCTCTTTCTTTTGGAAAGTTCATTTTTTACATCATTCCAGCAATTTCAAAATTCCCATATATTCTATAATTTCTGAGATTTTCTGCAATCACTACAGTTACAAATAGGAAAGCTATAGTGGATTTACACAAGTATTGTAATTTGCAGAAAAGGAGAAGTCAGTGCTACATTAAATTATAATCTCATACATATTTTTTTAAAATAAGGCTTGAGCACTTCAAGTTAACAGTCTTAAATGCAGCTGCTAGTTTAAAACAGAAATTTTCTTTATGTCTGAATTTTTTGAGAAATGAAACTTTGTAAATTATTTGATACTTCAACATTTAGATTGTTATTAAAAAACCCACAAAAATATATTGGAATTAAAAATGTATAATAATGTTAAATAATTCAAAATAGTATTGATAAATTATTTCATTTCCTGTTATGTAATATGCAGTTTTAATCCATTGCACACTATGAAATTGAAAATATTGAAAGAACTAGGCACTGTAAATGTAATCACTTCATGTGTCAAAATGCTGACAGATAAGTGCTATCAAAGCCTAATTCAAGCTTTCAATAATTGAACCTCATCAGTCAGGCAAATGGTTAAGCTAAACATTCTCTTATTTATGTCTTTTTAATTGAACCACAAAACAAGATAAAAAAGATGAACACACCCTAGAAAAAATGGCAGTTTTTTTCACCTTCCCTAATATGTCTTCTGTAGTGCTAAACCCCTATAAAATCTAAGCCTATGTCTTTTCACACCAGTTTGCTTTTCTGTGTAAAGGAAATTTTATTGATATCTGTTTATTTGTTGCTGTTCCACTACTTCGCAAAGCGGCTTTTGTATTGACTGCACTAAATCATGAGACACAAATACCAATTTGATCTCACAATAATTCCCATCACATCGGATCTCTTCTATTTCTATTTACCATTTTCTTACTTCTTCATTGTATTTCTTTTTTCTTTGCCTGAGTCATACCCTGCCTCATGCCTACCTGCACCTTGCCAAGATGCAGCCAGAGTTTCCAGAAGCTCAGGCAGGTCAGCGCAAAGATAATACACAAGTAGGGAAAAGTACATCCAGAAAAGGCTTGTCCACAGCATAATTAAAGGACAGCCTTTCTATCCATTATTTAGTTCCATTACATTTTTAGGATTTGCTCTTTAGGATCACCCTGAAGATCTTATTTTGTTGAGAGAAGATAAGCACCTGGGCAGATAGAGTGCTGAACTTCTGTTTTCCTCACTTACGTGTTTCTCATCCATTTTACAAAACTACTAGTTTCTTATAAAGTGGTTCCTCCTGGACTTAAGTATTTGTCTTCTACAAAATTTTTGCAAACCTGTTAACATGTATTATTATTGTGAATTTCTTAAAATATATATTTTTTAAATATAAAAGCAAAACCAACGTCACAAGTTGCGTCTTTCGCATAAACTAGACATGATGAGAATAGCATATGATCTTAAGTATGTCACAAAACATATCAGAAAACTGTTGAAAACAAAATAATCTGGATTTATTGAGCTTGCTTTAAAAACTAAATGAGGTAATTACCTACACAGACAATAAAGGAGACAATAATCCATTGTTACATCTAGTGACGATGATCTTACATTTTATTTAGCACAACTGATTTTTAAAAAACAGAATTGTTCTACAGAGCAGCTTAATACTATTCTATCACTAAAACAACACTAAATGACAAAAGAAAAAAGAAAAAAAAAAAGAAAAAGAAAATCAACAAAAAAAACCTCAATCAAAACCAAGCCAGGATAAAAAAACCCAACCAAACAAACAAAACCCAAATAACAACAACTAAAACCACCACAGAAACAGAAAGTAAACAAAGAAGAAAGAACAAATAATAATTTTAAAAGACAAAAAAAGGCTAATGCTTATTAATAGAATATAATACAAAAGAAAATAATTGAAGTGAATAGAACAGAATATTTCAGTTGAGGGGCCTACAATGATCATCCAGTCCAACTGTCTGACCAATCTAGAGCTGATCGAAAGTTAAAGCATGTTTGGACAATGTCCAAATGCCTCTCAAACACTGACAGGCTTGGGGCATTGGCCACCTCTCTAGGAAGCCTGATCCAGGTTTTGACCACCCTCTCAGTAATGAAATTATTCCTAATATTCAGCCTAAGCCTCCTCTGAGGCTCAATACATGAGGAATGGCCTCACCTTTAGCCATTCCTATGTGTCCTGTCATTGAATCCCAAGGAGAAGAGATGAACACTTGCATCATCATTCCCCTCTTCAGGGGATAATAGGGTCTTATTTTCCATAGTTCAATTTTTATTTTAATAATGATATCCAAGAAAATAAGTTCTAATTTTATGCATATACTAGTAGAATCACTTTCATAGCGATATAGAAAAGAAGAAGGAGAAATATTTTACTAGTAGTTTTATGAAGGATGAGTAGTCTGCATAAAGGTTCCCCTGTTTCATTTCTGTTCCTTATTTTTTATCACTAGCATCCTTGGCAGTCCTCTTGAGAGGTAATAAGCTGAAGAGAAATATTAAGGTTCTGTTTGAACATAAGGAAACACTCTTTCACTGTGATGCTGAAGACTGCTTAGAGGCTGCAGTCCCCATCTTCAGAAGTTTGCAAAAGCTGTCTGAAAATGGGCCCATGTAGTCTGCTCTGCATTGTCTGTTTGAGCATTAGGGTTTGACAGGGTGACATCCAGAGGTCCTTTTGAATATCAACCATTCTGTAGTTCTTTGAAGACAGTGAGAACAGAAAACTGTGACTTGCAGGCCAAACATTTCCCTTTGAGAGAAGCATCCCAGTGAAAAGATTCTCCTTTCTTTATTGACTTGGTGAGAAGATAGGACTGCAGAGGATGTTCTGGATCACGCAGTTTCTTTCTGTCTGCTGTAGCCAAATACAACATACAGCAATATCCATAAACACATAAATTCTAAATACAAACCCCTCTATATATTTACAAGTTGCTACAATTTCTTTCTATCTAAAGGGTCAATATGTTAATCTTATTTTCAGCCAAGATATTGGATTAAATCCCATTACTTATTTTTAAACTTGGGCTATTCAACTTCTCATGGTAAATTTTATCCATCTGATACACACAGGGCATAGCTCTACCTCTCTACTTAGCTGCATATCTGGATTTGCGTAGAAACAGAGAGGTGCTTGTAAGCATAATACAAAGCTTTCAGAGTCATTGCTGGACTAGCCAGTGGCAAATTGTCAGCATATTTCCAGTAAGAAAGATGTGAAAAGCTGGAAAAGTTTTCCTTCCATCTTAAGGTTTATCTTTCATAGAGTTTATAGAAATAATGTTACACTAATGTGGTTTGGTAAAGGTGAAACATACCTCCTCTGGTTTTACCCTTTTGATTAATATGTGATCACAAGTGAATTCAACAAACAAAGGTATGTAGAAATACCTCTACTCTTTCACATTTGGTAGATCAGTGTCAGTGTCTCTACATGAAATATTTGCTACCAAGCTTTCTGCTGACATCAGCAGGCAGTGTAAAAATCTGGGTCCAAACCATCTTGCTGCAGAGAACAATTTTTTTTCCAAGTTACAGTAAAATCAAGCAAACAAAGGGAGTCCACATGCAGGAATTTTGAGACATTTTTTTATAGTGTGTGCAGACTAAGGAGTAAATCCACTCAGAAGAGTACTTCTAATAAGCCTCTCAACCAGAAATTAGTAATGGCTAGCATCTTAGAAATTCAGGCAGTGCAGCATGTGCTGTTTGATGATAAATGGACAGAGAGATATCCTCTGAAGTGAGCAATCTCAGTGGCCCATATACACTTAGCTTTCTTAGGGCCAGATGGAGAGAAATGGTAATGTAATGACCTTCTCCCTATAGATTCAAACACCTGCAATCCAACAGGCAATGTTGCTAATGTACTGCTGGCCATATAATTGCTGAACAGGTGTCTTCCAGGCAAAGAATGCAGCAGGAACAAGCTTCCAGGGCAACTGCATTATGAACATTTCAGCCTGCTCACTGAACAGACTAAACCGTAAATTAAATCACAGAAAATGTTGAGTTTATACCTATCTATCTATCTATCTATCTATCTATCTATCTATCTATCTATCTATCTATCTATCT
>VWZP01006608.1:781680-833751 GCA_013396995.1 Dicaeum eximium
TCTATCTCTATCTCTTATTAATCATTTAGTTTTCAATTTTGTAATTAGGAGTAGTGCACCTAGGGAGGAAGGAATGTGGAAACAAAAAAAATGAAGAAGTAAAAATACAGATCATTACCTACCCAATCCAAAATACAATGGAATGAAGCTTTGCTATTAAATTAATGTAAAGCAGATGGTGGTCTATCATCCTACTTTTAGGAAAACCACAGGTTGTCCTTATTTTCAGTGTGGTCTTTTGTTTCTTTCTTTTTTTTTTTTTTAATTCACTGCATTGCCTGTCTAATTTTCTTCCCTGTGTTTTGTTTTTACAGACACTTGCATTGGATTTTCTTTTTTTTTTGTTGCTGTTGTTGTTTTGGCTGTCATCAGTTTTTGTGTAGAAACTGCTTTGGAAACCTGAAATGATATTAAGTTGAGACAAGTTTTCTACAGTACTGAATTCTTATGGGGATGTAGTGTTAACTGCATGGAGATATTGCAGTTCAGCTTAGTATAAGCCCTTTGTGTATAAGAATGTGCTTCACCAGCAATGTGCACTGTGGAAAGAGTAAGAACTAATGCAATCAAAGCAGCATCACTTAGAAATACAGACAAATACTGGGAGGCATGGTCTTTTTATCAGAAGACTGGTCTTTTCATAAAAAAAATGCCAATAAAATACCATTTCTGTATTTTATTACACTTTCTCTTACCACAAGTCACTCATTTTCTGAAATAAAGATTTAAAACAGTGAATTTCAATCTCCTTACATTTGCTATTCATTTACAGTTACCCTTTAGAGTTGCAAAATTCACATGAAGCAAGTGAAAAGTTCCTCCCAAAGGAGATATTTTCTTATTTGCATTCCACAGATTGCTCACTAGTTGTTGGACCACTTGTTTATTACAGTGAAGGAAATGTGCCACACATTATCTGCGACTCCAAATGGGCAAGACTTCTTAGTAAGACACAATCTCAAAAGTTATTAGTGCAAAGAATGCCTATGCAATGACAAAAATTTCCGTGCTAACAGACCCTCAGAACAGGCTCTGTCACCTGGTCTTTTAAATATAGTTTGGGGCCCTGGAAGGATGTTCAACACCACTGCCATTGGCTTATTTCTCCCAGGAGGGCAATTTTGAATCTTCATCAGGTATGTCATGAGGGTTAATTATGGGACTGTGGCAAACCTTTCATGTTTCCCTCCAGAGCTCAGGAAACTGGAGTGCTGTGACTTATTACTTTAATACTCAGCTGCTCTTCCCTTTGTGCTTCTGCTGCTATTATTTTATTTGCATACATTAATTATTACTATTATTACCCTTATGTACCCATATAACCCTCATTTCTCCCTTTAAAAAATAACTGTCTTGCATGTTCTCAAAAAATATAACAGAGGATTTTCTTTGTGACCCTAAAAAGTCCCGTTATTCCAGTAAAACATATGTCCTTATTGATATTTTATTCTATGCAACACCAAAAGAACTGCCAACCTACCCAAAAAGCTCCTTCTTAAAAACTTATGAACAGCTAGTGATATGAAATGCCCTGTTAAGAATGAATTTGTCAAAGATTATGCATTTAGAACACAAATAAAAAACCAATACGTTCTATTTACACATTTTTTCCTCACATGAAATATGTATCTCCCTTTTGAAATCAAACAAAATCTATAGGTATTTGCAAGGAGTTGTTCTTATTTTGCTAAGCTTTCTTTTCAGCTTTCTTTTTGAATCAAGATAAAACTTTTCAGATGGAAAGCTTATGATCAGAGATTTAAATCCATATGCAGCACATTATGATTCAAAGAGTAGAGTTTGAGCTGAGTTTTCTTTCTTCAAAACTTCTCTCATTTTGTTGGAGAGAAACCTGTTCACTTTTCAAAAAACTGTGCCCTACACTTGGTAAGCCCTCTGAAAAACACTCTAAAAATTTAAACTCCATGTTACTGTGTTTTCAAGAACCCACAGAAATAAAATTCTAATAAGGGAAAACCATGTGACCTGGTAGAATGCATAGTAATTAAAGGCACGGTTGAAAAATTGATTTTGTATTAATTAGCCAGAGGATATTGTTACAGGACTTTTATTGCTTTCATCAGAATTTTTGGAAACTATTTTGTTACATAAATACTGATAGAAAATGGTAGCTTCCCCAAAATACTTTTTTTTTTGTAGGAACATACTAGATTGAACATAATTCTAATTGGTGAAATTATCTCCGTTTCAGAACCAGTAGTCCTGTGCTAAATAATTTCAGGTCAAATCCAGAAGTGAATACCTGCCTCAGTCAGAAGTAGTACCTGAATTTAGCCATCTTGCTTGTAGTGAGACCTATTTCTTTCTTGAGGAGGAAGTAATGAAATTTCAGTTGTTCCCATCAGAGCTGCTCTATTCCATATAAGTAGTCTTTGGGAGAAAGGGAACAAAAGGAGCCTCTACAGACTTACTTTGAAGTCTTATCACCATCAGAAGAGCTTGGTTCTGTCATCTGAACTGAGTAACATCACCAAGGCATTTTCTTGCTTTCTTTAAAAGAAGAACAACACAGCTATTTCAAAGGTTCCAGAAGTGTTTGAAACTATTTATACTACAGCTCTGTTTGATGGTGAGGGAAAATAATTTCCCATCTTCACCTCTCACTTTCTCGCCAATATCATATTTTTTCTTGTTTAAATATTTACAGAGAACTGAGCAAACAATCTACACTAGCTGATGTTTTGACCAGCTGTTTGATATGTGTACCAGTGTGCACGTAATTATGTATTTCATAATGTTTTTTCATTTCTATAATTATTTTAATGTAGCTTTCATCTTTATTTCAATTATAATAAGTTACACACATAAACATAAGTGATCCCTGGTCTTCAATCATTTGTTTTCCTCTATGTGTTCATAAACACTGTTTTTTCATTGAGCTATAAAAACAAGCTCAGCATGTCATTTGTACTTTTAACAGATAGATCTGCAGATGGTATTTCTCAGGTGAATTTTATTTCAAATTCATGTGCTATTATTTTGTATTCTCTTTTTTATCCTTTTGGGGTTTTTTATGTGCAAAAAACCCCTCAGCCAAGTTATCATGCTATCAAAATACTGCTTCCCTTCCCCTCCTTCCCTGTAATCTGAAATACAGAAGCCAGTGTATGGAATTATAGTTCTGACCACCCTACTTCCACCAGTTTTCAACTCTGTGATTTCCACTCTAGTCCATTCTTGAGATTTGTGCTTGATGACAGGCCAAGCAAATCTGCAGTAGGAATGCAGTTAGTTTCTAACTTAATAGTCTTCAAAATTCCCTAATACAACACGTTTTAATTTTACAAATATCTTCTGAAATATTTTAATTTTAATTTTAAAATTAATTTTTCACGCTCAGTTTGCATTTTTTACCCTGAACACCAGTTAGTGTTCAATAAATTGAGGACTCTCTCATCTGCCAGAAACAGGAATAACCTGTGATTGTCCTAGTTTCACTAGGACATGATCTAAGTAAATACTGATAATGTTATTTTCTGGGTCTAGTATTCAGCTTTGCAGCCTATTGTGCAGAGTTTTGGATGCTTGTAAACTGCTTCTGTCATTCCTCAGGTAAGTATATAAAATCCACTTTTTCTGTAATTATATAAAATCCATTACCAAAGCTCACTTTACTGATACTGCAATCTATTATATTTTAAATTTTGACTTACTGGCAGGAATGTCTAAGCACAGGGAACTGAAATACAGTGTGAGTGCTCCAATTTATTTTTGTCAGGACTCTAGTCCAAGAACTGAATGAATTCAATGCAAGGAAGGGGAGTGGGTTGCCTCTCTGGCTTTAAAAGTGTTTGTGAAGTGTTTGTGCAGAAAGGCAAGGAAACAGCAGAAAGGAAAGAAAGGAGATATGGGGAGGCAATAAGGTATCAACAACTGAGCACACAGGAATCAGGAGGTGAGATATGAAGCAGTACCTTTTTGGACTTAAAAGCTATCAATCTAGGAAACTGCAGAATGTAAAGACTGGCTTTGTAATGGGGCATGAAACAGATACTAAATGTGACAGAAATTGAAAAATAAATTTAAAAGTTATCACATATTTTAAAATAAAACACATATTTTATGAAAAATTATACTTGACATAAAATATCTTCCAATATGATGTTTTTTTTGCATTAGAACTCATAGAAAACTCAAATAACCACAAATATAATTGTCTTAGGAAGGGGTGGGATAATTATTTTTTATGATTATCGTATTTTTCTAGTAGTTGATTCCATACTAAAAGATGAAGCTCCCACTAAGGAACCGAAATACAAGTCTTTTTCTTATTAAAAAAAATAGAAACTAGTTTGAAACAGAAGATGGCAATGCTTCTATATGAATTCTGATCATTTCCAAGGAAGAGGACATTTATTCCATTTCTAGTGAAGTATGAAAAAAGACAATCCACAAGAAAGCTACTCCATTCCTCAGGAAACAAGAAGGTAGAATTAAAGTCTTCCCTAAACAAAAGTTTGGAAGAATAAGTATTTAAAAATGGCTTATGGAGCTAATTCAAGCAAAGACATAGCTGTGAATGATGGGCAAAAATAAGAAATCAGAGCTGTTAATAAGGGACAGCTCATTTGTTATTGAAATTGATGTCTCAGAAATGTAAATAAAGACAAAAAAAATTTGAAGAATCTAAAATAAATCCTCACAATTAAGTAAAGAATGACAGGGTTCAACTAGATGGTTTTGTTACAAAGTCTTTGAGACTGGAAACACTTGAATTGGATTTGTGTTTGTTTGATTTCTTAGCACAGTACAATTTCAGGGAAATATATGCAACAGACACTGAAATCAAGGCCATTTTGCTGAATTGGATATACTGTCAGTTGCTTCTTAAATCAATTGCAGTATCCAAATAATACAATTCTATTTTTGTATAAAAATAGGTTTTCTTTCCAAAAATATATTTATAGAAGCCAGTAATTTTTTGCTGAATCAATACATTTTCATTTACATCAATACATTTATTTCTCAGCTCCAGATTTTTCAGTCAGAAGTACTTGTCCATCCAATGCATATTTCTAGATAACATATATTCATTCAAGCTAACTCAATACAGCTGCATCTGCTATTCTGCTATGAATAAATACAATGTATTCCTATGGAATTGAATTCCTATTATTGAAAACAACATATCTGAAGCTATCACACTTTACATTAAATCAGCATGGTGCAACTGCAACCAAGATTTGTCATTTATTTTTCAGCTTCTGCTGAATGCTTACTCACATATTGAATAGGCAGTGTTTTGCTGGTCAAAACTTAGAGCTAGTTGAATATATATATTCAGGTATTTTCCAAGTGGAACTCAAATGCATGCACTAGTGATGGAAAACCTTATTACTCAAGCAATTTTGCTTTCCTGTAACTTCCAATTCTTAGGACTGACAGGTGAAGAGCAAACGATTCTGGAGACCAACTCCTCAAAATCTCATTACAATCTCTTTCTCTTCTCTGCTTGCTTAGTGTAAGTTGCCAGTAGTGAAAAAAGTGACAATTTTGGGTACAGACCCAGAAAGGATGGATAGAGGTCCCTATTATTTCTATTTACACTATGGACCACCAGAGAAAACCTTTATCCATGGGAAATTAGGATTTTAATTTTAAATTTTTTTACTTCAAAGTAAACATGAGGATGTGAAGAGGTAAGATACCTTGTTGTAGCTGCCTTCCTGCATCAGCACTTTTTTTTAGTACTCTTTCATGGTTCCTACACTGATATTTCATTCTGTCTACCATGCAAACATCTTCTGCTATTGAGTTCTGAAGATAAAAACCAGGTGAGCACTTTTTCAGGCCAAGTCACTTATCAGTTACCTTTGTTGGTACAACATTTGTGTTTGAAGAAAAATTTGACAGTACTACCTATTTTGCCCTTCCCTCTCTCCTACAGAAGTTAAAAAACTGGTGAAGAATGAAATGCAGTAAAAAAATTGCTTGCCTATGAACTCTATTTGCAACTAACAAATAATTAGGATGACTATTTTAAGTGTATGTAGTATAATTATAAAGAGAGAATTTTCTATGTATAGTGTTTATCAAAAATGTTTTCATGCTGCTCAAGAGATTTTTGTCTGACAGTGATAAACATAGTAAAACAAAAATAGTGACACCTACAAAAAGAGAAATGGAATTCATGTTAGCTTTTAGTCACAGTAAATGATTTTCTTTTCCTTAAGACTAGAACCCACCAAAAGTGACTGATTGAGAAGACTTTTAGCAATTTAGTATAATAAACCATGAAAAAATCCTGAAAATTATTGCATTAGAACAGATTAAAATATCAGTCATATGCATGGACCTATTCCATCTTTGCAGCCTTTCTACAGTGGAGAGCAACATCCAGGGGAAAGAAAACCACAATTATGTTTTCAGATAAGGATTTATATATTCATTATTATGTTTGAACTTAGGCTGCAGATTTTTATTCAATACAATTTCTTGTAACGACCATACCAAATGTAACCTTAATGATACTCCACAGTTCTCTGATGCAAATTATAATCTGTTCATGATTTCTGATTGTGCAAATGAAGCCTAATTAAGTCTTTTCTATTCAGGGAAACATTAAACATTAAAAGAGGATTTTTTTTTTTAAATTGGAAAAACAAGGTCAATATAAACAATTAAAAATAATTTGTTGCTGAGCACTCTGAAAATGTAATTTCAAATGCTTTTTATTGGATTCAGTTTAGGGGTTCCCCACTGGTTAATTTTTGAAGCACATTTATGAGAACTGCAAACTTCACTGTGTCCTGGAATCTACTTCATTAAATTAAGATAAAAGTGAACTAGATATACTTTAAGAAACTATTGCATGTAGCCTTTTGCTGCATACATCAAAAATTTTGCTAGAACAATCTTTTCTGAATTTGCCCTGAGCATACACATTTGTCAGTAACAAATGTACACTGTGTGGTAAGGGTTGACAGAAATTATTTTGAGGTACTGGCCAGAGAAAACACTGGTCTAACACTTCAGTTTTGAGAGGTCCTTCTGAGGAACTTCATCTAATTTGCAAATAATTTCATAGATTACATTTCATTGATAATTTTATTAAATTTATTAGAATAATATTTGTTTCCTCTATATTCTATGTACACTATCTGGAATTAAGATGAAGCTTTTCTGTACCCAGATACAGTAACATTATGAACAGAATAAAACACAGTGGAAAAATGTAAGTGAGGAATCTAATATTCAACTTCCCTGAGTGGACTTCAACATAATCTGGACTGTGAAGGATTCCTATAATATAATTACCAAAATATTAACAGAAATACTGACATTAAATGTCACTGGGTTTTTAAAGTTTTGACTTTTTAAAATTGTGCTTGCAACATATATAACATCATAGTTATATATGTTTATGCTAATGAAGATTTCAACAACAGATTTTCTGATTGTGATTATAATGGCATTGTGGCTTTAGCACTTCTGAATAGTACAGTTCATCTAAATTCATAAATCTAATGGTAGCAAAACCCTTCAATGATCTGTAATAATCTCTTTCCCTCCCTTCACCCTATTCCCCATCCTGGTGACCCAATGGTCTACTCACTGCAAATGTTGGAATTGTGTCAGAAAACTTTCCACCACTAAGGAAAAGACACTGATGAATACCTTTATTTTAACTGTCCTCTATATAACCCCGTTCAGAGAAGACTCCCTTCATTTTTCCTTCTGCTTTCCTGCCCTCCTTTCCTTTTCTTTCTCACTTTCTGTCATCTTATCTCATTTTCTTTTTCTCTGTTTCACTCTCTGTATTCTCTGTCTCTAACTTTCCCACCTTTTATTTTGACTCATCTATGGATTCCTACCAGAAATACTTGTTCCTTCTGGGCCTTCTGTGCTACACTAGAAAACATTTTAACATCAGAAATGAAGAAAAACAAAGTACACATTTAAAAAATAAATTATTTTAGAACTTTTGAGGTGTAAGTTCAATTTCTTTGTAAGCAGTGATTTAGACTTTTTAATCTATCCTTATGCAAATCTATTGCTTTGCATGCAAATTTCTCTACTGCTTATCTAGGCTTCTTTACAAGAAATGGATTCTCTCCCCTCCCCTCCTCTCCCTCAGTTCAAAACTGAAAAGCATAGTGTGCTCATAAATCTCAAACTGCATAGTAAATATCAGAGAAATATTTTGTGTCATCTGATTTTAGGCTAAGACTTGGAAATTTTACTACCAGATATGTGTACATTTTTAATATGTGCATTTGCCATATAGGTAGTGATAAGATGGAGTTAAACTGTAATCTCTGCCTCTTAACTGAACTTCACAAGGCTAGAAATTGAAAAATGAAATTTTCTCTTCTGTGACAACACAACAACAACAGCAACAATGAAAAAAAGCAATTATAATATCTGCCCATGCAATATTTTACATAAATCTCATTATGGCATCTGGACAGCTATTACTCTGGTTATTCAGCAACCTTGATGAGCTCTCTTTTTAAAGATGATCTAGTATCTATTTTTAGTATAGCACAAAAGCATGCTTTAAGGATGCAATTTTAGTATGTTGTTGTCATTCCTTTCACATTTTTAGTACAAATCATTAAAAAACATGTGCCATGAGTCTCATCTCAAACCTATTTTAGTTAATGGAATGAATCTCTCTGACTCTAATGGATCTGGACCCATTCCTTTTCCATTTAGGTAGGTTGCTTAACTCATCCTTTTTCCAGGAGTTTTGGAAAAAGAGAGTCTTTTAAGACTGGGTCTGCATTTTATGTTTTGGTTTGCTTCTTTTGTTTTGCTAAGGATGAATAGGAAAATGTCTTTCTGGGGAAATAGAGTTTTTTCAGTTTCATTACTATTAGGAAAGGTAATAGTTAAAGATATTCAATGAGTTCATGCTTGTACATATATATACACACATACAAAAACTCAAGTGCACGTATGCATATGATTTATCTAAGTCTTTATCATATGAAAGAAAGCATTACATGTTCTTCTGTTCACCTCTAAGGAATTAACTGTATTAAAATTTCTAGAACACCCAACCTTAATTACTTTAGATATGCAGGCCATCAATCTATAGTTATTAAAAAAATTCTATACAATTATGACATCATGTTTATTACCCTGAAAGAAGTTAAGTCACATCTCATGGACACGGGAATAGGATACTAAAACTTAGGGGGGGAAAAAAATAGCATAATTCATTGTGTGAAAAGAAAGTTTCCAGAAACTAATTTGTTTTCTGTATTTTATCTCAAAATGAAGAGGAAAATAGCATAATCCCTCTGAGATAGTTAAAGAGGTGTTTTGACAGTGCAGCATATGCAACCAAGCCCTGCCAATGACTGTCACATCAACATATGCCCAGAGTTTCCTTGGTACAAACTGTTCCTGGCAGCTGCAGGCGATGTTATTGCTATTACAGCCATTTTATATTTATGTCCTTACTTGTTTTGAAGTGCAAGTAGAACTGGTAAATGATATAGAAAAATAATTATAAAGATTGTGTTTGCGAGAATGTGTAAGAGGCCTCTTTATTCCAATTACTCCTATGAGAAACATGCACAGTAACAGACTGAATAGCCCTGTTTCAGGCACTTTTCCACCTCAGGCCAGTGCTACCCCTGCAGAGGATGTGCTAGAAAATGAGAAGGGAATAAGTTCTCTCTCAGGCATATTTTAACAATAAAAATTCTATCTAGGAGCTAAAAAACACTGGTCAGTCTAAGGGTAGAACAGCATCCTCCATGTACTCTAGGTGCTGGGAAGAGACACTGGAAGGGTAGCAGGTGTCAAAGTAAGTGCATTCACTGGCAGCTCTTCTGTAAACAAAAGCAAGCATTATGGCTGATTCTCAGCACCTGAAAATGTTCATGTCTAAAGACAGTCTGAATGTAACATGAGAACTGCATACATGCTAAGCAGCTAAATGGGGGATTGGCTTTGGGGTAATAATTACTGGGTAAGAAACTTAACAGTTCCTTTTGGGTTCCTTCTACTATTCCCATAGTAAGCATGCAAAAATCTCTAGACTGCTCCTGCAAATTTCTACACCCATGAAGGCAAGTGCCACAACCTAGAGTCTAACTTTTGTGAGACTAACCTTTATGCTCAAGGGATTAGTTGTATTCATTTATTAAATTTGTCATGGGTGTAGAACTTGCTATTTATGCTGAATCACGACATTACTTTGTAAAAAAATACACCAGTATTCATCAGGAAAACACCAAAGTAAAAAAAGAAAATAAAAATTCAAACCATATACCATCTCTTTCCAGGAGGAAAGCATCAGTGCATTTTGTCTGTAATGTAGCATGCATCTGTGTCTGTTCAGCAATTATCATATTTACAGTGTTGGAGTCTTCATTGATCTGGTTAATAATTAGTATTTAAACCAGCTTTTTGATTTGGTGGCAGTTGCCCAAAACAAAAGGCAGCTTACAACAGAAGTAGATACTTTTTATTATGCTACCTGGTGATAGGTTATGTATTTCTAAGAAAGCAGTAGGAACAACAAAAAATTACCTCCATGGGAGATTTTTGGTTTCTTTGCAATGTGATTGCATATGCTGCAGATGGTAGGGGGAAAAAAACCAGCCTGCACATGCTGATAAGTCTGTTGGAAAGATATTGGTGCTATTCAGCTCAGTAGATTAAAACACTGGCCCTACATCCCAGGCAGAGAGAATTCCTATCTCTATGCATAGTTATCCTATCTGTCTAGGTAGCATAAATTACTGTATTCCATGTTTGACAGACATGTATATGGAGTTAAATGTGCTAAACTGTAAATGTCTCAGTCAGAAAAATTACTTTTCTGTTATAAGCTGGTTTTCCTTATCAGCATTTGCTGGATCCTCAAAGGTCCACCTTGAAAGAATATGTGGGGAAAAAAACAGACACGCAGATTTCAGTTTTGCCAAATTAGAGCATCAGAGACCAGTCCTGGTTGCCTGCCTGAAGAATCCAGTGTGCTCTAAGCATCTGATGATTAACTACACCACACAAATGGTTGTGTGGATTCTGCATTTGAGAAAACCAGTAATTCTTCTTTGTTCTTTTTTAAAGACAAGATTTGAGGTGATGCCTATACAGTGTCACAGGAATAGCAGGGATGGCTGAGCTGAATTCTTGTAAGAAGGCACCTAGTGTCCCTGTTCTTCATCCATGACTTTTCTTTCATCCTCAGCTTTTAGAAGAATGCTGCTTTTCTTTTATATCACCAAATTCTCCACTACTGCCCAGGAATCAGGTGCAAAAGGTTCAAGTTAATGTTCTAGCAGAAAACTATTACTTAAGATATGAATTTTTAAACAATAGTTGTAGTTTCTGTGCTACTCTTTTCATTAGTTTGGATTTACAGATTTCTATTGTCTCTTTCAAATGGTTTTTTAAAGACAAATACTGTCTTACTGAACAGTAATTTATGTAGCAGCCATTAGAAATAACATCTTTATGGCACAGCTTTATCTAGTGGGTGTGTCCTTGCTTTAAGAAATTTCAAACAAAATCTAACTTCAATGAAAACTTTAAAAATCCATATTAATTTCAATATTTCATGGGGTATATGCAAGATGTTATTTAATATGTATGAGAGAACAACATTGCTATTTTACACAGCCTGAAGCAGTGACTGAGCCACCTTGTACAACAGTAGGTCAAGCATGTCATTTTAGTGCTGTTCTGATGCTAATTTACTATAAGGGAAAGCACTAAGAGACTATACGGAACTATATGGAACAGAGGGAAGTACAGCTAACAAGAAGATACTGGTTTACCTCAGGATCCACAATTTTTTTTTGTATTTTATACCCTATACTGCAAAGAGTACAGCTTACAACATACTGAAAATAAATTTAAGTAAACTTTTGATGATGAAATTCTCTCTTTTTTAAAATAAAAACACATATGATACTCTGAATTAAAAAGGGATCACTTAATTATTTTTCTGCAAAGACACAGGAGTTTGGAAAGTCATTAGAGATTAATAAATTTAAAAATACAGATTTGATAATCCTTATTTTATCTCTGCCGAAAACTTCTAGGGAATTGAACAAGTGCTGAACAGAGAAGTGAAGCTTTACTTGTTTTAGTTAAAAAATAACATCTGCCTTCTCTTTCTAGCAACAGGATCTGTTCACATAACCATTGGAGCCAATTTAAGAAAAAGGCAGTCTCCCACTCATTGCTGTTTAAATCAATTTATAGATGCTATTATCATGGGAACTAATCAATGTACCCGTTTTCTTAAAATTGGCAGCAGTGGCAGGCATCCAAGAACAGATTTCAAATATGATTGTCAAGGATACACCTTTGCTATTTTGAGTATTTTATATATAAACACAGTAAAATAATTCACATCCATAAAAGACTGAAAATTATGCATATGCTTTTTAGCTATTTGGGGAAATATTGACTGAAGATCTTCAATGGATTATGCACTGTTTAACGTTGGACTCTTTTTAGAATGCAAATGGTCTGTTGTACAAGTCCATAAATAAAACAGGTGCCCACCATTTGTAATAAATGATGACATGGCAGCCCCACAATGCTGAATAAAGTTATTTAGTGGGCTGATGCTGGCTGGATGCCAGGCACCCACCAAAGCCATTCTATCATTCCACTCTGCAGCTGGACAGGGGAGAGAAAATAAAACAAAGGGTTCACAAGTTGAGATAAGACAGAGAGAGATCGCTCACCAGATACTGTCACAGGCAGAACAGGCTAGAATTAGAGCTATTAAATTAATTTACACTAACAGAATCAGATAATGAGAAGGAAAATAAGCCCTTAAAACACCTTCCCCCTGCCTCTCCCCACTTCTCAAGCTCTACCTCCTCCCTCAGAGGTACAGTGAGGTAGGGAACAGTCAGTTAATCACACATTATTTCTCCTGCTGTCCAGTTAGAGGAATTTCTCCTCTGCTGCACCATGGGGTCCCTCCCATAGGAGGCAATTCCCCATGGACTTCTCCAACATTAGTCCATCTCCCGAGCAACAGCTCCCTGTGAACTCCTGCAATGTGAGTCCATCCCATGGGCAACAGCACCCCTCAAACATCAGTACCCCTCAAACATCAGTCACTCTTCCACAGGGAGCAGTCCTTGGAGCCTTTGGAGTTGCCAAGCACTGGCTCTGCCAGACATGGAGAAGCTTCTGACAGCTTCTCACAAAAGCAACCCCTGCTACCAAATCTTAGCCATGCAAACCCAGTGCAACTATTAACTCCCAAATGCTTAACAGCAGTAGCATTCACAAAAACAAAAACCCGAAGATAAACCTTCTAAGGAGGTTCTCTAAATTATTCCATAGTTAAAAGGATCTCAAAGGATTCACAAAACATATACTCTCTGGAGTTTACTTTGCGTTTCTTTTTTGCTGATTCCTAATGCTTCTCTTCTGAAGTTGTGGCAGTCAATAATGCTGTAAAGTTGGGGTATAAAAACCCCCAAATTTTCTTCATTTAATTTAGTCCTTTATTTCTCTAGCAATGTTGCTAGGATTTTTAAATTATGCACCTGTTTCCTCCTCTATCCCATTTTTCATGTTTTCATGGACAGGACATACAGTGTTTTGTCCCATTATTTTTTTTCTGCCTGTTTATCAAAGACCTCTTTTTTCACACTGATCATCTATCTTGATTACTAACCTAATACTGTAATCCATCAAGTTTTTACCTTCCTCTGCGTATTCTCAAAGTGCTTTTCATCAGACAGTTAAGTAATGACAAGACTTGATTCTTGTGTTTAGAGAAGCTGTAATATTAATAATAATAACAACAATAGCAACAACAACCACAACAATAATTTTGTAGATAATGCAATTTTGCCACCTACTCATGCTCATCTGGAAATTTAAAGAAATTTAAATAGAATGGAAATAAGAGTGTTTTTTCCCAAATTTAACTTACTTGGATGTGTCAGAGATAAAATCACCACCAGCAAAAGTTAACTGGTAAGCTATTGTCCATTCCACTTAATTTATACACTCAGCTGAAACATCAATAGCAGACTTCTTCAGGTTAGACATTAGACACACAAAGTTAATTTTGTAGGAAGTACACAAACATCAGCTGCAGGTGAAGTAAAATAACTTTACATATATATTTAAATGTCAAGTATGTTGATCAGACTAATTGGCAATTTTCATTCTTTATTTTTAATATATACAATAGGAATTCCTCTTAAATTAACAGGAAGATGCGGGAGGTGAAGAAGCCTGGATGCTGGTAGGAAATTAAAGGGGTAACAGCAAAGAGTGATTTAATGTCTACTAATCTGATATAGTCCTAGAAGGAAAAACTCAACCTAAAGTAGCCTAATGTCAGGATGAATTAAGTTAGAACAGTCTGAAAGACTTCACTGAGTTTAGAAGTGACTTGCTTTAATCAAGACTAATATATTGCTGATTGATTCCTTAATTGTAGAAGTTTTGTAGGAGTAAGGCTATTAGTTCTGCATCTAGGAATGCCAAGTTAGCTCTTCTGGAAATTTGTTTAGGAAGATATTTTTTTTTCCTCCTAAGGTTTCCTTTGTGGAATATTTAAAAGTACTGTGCTCTATTACAAAATAAGATTCATTTCAGTAATATAATTTTTGTATGGATTCTAATAATTCATGGCTAATATTGACAGATTCAAAAGAGATTTGCTATGTGTTTCAAAAAGCTCAAAATTTTATTCTTGGGTTTTAGGTGTAAATTTAAAGTATTTCGTGAGAATTTGAGCTCATGAAGAATCTAGAACTGACACTATTTCTCTTCTTTGAATTCTTTCAGTGTAAAGAAAGAACTGAGTAGATCAAATTGTTGCTTGATGTCCAGGAAGCAGAATAATGGAAAATTTGTCTAAATGCCATTCCATAATGGCAATTCCGATGTAATGTTAAGAAGAACAGAAATCTGCCATAGAAGTTATCAAGACTAAAAAAGAAGTAAAAGATAATATAAGAGATAAAAAAAGTGAGAGATGGTTTAACGCTGTTTCAAACAACTATGGCGCAGTTGCCTTCATTCATTAGAAGGTGATTCACACTTTGCTCAGGAACCAAAAATTATTTTAAAGTATAGTGACACCTAGCCTTGTCATTCCAAATGTTTAAGCACCTTACTCTGGGGGTGTAGCCATTGAACACGTAGGTATGTAGCTCAGTTCTTAATGCACCCCAATAGTTTGCAAAGAAAAAGAAAAACACTTGCATGATTCCTGGTCAGCAGGGTGCTAAAACCAGTCTCCTGGAAAACCTGAGTAAGGCGACCTGCTGTCATCCCTGGTAGATGCACATGGCTGAGCAGCGATGGTAACTTCTCAGGTGAGCTGTTGGGAGTTAGTGGCCATGTGACCTGTGAGACATGACCTGGAAATATTCCTGGTGGATGATCTAAGTTATTGCCATGTCACTTTTCTGTTCTGCTTTCATAGTCATACCTATTGTCTTGCTGGTGATGATTACCTTATGTAAACTTTGCGCTAGAGTAGAAATATTATTTTCCTGTAAGTGATTATCTGAAAATAGCCGCTCAAATTATCTTCTCTCTGGTATTTCCTGACAGAAAGTGTGAACAGTTTTAAAAATATTTTCAGATTACTAATAAACACTGTCTTTATTGCTTATTTTACTTTCAGGTTTTTTTTGTTTATTCTACATCATTTCCCCTCAGCCTGTCTCTCAAAATGTATGACAGACAGAGAAATGATGATCTGAAAACACATCAATGTGAAAAGTTAAAAATTTTTATTCCCACCAATCATTGATTCATTTTGGGAAATATTTGACTGGGGTTATGTTTTCAGATTCGGACTGCTTGAAGAAGCTTAATAGAGACACCAAGGGAAAAAGCCAGAGATAAGCCAGAAATCAGTTTAGAAATGCCCCTAGAAATGTCTGTCCTGAGTACAGCTCTCCATCAGAACCTCCCAGGAACAAGTGAACACCATGAATAAATTACTGTAATAAGCAGGTAAAAATCTGTAGTGTTGGATGAGCTTCATTAATACTGAAAATGTCTTTATTAGCCCAAGAGTGGATCTAATGTCAGATTTAATGTCAAATGAGTGCTATTAGAGTCAAAGTTTTTGTGAAGAAAAGAATACTCATTTCCTTACAGTGTGTGCTGTAATATAGATGTTCTTTTCATGGGGGTATTATTTGAACAATGTCTGTTAAGCATAAAATTTAGATCACTAAGTTGTGATCTACACAGGTACATCTTAAGAGATGTACATTTAAAATGTACAATAAGCATGTACACTTTAAGAGATGGCTTAGTGTACTGTAGGTCATATTTTGATCATTTTTGGTTACTCTATTTAGCTGGGAGAAGTAATTATTCCTGATATTATCTACCTTTCTGGTAAAGAGGTAAATATCCTTCAAACTCATATGTAAGATTTGAGAGGAATACGTTTTTTCACTTGTACTTGTTCATAGTCCTGAGAGCACCACTAGTCCTGACTGTCCCTGCTCAGCCCCACAGGGGCTCCTTCCCTGGACCCTGGACAGGCCACAGGGCCCAGTTTGAGCCCAGCGTGGAGCCACCAGTCCCTGCCCCAGCCATTTTGCATGGATGTTGGTCTCCAGCCCTTTCTAAGGAATTGCTGTGTTGGTTTGTGCATCCAGCCTTGTCTGTAGTTGGTGAGTGATATCCATTCAGTCTGGCACCTAGGGAGAGAATTTCAGCATCCTGGGTTGTATAGGACTGGAGGGTGAGAGAACCCCTTGGCTTGAGCAGAGAGCAACTCTGGCTGCAGAGGGCCTGGAAGGAGCAATCCCATGTCCCCAAAAACCACTGTATTCAGGTCTCTTTAACAGAGCTGATGTCTACCTTTATCCATGTCACGTTGTTGCTGTCCTAACTTCACACGTGTTTTAATTTCAGATATTTCCTGTTGTTTCCCTGTTGGTGCAAGCAGCTGGGAATTCACTGTTTGGCTGAAAAAAGTGCTCAGTGATGGTAGTGGGTGAGCTGCATGTCCTGTTAGAGGTGCCTGCTGCCCCTGTGCATCCTGCTGACTTTCTTGCAGCCATCTGCAGAATTTCCTGCAGCCCTAAGATTTCACACATTACTCCAGGATATCACAACATCTTTTAATGTTGAAATTTACCTCCTGCAGCATCCTCCAGTAAAAGGTAATATTTGGGAAAAGAAGAAAAGTATCTTCATTTCAGAGAACTCATCTTCCAACCTTTCAAAATGAAGATTTATTTTGCATCTTCTGAATTTTGCAAAATCTTGACCTGGCTTCACATTTCTTATCATGAATTCATTGTTTTCTTTTTTTAGCAGTATTCAGCCATCAGAAAGGAGATATCCTAGGCTGTCTTCAGCTTCACTGTGGTCACTTGAATTTTAAAAAGCTGCATGTGGGTTTTTTGGGGTTTTCTTTTGGTTTGGGGTTTTGTTTTTTTTTTTTTCCTTACTGCATCAAGTGCATATTTCATTACAAAAGATTACATGGGATCTTCGTAGAAAACCACTGCTATCTGTGGTTGGTAGCAGCCTTAAAATATCTCCTGCCAGAGCCCAAAGGCTGACAAATCCTCACTGACAAATCCAGGTTTAGGCTCAGTCACCCCCAAGGTCAGGGAAGTAAAAGGAGGGCTGACAGTGGCAGGAAGGGCATTCCAAACTCTCATCTAAGTGAGTCAGTTTTTCTGACTCTTATTGAAGTTTTTAATGCAAGATATACCAAATATAGCCCAACACAGAGAGGAACAAGTTTTTCACCCAGCAGAGTTTTACTTAGTTGTCCAAATACATATCTGGAAACTTGGACCTCAATTGCCAATTATCTCAGTAGCATCCAACCAACTTCCCTGTACTCCACACACAGAGCCTTACTTCTTCCTGATAGCCTTCCAGGTGCTTGGCTTGCTGCTCAAACTTGTGTGAGAGTAAATGAAGGCATTCCTTGTGTCAATGTTAAAGATTCCATGTTTAGCTTCATTTTATTGTAGAAAATGGAGATGGTCCTGAAACATGCCTCTTCCTGATAAGTTTTTGCAAATGTGTCTATGGATGTCAGTGTAGCAGTGACATGGCCTCTACCAATTGTTTGCTGGATGCCTGGACCGGCAAGTAGAAATATTTTTTTGGAAAGCACTAGCAATCATGAGATAGCAGGAAAACACTGTCAGCACAGTTGTCTGACTCCAAACAGACACTGAAGTCTGCAAAGGGTAAAAATGTGGTTGGATCAACCTCAGCAGCACCGGTGCCTTGCTGGGGCAAACAGTACAGGCACTAGCAAGCACGGCCACGCTCACACCAGGCATTGAATAAAGATTTTCAGCATGAGCAGAAACTGGCAGGAGTTGTAACTCACACGTGCTCCTTTGAAATTAATTGTTGCTAAACTTTTTTACTAGTTTTCAGGTAACTCTTGACTTTATTCCATCTGAAAGGAAATTGCTGTTCAGGAATACTCTGTTGCTAAATGTACTGTTACTAAAAGAGCTTTTGTGGGATGCCTTTCCTTTGAAAGACAGGTAGAGAATTTTCTAACTTAGTTATCAGCTCCACATTTTGTTTTTCTTTTAATGTTTTTCATTCAAGCCTAAATTTTGTGATATCCTGGTTTAGACTTTTCCTGGTTTTGAAGATTGTTATAAACAATAAAAGTTAAGTTACAGTGAAAAATGTAGTTAAAGAGTGTTTATGCAATGTAGTTATGATATTATACTATTTTACCTCTTCCTTTTTTCTTTATTTCAATGCTGATGACAGCTTTGCACATCTAGTATGGTTCATTTGCAGGTAGGTGAGGCACTGTCAAATGATCCTGCTGCATTCACACAAAACTTACACAATAAGCAAGCATCTGACCATCTTTATCGTATTTTTTTCCCATTGACCTATTGCTCAGCTTTTCAAATACCCAGAAATGCTTTTATCTGATGACATTGCACAGTGAGTAACACAAAAGAAAACACAGAAATACATTAGAACCTATGACTGCAAAGGTTATGTTAACAATGTGCTAGAACGAGTCAACAGCTCTAATGGGAAAAAAAAACAACCTATCAGTGTTCTTTTTATATTTCAAATTTCCTTTGATTCCATGAATTTCACTCTTTCATAACTTCTATTAAAAATGCATAAACTTTTTGATTAGTTTGCCACAATGTGGAACCAAACAACTGGGTATGATAGAATTTAATTTTTCTGCAGAAGAGCCATTCCCTTGACACAGTGGTTGGGATCACCCAGTCAAAGCCAGAGTAAAGGTTAGGAAATACATCACAGTCAGTAGTATGGCAGGAGGCATTTGATAACACCACAAATAACCTTATCCTTGCAATGATTTAAAAACAGGAGGAAGGGAAGGAAAAAAAAATGAAACAAGAAGCTTTTTCAGAGCATGAGAACTCCTTTCAAAAAACCCCTTTTTCACTTTTCTGCACCAACAGCTTTCAGTTACTAACTTTTTTTTGCTGCTTAATGAATGCAGAGTTTCTGGAGGAAAAGACAAACAAATAATAAGACTTTTCAATATGAAACCTCCTTGATGCTTTGAGTTAAAAATAATTAGATTCTAAAATACAGCCTTCTTAGGCATGTTCAGAGAGTGATATATATAAATTGATTTTGATGGCTCTAACAGTGAGGTAATCAAAAAACTGTAATGGTAAAAAATGCTTTCTTTAAAAATGTTACTAATAGTAACAATTCAGGTCTTAAATACTACATTAGCAATCCCACTGAGAAAGCTAATGATTTTCCCACTTATGTTTTAGAAATATGGTCTTTTTTGCAGCCAAAATTCAAGTTACAGGAACATAGCAACAGACACAGTGTGGTTCTGCTGGCCAGGGGGGTATAAAAAATTTAGGTAGAATTAGATAGTTTTAGATACAAATCACTGTGTTACAAGACCATTCAAACTGAAGAGTCAAAGATTAGATTTCATGCCAGCCCTGTTGCTCCCTTCTTTGTTGTCAACTGCAGATTTTTAATCACACTACCCAAGCGACAACCACAGAGTCAGACAACATTTTAATTGCTTAAAATCTGCCATTTTAAAAACATATTCTTTGAAATATATTTGCTTCATGGCACAGATTTGTTAACCTTGCTTTAAGGATCAGAAACCTTAAGGGAAGATCTTAAATAGAAGGCTTTGGCGTATATTTTTGGCCATTTAAATTGATTTCTTGACATGAAATTTAGCCTCAACACTTCAGTAACATAGATATGTGCCTTTAATTAAATCAAAGCTTTCAATTTCTTCAGATGGCCATGAAAGACAAATACAGTTTCATGTGACTTATTTCCCAAAGTAGCAATACTGCTTGTTTCTCTCTGAGTGGCAAAAATAATATTACAGAGAACATCATGAATAATGCAAGAAGTCTGATTTAACACCAGGATTATTTCTGGCATTCAGTATCTGTGAATAGCATATTAATAGCATATATCAGTTTTTATGATTGAATGATAGAAATAACGAACTGGCACTGAGCCTTTGTGATTACTCGCCAAAAATGGGATTTGTTCACTAAATCTAATAAATTTTATGTCTAAGTTTAAGCAATTCAGTGAGATGGACTGAAGGCTAGAACATTGGCTTTTACTTTATTTTGAACTGTTATGTGAATTAACATGAAACTGGTTATTGTGATGGTCATAAGGAAGTAAAATGTTGCTAATTTAACAACTATGCACCATGTAAATGTAAAATAAATGTATGCCATAAAAATGACCTGTGACATTCAGAATAATGTGATGAATCCTGTAGCAGAAATAAAGCAACATTCTGCCTTTACCATCCCCACAACATCATTTTCAGGTTTAGCAGGGAGAACTCCAGACTTGTAGAGTTGTTTCACATTTCTCAGCAGTATAAATAACAAAAGAGATTACCAGAAGAGGAGCCCTGGAAAACAAAATTAGCTGTTGCTGTTTTTCCTTCAGTCCACACACATAAATGTCCTTCCTTGGCAGCAGCCAGCCTGGCTTTTCCTCCTGTACAGCAGGAGGACAAACCATCTCTGTTCTGCTGATCACTGCAGCCTGGTGCCCAGACTACCAGAATAACTCTATGATTTATCCAGATCTGAAAGGAGTTTGAGGATAAAGCCAATATTCCTTAAATCCAATAACCCCACCCCTTTTTAAAATCCTCTCTCAGCCATTTGCATCCAGCAAAGCTGAAATATGTGCCTGATTTGTAAAGACAGATGCATATGGAAATAAAGACCTATTAGATCAAGGTGTTTTACAGCACTGCAGTATTTCTCCCACAGAAAACAGGTGAACTACCAGCGAATTTTTGGAACTAAAGTTGAAAGTGTAGCAGAGGCAGTTACCACAAATGTCAATTAGTCTGATACAATCTCTGCTTTAAATACTCTTTTCAAGCACTCTTCAGTCCTGAAATAGGGTCATAAATGCAGAGATAAATCTCTTTAAAATGTAAGGGTTTCTACCAAACTGCAGCAAATACAAACATGAACACTGCAGTACAGATCAGTAGATGCAAATAGCTAGTTTTACTTAGTAAACTGTTGTGGCATTCGCTTTTGTATCCAAGAGAAGAGCAAAAATCTCAACAGGAATTCATATTTAGGACCCCTGTTAATATTGCAGCTTTTAATGTCAGAGATTATATCTGAATCTGTATTAGGGTAACTTTTTTTCCTGCAATGATTTTTGCCAGTGAAAGAAAGAAAGAAAGAAAGAAAGAAAGAAAGACATAGTACTGCATAATGTTCTACCTTTACTCACAAAATATTTAAATGGTGGAAACACACTGGAAAAACCTAGTCTAAGGGGCTTAGCATTTTTTCCCATCCTGTGAAATATTTTGTTAGGTCATTTCCCTCTAAACCTGATTCCTGTTCCATAAGCCATAGATAAATAACTGCTTTCAGCCACAAGAAGCTAGTTTCACTAAGCACAACTACAGATTAAAATACTCAATTTGTTCACCCCACTATGCAAGGAAAACAGGATTCTAAACAGAAAATGCCCCTGCTTTCTTTATTTGGTGCTTTTATTCTGCATTTTGCATTTATGATGTTGTATCATAGTTACTGTAAACATTAGATTTTTTTTCTAACAGGTGTTAGAAAATCAGAAGACATTGTGATTTAGTGCATTTTTACTTATGGGGAAAAGCCAGCAAAGAACAACAGAATAAAACCTCCAGTGTATTGAACTTGAAGAATATAATGTTGTGAGCAGCTTCTTATGACTGAAACCTTTGTTCTTTGATTTGCAGTAGAAACCTTTGTTCTTTGATTTGCAGCCGAAATACTTCTTCCTGTCTGATTTTTTTTTTTTTTTTAGAAATGGGATGTAAATTGTAATTCTTCCCTGGCTAGTTCAGTTTCCAGTGGCCATTTTATTGCAAGCTATATTTAATTTGTCTGTGAGAGATTACATTTTTCAAAATGTGAATAGGAATCTCCTACACAGTGAAAAGCTGGAAGTGCAATATCTTAAAACTTACACCTGTAAAGTCCAGTGGAAAGGTCACTGTGTTACCAGCACATACACATTTAAAAGCTTTAGAACTCAACTTTCATTTTTCTTTTTTTCTCAAAGATTGCAAAGGCCACTTCACTGAGATCCTTTTCTTCTTATAAGTCAGAGCTCTGTTCACTTTCTTCAATTGTTAATTGATTCTGACATTTCCTTTTGAGTTGTAATTGCTTTTCGTAGCTTTACACAAGTCTACCTTGCTTTTTATTCAAGGGGTTATTGTGGTTTAACCCCAACCAGAAACTAAATACCACACAGCTGCTTGTTCACTTACCACCCTGCCACAGGATTGGAAAGAGAATCAAAAAGGGTAAAACCCATGAGTCGAGATCAGAACAGTTTAATAACTGAAATAAAGTAAAACTATAAAATAATAATAACCATAGCAATAAAAAGATAACCATAGCAATACCAGTAATAATAATAAAAAACAATAATTACAGTATCATAATAATGAAATGGAGACAACAAGAAGGGAGAGGAATAAAAGCCAAGACAGACAAGTGATGCCCAAATCAACTGCTCGCCACCCTCTGACAGATGCCCAGCCTGTCTCTGAGCAGCAATCAGCCCCTTCCAAACACTCCCCTCAGTTAATATACTGAGCATGGCATTCTGTGGTATGGAATATCCTTTTGGCCAGTTTGGGTCAGCTGTCCTGGCTTGGACCCTTCCTGGCTTCTTGTGCCGCTCTGCACTAGCACAACATGAGACATTTAAAAGTCCTTCACTTAAGGTAAGCATCACTCACTCAGCAACAGCTATAACAGCAGGGTGTTATCAACATTATTCTCATCCTAAATCCAGCATCGCACCAGCTACTAGGAAGAAAATTAACTCTGTCCCAAATGAAACCAGGACAGGAAAAACAAAGAGATAAATCCATCCAATCTGTCCTCCCAGTTGAAAGTAAGAATCCAAAAGTGATGAGAGTAGCAAGCCATTGTTACAAGGTATATTCAGCTTCCAATGAAAATATTTCATAAAAGGAGACATAGGCATCAGAGTGCTACTTGTCCTATCACAGATTCCAATTTTAAACTTTGTACATTTCTGCACAGTCAAAAATCTGAGCACGGATCTTCAACACTTCGTAGAGATCTGCAAAAACTGTGTGAGTACAACTACGTGTTACACAAGTAAAAATGAGTCAATAAACTTAATTTTTATTATTATTATTTTAATTCTATGGGAAAAAAAAAAACCCTATAGCTATTTAGAAACATTCTATGTCCCTATATAACTACTGAGAATATTTAGGACCCTCTCAGGTAAATTGTAAAAGGCCAGTTTTCACAACATGTTCATCTAAATATTTAAGCAAGTATGTTTTAAGCTTGTGATGCTATTTCTTAAACCATCCAAAATAATGTAAAATACTGTGGTATGTTTGGTTTTTGCCAGCACCTGCTCTGTGTGGGAAATGTAGAATCTTATTTAATACCTCCTCAGAGATGGCAAACAGATGGTTTAATGCACTCTGTAAATATTTGTGTTTGAGATTCAATTATTTTTGTTCAGTTAACAGCCTATTAATACTTCCAGGATAATATGATGTAACATTCCTGATCTTAAGGCCATTTAAACATTATTACACAGTTTGATTCAGATAGCACTTTTGTTTAAGATTTCCAGATCTCTGAGATCAAGTCCAAACTTTGAACACCACCGCGTCAACTGGACCACAGCACTAAGTGCCAGAACCAGTCTTCATAGACACCTTCAGGGATGGTGACTCTACCACCTCCTTGAGCAGTCCATTCCAATTTTTAATCACCCTTTCTGTGAATAATTTTTTTTCTAACATCTAACCTGAACCTTCCCTTGCACAACTTGAGACTATGTTCTCTTGTCCGGTTGCTGGTTGCCTGGGACAAGAGGCCAAGCCTCACCTGGCTACAATCACCTTTCAGGTAGTTGTAGAGGGAGGAGGTCATCCCTGAGCCTCCTTTTCTCCAGGCTGAACAACCCCAACTCCCTCAGCTCCTCTTCAAAGGATTTCTTCTTTCCTTTCCCTCCCCCTGAGTGTCCTGACTAGTAAGGAGCAGTCTGATAAGCAGTAGCCAGGGCCCAGCACGTTGCTCAACTTCACAGCTCTCTGGAACTGCCACAACATTTTTTTCTTCACATGTTGTATCTCTTTAACAGGATTGTGCAGTTGTTCAGGGGTGAACTTCCAAACCATTGTGGGAAAGAAGTCTGCCAAAAATTGGCCCATGTTCTCACATTCCATGCCACTCATGACTATTCATCCTTTGAGGAGATCTCTGAATAGTCTCCCTAGAAATCTCTTTCTTGATTCTAAACATGATGTAGACTGCACTGAGGAGACCTGGCAGACTTAGAGACAAGAACATGCTTTCCTTAACAACCAAAGGGAATTCAAAAGTCTCACATGCTGTTCTAACAGGCCTGAAGGAGGAAAAGGAGGTGGAAAGTTGAGGAAAATCATTCTCCCCTGTTTCCTGCACAGGCTGGGCACAATTATTACTGAATTCCCAAAGGTACCGCTCGAGGCCAGGGTGGGAGAGCAACACTGAACACACATTCCAGATGACCCTTCATGTTATCATGCCATAAAATTATATCCCCCAGTACATCAACAAAGCAATCCTGATCCCTCTCCCTGAAAAGAGAGCCCTGAAAAAGAGCACATGAAGGGCACATAGTGCATATACAGAAACATATAGAGGGTTGGACACCACACCCACATGAACAGACCAAGAAACACTGTAACCAGTGGCTCTGTATCTAATAACAAATGCTTAGATCAAATTTGTTTCAACCCGCTCTGGGCAGATGTGTTGTTATCTCAACCCCCAGCGCCACAACACAGCTCCAATTGCAGCTGTCACGGTTTGGGAATGGTTCTCCCCAGTCCAGTGCCCTCACTAGCACTCTTCCAAACCAGACACTGATCACATATTCCCACACCTCTTCCATGTGTCTTCCTGCTTCAGGGATGGAGTTGAGAATTGGAGACACAAAAGGTGAAAACTACAGATTGAGACAAGAGCAATTTACTAGAAACAGCAATGAGATGTGAAAATGGACAACAGCAATATTAACAAGAGTGTACAAATGGAGACTGACTTTACACACAAAATGCTCACTGAGTCTGACACGATGTGGGGTGATCGCAGCCAGCAGCATCCCACTCCACTGCTCCATCTGCAGGCTTGTTCCACTGGAAAGCGACATCCTTCTTGGAAGCCAGAGAGAGTCCTTTTCCCTCCACCCCAGCAAAAACAAACCATGATTTCAAACAACCTCTTAAGACATGCCCACACTGCATCTTCATCTACTTCATCTACCGCAAAAAAATTTACTTTATCCTGGCTGAAACCAGGACAAACATCTTTTCTAAACCTGCCCTCTTTCATTATAAAGTCTTTAATCCTTGTCCTATCACTACAAGCTCTTGTAAAAAGTCCCTCTCCAGCTTTCTTGTTGCCCCTCCTCAGGTACTAGGCTGCTATAAAGCCTCCCTGAAGCCTTCTCTTCTCCAGGTTGAACAAAACCCACTCTGCCTGTCTGCAGAAGAAAGGTGTTCCTTTGATCACTGTGGCCCTTCTCTGGACTCACTCATGTCCTTCTTATGTGGGAGCCTCCAAAGCTGAGTGCAGTGCTCCAGGTGGGTCTCACCAAACTGGAATGGAGGGGCACAGTTAACTCCCTCAACCTGCTGGTCACACTTCTTTTTATGCAGCTTAGGATATCATTGCCTTTTTGGGCTGCAAGTGTGCATTGCAGGCTCACATTAAGCTTTTCATCTGCCAAATAGCATGTTGTCTACACTCTGTTTGTTTCAATTTACTTGGGGAGGGAGGGTGAAATCATTTGATTGTTCCAAAACAATGATAAACATGACAGTACTTTACACAAGTCCTTAACACTCAGAAAAAAATCCCTACTAAAACATGAATTAAAATAAAGCAGGCATGAAATCTCAGATTTATTTGGAAGGAACACACAGCACCCAACCTTCTTTAAAATAGTTATTATAAATCATTTAATAGAAGTCATATACGTCTGTACATGAGTTGTATGTATAATTAGCTCAGTGTGAGTATTTTCAGGTTTCAGAAATAGCTAGAAAACACAGGACAGATTCAAAGGTCAATAAAGCAATGTTAATATAAATTGTCTTTTAGTCTACTAATTTTTTCCCTCAGTGGTCTACTTCTTTAGAAACACGGTTATTTGCCTCAATGATGGAAGCAGGGAGTGCTGCTTTCTCCCAAGTTAGACACAATTGTCCTTTTTCAATCCATGCTCAGAATATCAGCACTGGCTCAAAATAATCCTGTACCCAGTCCTCTGTTGAGTTATGACTTGAATAGCTAAAGACAATCTGTTGTCCTTTTTCTAGAAAAAAATTAAGAAAACGAAATCACTTACAGTAATAGGACTACATTTTCACTGAAAATCTAAAGACAGGAAAGATTTTTTAAGAATACAGGCAGTTAATCACTGCACAAAATGTTTCTGTTCCTTTATTATCTAATAAGAGAACTAGGGAGATTGAAAAGACATTTGGTTTGGTATGAAAAATTTCATGGAAATATTTATATCTTGAACTCTGATATAAAACATTTTTCCTCCTTCTGCAGTTCCTTTTTTAGCAGGCTTAATGAAAATAAATTAAAATTAAAAAAAAAAAGGGAAGTAAAAAAAAAAACAAAACCAACAAAACCTCCCCACACATTCTTTTTCATAGAAAACTCAGTCAAATTCCATCAATTGGATCTGACACTGGTTCATTATCTCATCTCTATGTGGGTGGTTTTTTGTTGGGGTTTTTTTTTCCAAATGAATTTATATTTGCTTTGGGTAACATGAAATTTTTTATGGGGAGTGCCTAGAAGAAATGATAGTAAGACTCAAAATAAGAACAAGGGTTAAATGAATGAAAGGAGAGGAGAAACAAAAATCTTATTTGCTACTGGAAACTTCTAGCTGTAGTCTATTGGAACAGTATAGTTATTAACAAGAATTATTCTCCATGTGAGTAAACAAAGAAGAGTATTTGTTATTGTTTACAATAGCATGTTCATTAGCTTACATAAACTAGAGGCTTTATAAGCCTCTTCAAATCAAACATTTTTTACCAGGTATTTTAATTGCTAATACCTAGGCAACCATGAAATAAATTACAAGTTGCCCTTGCATGATTTATACCTGGTATGAGATTTGCCACAAACAAAAGAAATATTTCTCTGCTGGATTTCTTTCTGCATCATTTACTCCCTGCAGTTTAGAGCAGATTAATGTGTTCAGAGACTGATTGCCGTAATTACTCTGCCCTGCTGCTCTTCTATATTATGCAAACAAATGCACATGATGAAAGAGAGAAAATGGACAAGAATAGAGAGTCTTAGGCTCTCCTGATATAAAACTTAAAACAATAGGTCGTGAATAAAAGCTAAAACTTTGAGCTAAACTTGAGTGCAGTTCGCAAAAACTATGCATATCATTAGCTCTTTTTTCATGTTGTTTCAATAACATTTTATGTAATAATTTTCCATTAAAAATGTTTTTTAATTCATTCCCTTAATTTAGGAACTTTGGAATGCTGACAGATTTTCAGTATCGGTAAATGTCAAAGTTCTTTTGAAAAACTGCTTCCAAATACTTGTTTGCCAGTAGCAATCATCAGTGGAAAAATTCACTTATATTCCAGTTACAGGAGATGACCATCATAAATTGTTTAGTTTTGCTTTTTTATTAAAAAAAAAGAGTAAAATAAGAATTTTTTAAAAATATGAAAGACTGTAAAACAAAACAGGAAGTTTTGGATGGTAAACCCATAATTCCTACCAGTAATACGCTGACAATTTGTATACACTATGTGTGTCTAAAATTTACACATACACACACACTGATGAAATCACTTGTACCTTTTTCTGACTGCATTTTACCTCTCTAGCACACTGCAAGATATTTGGTCAAACTGTCCCATTTCAGGAAAAGGGCTCAATCCAGTGACCTTCAGGGGTCCCTTTTCACCAATCTTTTTGTGGCCTTAAGAACCCAGCCTTCCTGGAAATAGACAGCAATTCCCATTGTCTTCTGTAAACCCACAATTCAAAAATCTCATGTAAGTGTTCCTGCATTGGCCAAATGGGTTAAAAACCTGGTTACAGTTTACATAAATGTGATAGTTATGGCAGAGAAGTTGACAAGATGCGTTCTTAGTACTGTGTTGTTTTTTTTTTTTTTTCCCTTTTTTGGGTTTTTTTTTGGTCACAAAAGGATGGGAGCCCAACCCCCTGGGCCCTTTGGAGGGGGCTCCCCTGCCGAGTTCTTTTCCAGGGGTGAAGAACGAGCTGGACACTCTTTCTCTTGGTCTTCAGGGCTTTGTTTATTCTTATCTTATCTTAAGTTCAGCACACTGTCTGCACCAGACTTAGCATGTGAAAGGCGAGGCACAAAACGGACCCTGAGCACCCAAAACCAAGGCCTTTTAAAGATATTTTACCCAATTATCTTCTAATACGTACTTTGTTTCTACTTTTCTACCAATAACTCCCACTAACCCATACACGTAACTTCCACACTATTACTCACACTATCCAATAGTCTTCTACAAGAAGTACTACAAGAAATGGAGGGGAAAAGGAACAAGAAGGAAGAAGGGGTGACACCCAAATTCTACCATCTTGTCTCCTATTCACTCTCATATTAAAACCCTAAAACCCTAATTTCTACACTCTATGATACACTGTGTAAAAAACTACTACTGCCATATATTAAAATCCTGTGTGCTCTAACTCATCCCAAAGTTTTGGCAATTTTTCCCAGGGACGAAGGTTAAAAGCAGTGTTCTTCTGAGGGTCAGAATTTCTTAAAACAGGCAGAGAGACATTCTCTGTGCCCTGGATTGCAACACTCCTCCCCCTTTTTTCTTTATTTTTTTAAACTTTTATGAATAATAATAAAGACATGCCTAGAATGGGGATAGTTGTACTTCCTTCCCTGGGTAATTATCAAGAAGTGAGGTATAGTGATTTTTTGTAATTGATATTAATTATTATTTTTCTATTGATATTAAGCCTGTATTTGTAAATTGTTTCCATGCTAGAGGATACCTCCTTCTTAGGAGGACCTGAAAAGATCTCATAGCATTGACGCTATATTAAGGATTAATTCCAAACTTACAATTGGTAGAAAAATCTCTTTTCTTCATTTCCTTTGCAAATACTTTTCACTAATTCTGTGCTCTATCATATTGAAATGTCTGTTAAATGCTGTTTTGTATTGATATTTTAATATTTTTTCCCATTATAGTAATGATCTTCTTAAAAATCAATACACAATATTGTATATGTACATATATAGCATATATTATGTATACACTAATATATAGAATATTTTATGGCTATGTAGATATATGGATATATATAGACATGTAAATACAGATATAAATACAGAGCAAACTAAAAGATTAAATATCATTCAATCAAGAAAGAAAGAAAAAATACAAACTAAAAATTTATCCTTGAAGCAGGATACTGAGAAATGGCAAACTTGTTTTTCTGCCACAAGGAGTTGTGTGCTAAAGCCATTGGCAGCCAGCAGGATCTCAGATAAGAATGCATATTGTCCCTTGTAGAATTAGAAGAACACCATGTCTGCTTATCTAGTTGCTTCCTTTGAGATGTGTGTCTTATTGACATTTGTCTCGTCTGTCTCATGCTTTAAACTCCAAGATCAGATTGCCTTCTCATGTGCCTAAGTATGCTTATGGAAAATGTTGCAAATTGAGCTAGAGCTTTCTTCTTTATTTTTTAAAGTATCCAATGATGCTTGTTTCATCATTGTACTAAGAAATCAATAATAATTTTTTAAAAAATGGATAGAAACACTAAAAAACCCAACCAAAAAAAAAAAAAAACAACACCCAAAACTAAGAACCAAACACAAAACCAAACCCCAAACCCAGAAATCAAACATAATCAAGTAAACAAAATAAAAAAAATCTAACCAAAGACAAGGAGAAAATTTCTATGAGGCTGTCAGTCTGATTAATGTGGCTCACTCGGTAAATGCAAAATGAATATTTGGGGCTCAGGTCTCAAGAAAACCATCTGTTGTCAGAGATCCATAACTGTTTCAGGGCTAGAATGATTCTAGAAGGTATTTTCAAAGGTGAAAGGCATATAATGGCCAAAAAAGGCATTGAATAAATGAACTGGACTTATTTTGCCTGTTCTCTTTTCTCTGCTTCATAGCCCAAAGTCTATCTGCACATAAAAATAACCCTTTTTGTCTTTTTCAGTATCTCCCACTAGGAAGCTTTCTATTCAAAGCTCACCTATCATGAAACTTGCATCTCAACCAGAATACTATTATGTTTACTCAGACTGCTAACAGGTTAATGTGAATTCAGTTAATTAGCAAACAAATGCTAGAATTAAATTTTTCAGGTTTTATGTGCCATTGGATATTGTTACTATGGTTACTAAAACCATGTCATGGTCTTTATAGTCTTGAAAAATCCAGATTTTATTGCACTAAGCTTCCACTGAAAGCCAGCTCTTTGCAGAGGGTCAGGCTGGAGGAGTACATTGTTTATACCACTGTGGTCTTCCCCCTTTTTCCCTGACCCCTGTCACACCCTATCCTGCCATTCTTGCAGTCATACCTGTGACTCATCTACGTTAATCATTTGTTTCTCATGGCTTGGGAAACATTTCTGTGTGTTCTGTCTTGTACCAGAACTTTTCACCCTTGATCATATTACCGCTTAGTAAAGGTGAATCAGTTCAGCAGGGAGATGTTCAGAAGTAATTTCTTCCTTGCCTTCATCTATTAATTACAGCCTGCCATCTCGGATTTCGTAAGTGACAGCATGAAAGATCCCAGTCTGTTCTAGTGCATCCTGAAATAAATTTTACTTAGCAGCAGTTGAAAAGCTCACATATGATACTGGAGCATCAGGAAATAATTTCTCTTGAATTCTATTTATGAGGCCTTAAACCATTACAGTTCAAATTCATAGTCTAACAAATTTAGACTGATATTCACATCCTCACTTATGACTTCTCAGAAGATGATTAACAAGGAAAATAGTCTCAAACTATCTTTCACATTTAATGAACTAGATGTGCACACCTGCTCCATTACACTGTAATAAAGCCCTATTCTTTCATGAAGACCAGAAACAAGGGAAATCTAGCTTATTTAAGTGAATGGTGAAAGCAGAATTTCAGAAACAGGCTTTCCTCTTTCACTTTAACAAGCTTATTTATGCTCATTAGTGTGAAGCTTTATTTCCTTCAGTAAGTAAGGGATAAGATATTTTACAATTCTATGCCAAATTAGAATATTGATGGAAGGAATGGCAGACCTGAACATCATAATGCCTACACTTCTTTCTTAGATACCTTCCTATCTCTTTTTTCTTAAGAAGATAGTAAGTACAGTTATTGTTTGCCTTTTAGAAAAGTTGAATAAAACAGTAAAGTCAAGTCCAGGTACGAAAAGTGAGAGACTCAAATCACTGGATATTGATAACCACCTGTTGTGGTTTGACTGCAGACAAAAACTAAGCCTCACAGAGCTGCTCACTCACCCTCCCCCACTGAGACTGCAGAGAAAATCAGAAGGGTAAAAATGAGAAAACTTGTGGGTTAAAATAAAAGTCATGCATAATGGTGACTCTAGGAAGACAGACGCCATCACTCCAAGTGTGCCTCCTTCCTCCCTCTTCTCCCAGCTTTAGGTGCTGAGCATGAGGCCATTTGGTGTGGGACATGCCTCGGAACAGCTGGGGCCAGCTGTCCCTGCTGTGTCCCCCAGACTCATTGTGCATCCCCAGCCTGTGCAGGTGGGCTGGGGTGAGAAGCAGAAATGGCCTTGGCTCTGTGTAAACACTGGTTACCAATAGCTAAAGCATCTCTGTGTCATCAACAGTTTCCCACAATATCCAAAATATAGACCCATAGAGCTACATTGAAGAAAATTCATTTTATCCCAGCCAAAACCAGCTCAGCACTAATCCTTGTGGATCTGCCTTAGATGAATCACACCATGGCAGATCATGTATTTGTATCTTAACCAGGAGAACTGCTCTGCTGTTTTTCTCTAGCACTGCTTTCTTGAGAACCCTGAAAGCTATGTGCAAGTATTGCATAAGAGGAAAAGACCCTACATTAAGTTAAAAAGTGTACAGAACAGGAAATGATAGAAATAAGTCTGTAAATAAGCCTGAAATAAACAAAAGAAAAATAAAGAAATAAAAAAATCCTTCAAGAAAACGTCAAGTGAAGCTAGTAACCAATGGCACATTTTTCAAAGGGAACATCTAGCTTTGTGTTTTTCTTTCTTTTTTTTCCCCAAGGCATGGATGGACAATTCCTTATCAAAACAAATCTTCGCTCTAAGTAACAGATATAATAGTGTGGCAAATTGAAAACTGCTCCACTGACAACTTTAATTTTCCTTCACATGTTGTGCTAGGAGTCAATGACTGATTACTTTGTTAAGAATACATCAGTGTGATCAGGTAAAAATATTGAAAACCTGAAAAATAGAAAAAATATATTAGCCAGTTGCTCAGCTGCTATATTTCCTAAATTATGAATCAGGCTAAGCCAGAACCTAAATCTTGTCAACATCACCCGATTTTCCATTACTTAAATAACATACCATGAAATCTAGTGGTTAGAGTTTCTTTTTGTATAACTATAACACTATTTTGAAATATTTGAATTTTACATAGTCCCATTAAAAACAAGAAAAGAGGCATTTTAAAGCTAACAATTATTTAATTAAATTTTGAGTTTGTTATTCAATCCAAGAAGGACTGAATTAAGGACTCAACCTTGGGTTTTATAAACATCTCTTTTAGTTTTAATGTATTTAATATTTGGAATCACCACTTACTTTTGTGCTTGCCTCTGATAACAGGTATTTTCCCTGAGCTGATCATTAGATTTATCACCTTTAGTCACTATTCCTGTTAATATTTCTATTTTATTATGTATGAAACAGAACAGCGAAATTTTGTCTAGTGACATAATATTAAGTATTCTGTCAAGAATGATTCCAGGGCAGTTAAACAAAGCATTATGACAAATGATGAAGAAATAACAAACTCTCAGCCATGGGGGGTTGAGAAGTCACAAGTAGTTGATTATTTCATCATCATTTTTTTTCCCCTAACACCTGTGCCCAGATCCAGCATGAATATCTCCTGCATCTTGGTAGAAAAGGACGATATTGTATAGTCTTGTTGTTTCTAATTTTCTGGATTTGGTCTTGGAAATATTTTGTTGCAACTCCCAGAGTCTACAAATGTTGCCTTGTGAGAGTCAAACTGACTTTTTAATATGAAAAACATATGCTGCTAATCTCAGAAATGTCAGTGACGAGTGCCTGTAGACCTGGAAAGCTGCAAAGAAACAGCAAACACATTATCATGAGGGGATAACTGTTCTCTCCTTGAAATGCCTTTTATAGAACAATCAATATCTTGTTAAACGAATATATTTTTCTCAATTTCTCTCTCTCATTTATGCATACACACAGAGAGAAGATTAATTGATATAAATTCTGTCTGATGTAAATTATTTTCTCCGTTTTCTATTCCTTGGTCTTTTACCCAAACTAAAATCAGGTTCACAAACTGGGGAATAGGATATAGCTTTGCTTAATGATAAAATAACTAAACCATATACTTTTTTTTAACTTGTTTTCACATAAATTTTTTAACCTTAGTCAGGTTAAAAGTAATGTGCTTCTCAAAGCATTCACAATTTAATTATAGGGCACTTTTTTTGTTAAATGTGTTTTTTAAGATATCTTGATGTTATTTTGATTTCTCATTAAATTATTTTCATTAATTCAGGCCATTTTACTTTCATTATAACAAATTTATGAATTAATAGTCATGACTCAACAGTGCTTCAGCATCCTGTCAATGTTAAAGAGGTTTAATATGTTCCTGACAGAGACACATCACCCTGAAGTAAATCAGACTTTATCAATTCACCTTTTTTCCTTTTTTACCTCATTGGTTTCTTAAAAAGGGAACAGACAAATGGGAATGCTTTTCTATGACTTCTCAGTAAATTCCCTCTAGGCAATGTAGGATAAAAATCAAAATGCTTAATTATAAAACTTCTAAAAATAATGGGTTTTATTAATATATTCATTAGCAATCTTTGCAAGGGGACAGGAGAAACACTCTGTTTTGCCTTATGATCATATATGATTCTGCATATATACTTCAACTAATCAAAATTTTTAATTACCCAACACTTAGTAGAAGCTCCTTCAAATTTAAAACTTGAGCTTCCTGGTGATGGTTCCTGTGTTTATTCCCATATTAGTCTACAATTATTTTATGTTAGTTTAATGTTCCTTGTTTGTCAGAAATACATTAATGTACCTTTTTCTTTTTGTTTAAATATTTCTTTTTGTGGTATCTTTTAGATGCTTAAATATTTACCCAAGTATTTAGAATATTGTGTTTCCTTTGGTCTGATCTTACTCTACATGAAATATTGTCCTCCTCCAACCTACATTCAGTTTTCTGTGACCCACCACTTAATTTTCTGCAACAGTGTTATGTGGAGATTATTCCTTTCACAAACAAAAAAGCACCTTTCCATTAGATCATAATTATTCTAATTTTTTAAAATTCAGTGAGCATCAAGCAGCTTAATACTAAGAATGTTATTTACTCAGAGCCCAAATAGTCATCTGTTTTCATCCTCCTGTTTTTAAATGCTGTATTCCTTTATGAAACATTTGGGGTTTTATTTTTCTAATTGGTGACTTTTGCAGCATATCAAACAACACTAAAAAGGCCAACCCAAAAGGAATTTTGAGATGCAAGAAAACAGGATGATATAATTTTTTTTTCATCAAATGCAATAAATTATAGCTCTCCCAGTGTATAAGGAATGAGATGACTAAAATATTTTTTACTATTGAAGAGGTGGCAATGTAGCAAAAGGCAACAACAGCATTTCAGAAAAGCTATGAAACATTCTATAGCTGAAAAACTTTGACTTGATTACCTAAATTTCACATGCTACTTGCACAGTTTATATGCTGCTACTGTATTCTGCAATTGAGAACTTACAGGATTTTATACTAAATTTGATTTTTTTTAATCTACTTGCTTTTACCAAACTGCCAGAACACCTTCTTTTTATATGCTCTGAATCTATATATATCTAATAAAAGAACCTTTTATATATAAATCCTCCTTCAAATAGAAGATTTTTGTAACACTGCACTTTCCTGAGTACAAAATGATCCCTTTATGGGTTTAAAATCCATCAAAAGTCATAGCCTGTTTAGAACAAAGCCAGTGCTTGTGACAGGGAATACATGGGAAAATAGGGACAGGATGTCCCACTACAGGTTCTCCATGGCAATTGACTTGTAGTTTCTTTTCCCATAAAAGTTGAAGAGTGACTGCTACAGGTTACCAAATTCACATCTTTTTCCTTCATAAATGACTAATGGTAATGTATTTAGGGCTTCTGAGAAAGAAATTCAGTACAAATTATAACCAGAAATTTCTGTATTCATGATTAAGACAACATGCTTAGTCATCATTCTTTTCTTTCCTAAGAAAAATCTGTGTTTTTCTCAGTAAATTTCATCCTTTCAAAAAAAAAAAAAAAATCTCCCTTAATTTTAGTGATGTTTCATTGAAATTATTGTCTTAGGCTTTCACTCTGTATTCTCTACTCTTATTTCTAATCTTTTTCCTTTTTATTCATTCTTTCTATATATGAGAGTCAGGTCTTTAAAATGTTTCAATTATTCAAATTTTTTTTATCTGACATTCCAGTTAAGGAATTATCTCCAAGGTAAAATACAAATTTGATATTAATATGAACTTTTCTTGTTTTTTTGTTTTTTTTTGGTTTTTTTTTTTACTGTGGAAAGGTTTCCTTTTAAAAAATACTTATATCTTTCTGACTATACGTACTATATATGTAGTTGCATTACATACCAGAATACCTGAGATAGAAACATATAACTGGGCTCTGTGTGCCTGCTTGCTATAGTTGGGCCAAGATCCTTATAAAATAATAAAAGTTGGTTCAGCTGGAAAACTAGAATGAGGTTCAATATGGACTGAAATGATATCAAAAATCCAAGTATCACTTTACCAGATTTAAGGTGGTGAAACTACCTTTATAATAAGGTATGAAAGCCCTTAGCTTTAATACATACAGAGTTTGTGTGTTTATATTCTTTGATCTAACCTAGTAGGAATTTGGTAACACTGAAAAACATTGCTTTTAAGGAAAACTTTCCAAAGATACAGGAAAGGTCAAAAGATGGTAATCACACACTGTACACCCCATGTTCCCTCATTTCTTTCTATCGTTAAGGACCCTGATCCTTGTTAGATCTCCATTAGAACAATTGAAATTTCCTGCAAAATAATTGGTTTTTTTTTAGTCTAACACTGACAGGGAACATATAGTGACTTAATTGCTCAGAAATATCTATAGTCGCTTTTCCAATGAGTTAATGTACTTGAATGTACTTAAGTGTAAATAAAACTCTTTATAGTTGGTGATCTGTCCCAATGCCAGCAGTTGTGTAAATGAGATTAAGTCTGAATACAAGCCTCCATTGGTGGCTGGAGGACAGTCTTAGGAGTGAATTTATGAACTTGTTTTCCTTTTGGAAAAAGGAGGGGAACCTCTTTGGTCATGGGTGAAAATTATGCCTTATTCATGGTGCAGCTATACATACAGCATAAGGTGATCTATAGGCACCTTCCTGGGCCTGATGTGGCATCATGAGAAGTCAGCAAAAGAAATTGCAGTGACTATGAATGACACAAGCCTGCAGTATGTTCCTTGGGAGTGAGTTTCTCATTTAGACAAATATTCAAAGTATCTGTTTTTCCACCAGTTCTGATTGTCTCAAGAGACGAATACACTTCATGCCTTTTCCAATGTTTCTGTCAGACTGTCAGATTACATTACCAAATGAAAAATTGACTCCTCTGGTGTAAAACCAGTAAGTGACAGCATAATTCCAGTTTTGTGTTGTAAGGTGAGAACTCTACAGAGCAGGTCAGAAACGTGATTACACAAAGAAATTCACCCAAGGGCTTTCAAATTAAGCTTTTCAAATGCCATAACCTGATGTAAATTTATAAAAACAGGTTTAATATAGATGAAAATATTTTTACTTTTGCTCAGCTCTTTTAACTCAAGAACAGATGCTGTTGTATGGTTTGTTTTTTAACTTGGCATAGTTCTGAAATTAGAGATGTGCACTGTTGTGCTGAGTTGCACCAATAGCTATGTTTATGCTCAGTGTCTTATTCAGAGACACTTGAAAGCATTGCAGAAGATGGATTCATATGTTTAACAATGACAAAATGTGTGTTTAGACACATCAGGAACAGCAGAACTGGAAAGGAGCAGTTTCCATCTCTGTGGTTCAGGTGAATATCTTCATTAGAGTTCGTAAATCTACAATGTCAGACACAAACATTCCTCTGAGAGGTTGAATGACTCCTGAGAATTCAACATAGTGTGCTTAGCTATACGGCTGGCTCACACTTGAATTTGTGACTTTGTCCTATGGAAATTTCTAATTCATTGCAGAGTGAATGCTCTGTGCTGGGATTTGTTTCTCAATAACTTCTCTTTCCTGAGAAAAGAAGAAAGTATATTGGTGAGATGATTCCAGCTTAATATGTTCTCTCATTTAAATTAAATGTTTGGTGTTCTGCCATTTCAGCCATCAATGTCCTCCGAGTGAGTTTGATTGTCCTTTCAGACAGATCTGGGTATGTCAGGTGCCCTTTAATGATGGATAAAAATGTGTGAACTACTTTCTGCAGTGGGACAAGACAAAGATAGCAACTTCTGACAAGCCACAACAATGTACAACACATCATCTGCTCCTTATGCTCAAGTAAAACCTGCATCCCTACAGAGAGGCAAGTTAAATACCTGGCAATCACTGCCTATGTGCAAGAGTTGGTAAATATTCTGTGATATAAAACACACTGTGGGAGAAGAATGAGAGAAGAATGACCTTTCATATATTTATTGTAGATTAGAGTGTATAGGGACATAGCTGGTAGTTTGACAGCATACAGCCATGATAATTTGTGCTGTTCTTTTTTAAAGCTTGTTTGTGTATCAATGAAGACTGTATTAATTCTTCCATAATAATTGCTTACGTATGAGCTTTGCTGTGTTAATATAAAGGGATCACCACATTAGGATTAAAATGAAAAATGAAAAAAAATTCTCACACTTTTGCATATTGTATACAAATTTTGAAAGCTAGATTGCATGTCAAAATTCTACATGAATGGATTCATCCTAAAAGTCACAGTTAAGATTTATTTTATTTTTTCCAGTCACGATTGACTAAAAATATATATCTTTTCATATTAGTTAGTATTTGTAAAGTAATGCTGCATGTGAATTTGCAAAACAGGTTATCTCCTGTACAAAACCAGAATATATATATAAGTAAAAAATCATTAGAATATTTTCAGACCTAAAATATATGAACAATTGCCATGAATATTGACCATTTTTGTTTTCTGCATTCATTGTGAAACTATTCAGAAGAAAACTGAAAAACTTTACATAAGACTATACTTTTGTGAAAACTACTTTTTAAATTACATCTGAACAGATATGCTATTAAATATTCTCAATTTGGGGGGAAAAATTAAAAATTGCCCCTCAAACTTTTCAGAATAGGAATTTCATAACTTTTTCCTATGATTTGGTTTATTAATCTGATTTATTTCATACTAGTTAGCAAACTATGATCAGATTTTAATGTCTTTGACAGAGCTGACTTGCTACAGTAAGTAAATAGATAAAGGTCCATACTTGTTATTAAAGCTATTTAAAATGTAAGAATGCAGGCAATGATTCTCAGGATTTAGATTGACTACAAAATAATTTGGGAACATGGTTTTTGTTCTTTTCTCTGGTGATATATTTACTATTCTTCAAGGTTAAGAATGGATTCTTCATTTCAATAGCTATATTTAGTGTTCTTTATATTACTGATCACCAAAGGCATATTTAGTTCTAACTCTTCATTTACTTTATATTTAAGGGTCCTAAGCCATTCATAACTCAGAAAACAACTAAAATTTTGGTGTATTTTTGTGCATCATATTTGCATTATTATCAAAGAAACAGAACTAGTTTATGTAGAAGTAGCTTAATTTAACTCACTGGATTTATTTGGTTTTTCCTCTTCTTTTCTGAAAAAAAAAACAACAAACAACCAAAACCAAAAAGCCCCAACAACTTACAAACATAAATCAGTTCTTGAAAATCAGAAAAAAAAAGACAAGAAAATAGTTACATAGCCCTAAAGAATATTTCTGGTCTACTTTTTGTTTTATCTTAAATACACAGTTCAGTTCTTGAAAATAAGGTATACATAGTGAAAGTTATGCTGGAGATATTTCAGAAGGATTTGAAAAGAAATCTTGAGAATGTATTCTGTTTTGATATGATATTCTATCCTTCTTTCACCTCTCATGCTAACAGCATTCTGTTCCAACAGTCTTCATGTCTGCTATAATAATACATTTCAGAAGGAATCCAAGCTGTCCACTCTAATTTTTATCTATTTTTAATAGAGTAAGAAAGAGGAATAAAAATTACAATGGAAAGCATTTTGAAATTGTGTTTTAAAATGCAGGTTTTCCTATGTTAAGAGGTAGTCTTCCATCCCGCCTAATTAATTCAATTTTGCTTTTTAAGGAGCATACCCATACTCCTGCTTTTATGCTTTTCAAATCTCTTGAATTACCTACAACACAAAATTTACAGATGATCTTGTGGGCTGTGCTCTAGCTCAGATACTCAGAACAGATGCTAGCAGCTTCACTTGAGCAAAATCTTTTCTGATTTATTTCCACTTCTGTGATTAATATCTATTCTTCACTTGCTATATTAAGTCTGATCAGATTTTAACTCAAAGCTTGTCATTCTTTTCTAGGTGGCTTTTGGAAAGGCTTATTGATGCATTTATGAGCTATAAAATGTTTGCCTCCTTTTTTATAAGGGTAATTGCTCAGATGTTCCAATCTGGCTGCTCTTCAAAACATTAAGAGTGACCTCTGGTTCAAAGAGGGAAATGCAGGTTATAAGCAGGAAGATAGAGTTTTAATTAGTGTATCTATAATTCCAGCCACAAGACCAATAATTAAATCAGTCTGGTCCAATTTCAATCAGATTCAGATTTTACAGTTTGCTGTGTAGTACTGTAACCATCTTCTTTTAAGCATCTAAATAGCATTTTATAAGCACAATCCTGTGTTCACTGTACTGTGAGAGAGCACTAGAAATGCTGTTAAATGCTTGGTGTTGTACAGCAGGATGAAAAGGGCTGCATCTGACAACCTCAGACTCTTTTAGAGGTCACATCACTATTTGCCAAGGTGGAATTTAGGTGGGACAACAACACCAGCATCACACTGTCCAGCCATACATAAACAGGAAATACTCATCAGGATGGGATTTTTTATAGCTGCACAGTGATTTCTGTCCAAAGGTTTCTATTAAAATGCACATGCATGTGCATGTACCTGCACATACACAGACACACACATCTGATGTACCCTGCCCCACCAAGAATCACTTTCCTGTAGCTGAGACTGTATTCTCAGTAGTGATATTTTGGTGATAGATGGTCATATATGGTGGTGGTGATATTTTATTTCTAAGCTTCTGCTGCTGTTGCTGATGCTGTTATATGCATGCAGCATAAGTATGCTTCTCTTATTCCATATAAAAATCACCATCTCAACATTATTGCAGGGCCTTTTGAGGACTACTTGATTTTCAGTGTGTTGAAATCCACCATATTTGTGAGAAGAAAAATTAAAAAAGAAAGGCAAAACAAGAAACCTCCAAAAGATTATATGTAAAGTAGGGGAGAAACATTTTTGCATAATGCTTCATTTGTCAACAGTACCTTAAAGACTTTTCCTGTGCTGAACTTAATATTTCTGATGAATAAGAAATATTCCTCTTCCTACTGATCAAAACTATTGTTTTGAAGGACGTGGCAATTAGTATAAGATCAGCACGTTTTCTTAACAATGACATGTTTTGCTTGGTGATGTTGCAGATATATTTATTTAGCACACTATTTTTTAAAATAAATAATTTAAATATGAGTGTTAGTATGAGATCAAATATGTTGACAATAAAGGAAACACAAAAATTGGGCTTTTTAGCAATATGATTTTATCACGTAAAGGTTTTATCCCCCAAATTTTAGGCAATCCCCCATGCTGTTGCAAGGACATTTTTTTGGACGAAGACCTTTGAATAATTTTGGAAAAAAAATACAGATGTTTTAGTATCAAAAGACTAAATTTTGTATAAAAATTAAGATTTTTTTATTGCCTATACTTTATGTAGGTATATGTAAACATTTTCCTATGGTGACATTCACAAAAGAAAAATATTTTTTGCAGGGCAATTTTTAGTGTCATTATAAAAAACTTTCTAGTACAGGAACTTTGATTAAAAAAATATCACTTTTTAATAGGTTTTTAATAAAAGAACTCCATATAAAATTATGAGGAAGGAATTAATGATTTCAAATTTAATAAGCTTTTTTTTAGGCAGATTTAGACTTCCCATCTTTAAACCCATGCTAAAAGGGTATTTGTGAAACAACTGACAGACGCCTCCCTAATTGCTACTGTAAGAGAAGAAACCTATAGTTTCTGCTTTCAAATAATTAAACTTAATTGCTAGGTTGGGCCTTAATAATGATAAGTCAATGTTTAAGTCTGTGTGGTGCACAAAAGCAGCTTCACTACTGAAATGCAAACAAATTCCCCACATATCCACAATGCTTTTAAAATAATGTAAGAAGTGAGAATAAAGAGACTCTTTGACAAAGAGAGCCTTGATAATGTTGAAGGCAATAGGTAGGGGTTATCAAGATGAGACCAATCCCATTATTCTTCATTTGGCTAACATAAATTTTACAAATTATGCATTTTTCTCTTTGTGATACTTCCTTCACGATGAGACTCAGAGCTTTGCAACAATTCAAAATGTGGGACAAACTGTCATCCTGTGCAAGCACACAAAGGATGTGAACCAGTTTCTGAGGCATAGATAATGCTGTCTGGTTTTGGTTTTAATATCACTGCAGAATTATATTGCCTTCAGTTGCCCAAACTTCTTATTTTCACATAGGCACACCATATTTATCAAACATAGGAACTCATGAGTCCATCTCTCTTGGGCCGCCTTTAGACAGATGTTGCTGTTGTACAGGACACAGTAAATTAATGCCCCAACTTTCTACCTGTCTCTGTGCCAAAGCCTTGGAGAACTGGGCTGCTGAGGGCAACTGCAGGAGAAAAGTACCAGGGACTAACACAGAGTAGACCAGAAACTCTTGGTTGCCCAGGGAAGCCAAGGACACATCACTGCCACCACTCTTCTGGTGCCTGTTTTCCCAACTGCTGTAGAACAACTTTTCCGTATATTTTTCCAAGCTGTGTGGTAATGCCTGCCAGGATATAGCTGTCCTTAAATTAGTGGTGTATAAAATGGAAATGTTTTTACTATTCTCTTGGATTTTGAGGCTACAGGATGAAGCTCAGTTATAATTTTAGGCATTTTATTGAAGTTATGAAAGCTAAAGAGTAACCTGTGTGCTGTATGTACCCACATCTTTTTGTGTATACATACCTTTGGTTAAGGTAACTAATTTTTTATTAATTCTAAATAATTATTATATTATTTTTGTTATTTTATTTAAATATTAGGGATACAAGATTTAAAAGGAAATCATATGCTTTAGCATTTTAAAGCATCATAGGGAAATAGTTCACAAATAAGACTTCCATGCAACGTACTTTATACATTGGTTTACAGTGATTTTCACTAGTTATTTGCTAGAGGTCTTTTAAGAGTCATCTTAATAGCTAGGTGTAACACTGATCTAATAGAGATGTCCTTGAGAGCTAATTGACTCTTTGTAGGTAGACTGTACCTATTAAATTATAGTAAAAGTATTTTCCAACCTTACATTTTATAGAAAGTTGCTGGGACAAAGAGAAGGAAAGCTTTTGATAGCCACTGGTCTTCTTTCTGCCTAAATTATCTCATGTTCTGTAGCGCCTCTATCTAAAACAGACAGAGCATTACATGGTTCTGCCTACACTTTCAATAGCTTCTAAAGGCTAAAAATCTCTCAGAATGACAGCCATTTACAAAGGTGAGCAGTACTTGTGCATTCAGAGCTGATCAAAGAGTAAAGATAAAGTCATACACCTAGGCAGAAATTAACAACACTTCAAGTTAAGGGAGATTTTCTTACAATATTGTCAATTTATAGTATGCACATTGGCTCTCATTCAGTCAAACAAATGCCAGACCAACTTATTAGTTTAAACAGACAAAAAAGTTTCAAAATCAGAATCTCCTGCAGATTAGGAAGCATCTGTGTTCATTAAGTGTCCTTCAGGCTTGTTTTCCCTCAACAATAGTATGTTAATCTCTTTTTTCCCCTCTTTCTGTTGCACATATCCTATGCAGTGCTAGATGCTGCACAGAAGCACTTATATCAGGAGAGAAAGTAGCCTAGGCTCTTCAACACAAATAATGAAAAATAAGTACATCCTTCCTTTGGCTGTAAAGGGAACCCAAGGCTGCTTTTCTTTCAAGTTAGAGAACTCCTTCAACAACATTTCCCATCAGATTTCTCCTATACACGCACAGAACTGCTCCCAACAGAAACACTTATCTCCAGAATCATTAATAATTGCTTCCTACAGATTGGAAAGAGTTATTGCAGGAAAAGGAAATTTACTCATAGTCAGATGGCTACTACACAAGGAATGTAAGATCCAAGTGTTATGTTATTGTGCCTGTGAGAGTCTTGCACCTGTTATGGTCTCTACTTAATCACCTTTCTCTTTGCCTTCTGCTCATCATATTTCCCAAGGTTGTTAACTTCTTTCTTCATTCCATTGCTAAATCTCATCCAATTTATGGAAAAAGAAAAAAAAAAATTAATATGTACTCCTAATATTTGCAAGCCTTTAAGCCATTTTTTATACCATTTCAGAAAGAAAAAGTGGGATTCATTATCTCAAGGAAGCCAGTTTGTAAACTTTCACCCTGCCAAACTTTATACATCTGTTTAATGTTTTGCTAAAAATGGTAATATTGAAAAGAATGCAACTACTGCCACTAAGTTAGAAACAAATTTTAGCAGGCTCAGGACATAATTAAATACGTATCATTTCTCTTTTTTTCATTTTGTCTCAATAAGAAAGTTGAAGATTTTTAAAATACCATTATCTATGTCTTGTCTCACTGAACTTCTACTGTTATGGTGCAATTTTAAGAAACCCAGTGATGCATATTGTTAATGTTAATTGAGCATTTTATTCAATTGCAGTTCTTAGAATTAATCCAGGTTTTTAAATTATTTTTTTAAAGTATGAGGAAATGTGGTTTAAAATATCTCAACTAATAAAATTAGATAAATTTTAAATGTTACTAGTATGAAGGTATGCAAAGATTGTTGCAGTACTAGTAAAAAAAATTTATCAAAAATATCACTATTTACCCCTTTTAATTTTTAAAAGAAATCCTAAAAATTTTGAGAGAACACTGATGATTTCAATGAGTGAAATCTGTTACTAGACTTCTAAAATTAACTACTTTTTTGCAGAGATATTTCCATAGAAAAGTTACCGTGTTATAAAAAGTAACTCACTAGAAAATAATCAAGGTAGGAATGATCACTTATCTTCAATAGTCTCTCTCATATGGAAGATAATTTATAGGTTTTAGAATAATTTGTCTTTAACTTCAGGGAAATTCTGTGTGAAGGTCAACCTAAGGTTATTTGCCTTCATCTATTCTGCATATCATAAGTAATTAGTCCTGATAGAATAGGCATTATGTAATAGAAAATAAGTCAGTGGAGTCATAATTGTTAGAATATGGTGAAGAAGAAAGTACCTTCCCATTCTCTTTTGAGAACAAAATGAATAAGGATATAATTTCTAGAATTTAATGATTTTCATAGGTTAAATACCTGCTTCAGTTTGTTGAAAATATAGACGTATTAACAAATAAAGACATTTTAAGGATAAACCTCTCCAAGTAATATTCCAAAAATTTTCAACACTTCATTAGTTTTTAAAATTAAATTCAGTGTTTACATTGAAACTCACAGTAGCATCGTGTTCCTTTTTATTCCTCATTAATAATTATTCTGGGATAGTCATTTAGACAACAGGACTGGATACCCACTGGACACTTATCAGATAACATCTTCCAAAAGAAGCTGTAAATACTAACATGTCATTTGTGTCATTGTTTCAAACCAAAAGGGTACAATTATAGCCAAGTGTCGGAGCAACAAATAATATCTATAGAAGACAGGTTGCTTTTTGTTTCCTTTATTTCAGATTTTTGTTTTCCTCTGTAACTTGAGCTCAAGTAACCTAAATCCTGGTATTGATTCTGTTCTTTTTCCAGACTTACCACCAGTAAGTTTAACTGGAACAGTTAAGGACCAAATAAACTGTTACATGAGTGGTATCAGGGACAGAAGAAGGTGACATAGACTCAATGATTCAGAAGGCATAAAAGGCATTTATTAATTGAAATCCACACTTCTTGTAGAGAGCATCTTGGACCTAAGACATGATTGGTCGTTAGGAAATTCCTCTCACAGTATTGGACAAGAAGAGGACAACTCCTTCTTGTAAACATCTTTCACAAACACCAGGGACTGAGAATATCCACAATTAACTACTTAAAATTCTTTCAGTTTTAAACTTTTCTCAAATTATTATCCTTATTTAAGAGGATATTATGATGAAAAAAAGAAGACCTCTTTATTTCCTCTTCTGTTGAGGACAGTCAGCAGTGGATTGTGGTGTTCTGAGAGGCATCCATCCTTCAGAGGATTTTTTTCCTCAAGTGGACCAAGACCTAAAGAGCCTTGTCTGATCTCAGAGGTGGCCCTTTTGTTGGCAGGGGAGTAGCCTAAAGATCTCCCAGGGTCCATTCCATGATCTGCAAAATACTTGTAAGCCCACAACTTCTCCATGTCATGTCAGAGAATAAAGAGTAACTTGTACAAAATTTGAGTAATTTATCCTCACAGACAAAGATATTTTGGACTTAGAGAAGCATCCTTTCAAATCACACTAGGTAAATAAATAAGAATATCAATGCTTTGGATATTTAATCTGTTTTCATTTGCTGTGGCAGCTGGAATTGATTTCACTGCAATAAACCCCCAATTTTTAAAATGTCAGTAGTATCTCAGCATCCCCTCATACGTCATATACTCCAGAATTCAGATATTACATTTTTTTTACAGTACTCACACTCTTTTTACCTATAGATATTTTTGACAGCACACTTCATAAAAAAACCCCAAGCTATATTTACTATCATATTAAAGGTGTAAGAGAACGTGCATAATATTTAGAAGTTATTTGCTTTGCACTGATAAGCATTTATTTGAAGTTACCCATCCTGTTCCTATTTTCTGTTGTTTTTTACTCCCTCTTTACATGTTGCAATTAAAAATCTATACTTAGCCTGCTGATATCTTTTTAAGAGAGAAATGATTTTTTTTTTTTTGTTATTAATGCAGGTCAGTCATGAGATGAAGAGACAGAAGGAGTTGATATGAAACTCCTTTAGTGTTGTGTTTGTTTGAAGAGATGTTTATCATTCTGGGCAAAGGAGTTGTACCAGAGACATGTTTTAAGGGCCTGGAAGCTGAGAATTACTTTCTGAATGTCTGTAAATGCCCATATGGGCATATTGTGGTGTGAAAGTGGGATATTTTGCATTTCTGCAGGTTTACAGGGATATTTTTATTTTTGCATACCCAGCTGATAGAGAACACTGGTCTATTGACATCAGAGAGTCATTCCTGGATGAAATGCATCTCACCTAACTCTAGCTGCCTGAAAAATGGGCATCTAGTCAAACTATTTGTCTAGGTCTCTTCTCCCTCCCCTTTTAGTCAATAGAGAAATAGATTCTGCTAGGGAAAATTCATGCCCTTATCTCAGACACACAACCAAGATGAGATGGATTACCTTCTGGGAGTTGCCTCTTTCTCTTGAGTGACTATATAGGGAGACTACATTTTGAACTCTGACCAGCCATTTAACTTTTAGATGGCTAGGTGAGCTGAAATACACTCTTTGCATACATTTTTAGATCAGATTTCTGTTTGCAAACAGGAAAATTAAAGACCTGGCAAAGCCGTTCAATAATATGGAAGCAAACACTCTTAATGTATGTTAAAAAGAAAATTATGGACTGCATCTCCAGCCTTTCATCTGATGCTGTGTCAGGATCTGCTGGGTTGAAAGAACCAGCCATTCTCAAGCCTGGGAGATGAGGAGGCTGAGGAGCCGAAAGACAGGATGGGCATCTAAGAAAGCTTTAAGTGCTTGAACAGTGCATTCAGAGTGTACAGACAGATTGATCACTACTACAGGAACTGAGAACTGTGTTGTTGCAGGTCAGCTGCATCAGAGTTAGTGAAAGAAGTAAACTAATTTGTATGTCTCTATATCTGGAAACATTATAGGTCGTGAAAGAGAGGGTTCAGACCTCTTATGCTCTGCTATTTCACAAGACAGTTTCAGCAAACAAATCTGCAATTTCCTAATACAAATTTTGAATGGTTCCTCATCACATTGGAATCAAGAATATTGAAACATTTTAGATCCAGTGTATTTATAGCTTTAGTGATTATGATTAGACTGCCACTTTTCTACCAATATTTGAGTACTTTTTCCTTAGAATGTGTATTTAGACCATCAGTTTAATGTTTTGCAGTAAAAATATCTCATATTTGAATAAAACATGCAGCATAAACTTCCTGGAACTGAGTATATTTTAGACATTGCTATAACTCTTAATTGATTTATCAAAAAACAGTCAAAGACTCAAACACTAGAAGGATCTTACATTTATCAAATAGTATCGTTCATGTCAGTGCGTATTTGAATTTTTCAATTTATGACATAAAATTTAGCAAAGACTTTTTTTGTCTCTAAAAATCAGGTAGGTGTAAAACAATATCTTTCTCTAGTTGAACCCATGGAAAACTGTAGAAAATCCATTTAAACAAAAGCCAAAAAGTTCAAATGTTTCAGTGAGAATACAAATCTTTGAACATTGTTAGAGAGAAAAAAAATTTGGTGTTCAACTTCTTAAAAATGTAACTTCCAAATACCGTTCCTACTTAAATCATACTTTAAAGCTCAGTTTAGCAGCCAGTTGGTTTTTATGCCTTTAAAAGCAATGCTGTTTACTTTTTCCTCTTTACAACCCAATGGCAGGATGGACCTTAGCCCTACCAATGTCTAAATATTGCATCACCAGGGTCCCTGGGGTGAAGAGATTCCTACAGGAGCAGGTGGCCCGAACTGGACATCTAGAGTTGGAATTCAGCTGTGTCCGTGCTGGCACCTACATCTGACCTCATCACTCTTGAAGCCCTTTAGCAGTTGGTGTGTGAATTGACACATATGGGTAACCAAGGGCAACCACCAAACTGCAGCCAGAATGCAGAGATGGATTTATTTCATGACCTTGCTAACAATGGCGGGCGGCAGAGGTGGGGCTCGCAATAAGGAAAGGATTCACACGTCCGTGTGAGAGTGTGCTGTCTCTCCACAGGATTTCTGCTTCCAAAACAGGTAGAGGGTGAACAACATTAGGCATAATAAATGTAGTTTTCCCACACTGACAGTTTTAGCATTCCTAACTGCAAGGTCACTTTGAGCAAAACTGTTCCTTCCTCCTCTTCTGCATTTAACCCTTTTCTCCCAACAGTCAGTGAACAGATGCAAGTGTTCTTCAAACATGATTCATTTCACCTTAAATACTTAAATTTGGCTAGATGAACCAAATCCTTGAACTGTCTACTCTGTCTGTGGAGAATCAAGGTTACTAGATTTGATAATATATCTGCACTCAGACAAGTAGAGTTGGATGACCCTCCCTGATGTTTTGTGACAATTTTGACATACATCTACATGTATACCATACTTGATGTAGAGGGTTTGATCTGGTAGGCACCCTCATCAAATTCTTCTGGGGTGATTTCAGTTCAGTATGTAATCTGAGGGAGAAGATACTACAGTTTATAGGGAACTGCTCTAGCAATTTTTGTCATTTTTACACTTTTTATTGAAGCAAAACCTGAAGGAGACAGGCAAAAAAGAATCAGTTTGGGATGGGTGGGAAGTGCTTAATTAGTTTGTGAATGGAAATGCATAGTTATATTGGCTTTATAATTTTTTAATATATCTCACTTCAGTCTTTATAATAAAAGACAGATAGTGGTAGCAAAATGTCATCAGAAGATTTGTTTTAAAATTCTGTTCTTACTTTTTAGAAGAATAAATCTGGTTGCATCTGAAAACATAAATGGAATATCAATGAGGCACTGTGTTTACATCAAGCAATATTACCTTATATGATTATAGGATTGAAGTTGAGAGGAAAAAAACTCCCCGAATTTCATTATGTCCTCCTTCAGCTCTTTGACAAGATTTGTGTTATTCAGATTGATCTCTTGGCAAGCAGCAATTGTCTTAAGTAATTTCATTATGGAGGTGCAGACACAGAGACCATTTGGATTAAGACAACATTTAACACTGAAGTATCTGCTTTGTTGACAAAATTAACAGCTCACTGTCAAGTCAGCAGTACCAATTGAGTACATTGCCAAGTAAAAGGCTTTCAACACTTGTTTTCCAGAAGCCTCACATATCACTAAATGCAATATACATGGGTACAAGGAAATCTATCCTGTTTATTTTACTGTAATCAACTTACACTGGTTGTTTTGAAGTATCCCACTGCCCTTGGGAACAAAGTATAATAGTCCAAATTCAATGTATATCATCCATGTCTAGTGAAAGCATGTTTCACCTTCTGATCCTGCAGTGGTATTAACACTCATGAAACCATATGTTCTTCTTGACCAAGGAATAGAAGGAACAAAAAACTAACACACCAGAAAGAAATTAGCAATAAACAACATAAATTTTCAGCTCACTGAACTTCTTTGTCTCCATAACTCTTGTTCAGCCTGGTGAATGTCACTATGAACACAGTATCTGTGTGGACAGAGGGAAATAGAGTGACATAAAGCTGAAGGCAGGAAGATGCATAGGTTAGCAGCAGCACAGAGCTACATGTTCCTCAGTAAGCTGTGACCTCAGCCAGACAGCTATCCTACTCTTTTTCCTGGTATTCTGAAACCACAGAGAAATGGATTTTGAAGCACGTGTAATTTGCTACATTAAAGTGGTTATGTTGCTGTATTAAAGGCTGCCTTTTGCATCAGATATTATTGGGAACTGCTCTAGCTGCTGGCCATCTGACAAACTAGCAGTGGGCTGCTGATGTACTCCAGCTGTTGCCCCACTGCAGCTCAGATTTAGTGTTTGAGCTTCTGTTGGTGTCCAAAAGCTGAAAAAGAAGCTGAAATAGAAGCCTGGGTCTTAAGCACATGTCAAGAATAAATTTTGAAAATGTTTGTTAGATTTTGGTCAAGGATCATGAGAGGATGGGAAATCACAATAGATGTCTAGGTTTCTTCAGGTTTAGAGCCCAAGGAACAAGTCATTAACAGTGACCTGTTTTGTTAGATCCACTGTTATTCACATTGCACTGTCATATGGTGGTCATTTTTCTAGTAGCAGGAGGTAATATCTGTAATGAGTTTGCAAGGTCTCAAGACTGAGGGTTAGTTGTAACAGTGATTTTTCTGTTTCTATGATTACTTTGATTTACTTCTCTTTAACTTTGTATGATACCATCGTGGTTTTGCAATTCTAACAATGTTGTACAAATGTTAAAATTGTAGAAAGCTTGAGAAATTATACCCTGCATAGACTTACAGAACAGAAAAAGAGATGGAAGGCAAAAGTGCATGTTTATCCACTTCCATTATGGTTTTTTTGCTGATAAAAATTCATAATGTATTATTTTAATATCTGAAATAATTACAATTTTACTAATTATGATTCTTGGATTAGGCTGCTAAGATATCAATTATGCTAACAATAAATTATTGACTTAATATATAGGGCATGCTTGCTTTTTTTATATGCAAAGTTGTGAGCATAAAACTATTTATTCTCTGCTAATTGCCCATGAAACAGAAATTTCCATGGAGGAAATGAATAATTCTCCAAACCTGGAATGAACTTTTCAGTAACAAGCATCAAGCTTTGAAACAGTCTATTTTTCTGCAGAATAAAGATGGTAAGATCAGTCATACCTATATTCACTCACTAATAAATCCATTTCTTTATACCTGGCCTTTGTTGCAACATGTGTTCCTCTCCAGCATTGTTAAGACACATTGAACTAAACTGGAAAAGGATTAAAAAAAAAAAAAAAGGTTCAGAGCCCTGACTGTATTGAGCAAATAAATTATCTTAGGAATTTAAATGCATGTATGAGAGGATATGTATATATATTGTATATGTATGTAAAGACTATATGCATAAATGTATATTTTTGGTCTTCTCCTCCCCATCCTCACTCTTTTTTTTTTTTTTTTTTT
>VWZP01006608.1:833769-935856 GCA_013396995.1 Dicaeum eximium
ATAATGCTCAATTTTTCTTCCTGATTTGAATTTTTTGCCTCAGAGAAGACTAAATTATATTTTTCCGCATAGGAAAGAAATGGTTTCTACATAGACTGTTACAAGAACAGACAAAAAATAGTAAGTGAAAATGCATGAATTGGTACAAATTTCGCTCCTTTTTTTTTTTTTTTTTTCAAAAGAAACGCATTTTATTGAAACATCTACATGCTCTTGCAAACAAGGGTATAATTTCCAGGTTTTTGGCTCCTCCACCTTTATATATTTTCCTGGCTCCTCTTTGCCTATTTTAAAAAGGTCCCTGCTTGTCTGTGTCAGAAGAATCATCACCTCAGTGTCTGTAGGGAAAAAGACTCAATGTAAAATACTTGGTGTTGAGGGTTAGGTTTCTGAAGGGAATTTTCTTCCCCTTGGCTGTCATGGAAATGGCAAATGGGTCTTGGTTAAGAGACAAAAGATGCAGCCAATGCCTTGGTGTACTATTGGAATGGTTCTGGGGCAGCGGGGGGAGTGGAGTGGTTTTTGTCAGATTTTTAGCTGGGCGCGGTTCAGTCTTTGCCTGCCTTGGAGGGCAGAAGATTGTGGGTTTTGGTGCTGGACTTTCCCCTGCCCAGAGGATTTGCTGCTGTTGCTGAAGCTTCCCTGCTGTTTCTCCTTACCATTGCTGGGCTGCTGCTCACAGAAGCAACCATTGGACTGTGACTTTTCGGCATCAACCCCTGTTGGGAGAGACCCTCACCATCTGCATGGGTGCCTCAGGGGAAAACTGGGCCCCCCATCTCCTCCCTCTCTCTGTAATGAAAGCACTAAGGGGAAAAATTAATGTAAAACCCTTAGGAAATGCACAGATATCTATTCAGGTAATTGCAAAGTAATAAGCTTGACATGAAATAAGTGGACTATGTGGCAAATAGTACAGACTCATCTATTCTGTTTTCAAAATTTTCTACTTTTGTGTTTTTTCTCCTATCTCAACTTATGAATCCTAATGCCATTAATTTCAATCTATATTTAAAAATATTAATGCTTCAACAGTCGTAATCCTAAAGCAAGCTTTGTCACACAAACTGAAACCCTAAATATTTAGAAGATATCTCTTGTTATAACTTGATATTAATTCTTTTGGTTATTATTTATGATTACTAACTTCTTTTTGTATATGCCTGTAACTGTCAGTACTGCATTTCTGTCTTTGGGTATTTGTTCAAACATAGATTTTTACATGCATGATAGCACTATTTTCTGCTTCTTGAATATAATCTTTATTAAGCTGCCAAATTCATTTATTTTCAATCTTGTTTTAGAGGCAAAATGATACATGACTGGAAAATTTTAATACATTAAAATCTATTGTGAGTCACAGAGCACTTTACTAAGTACGTATGAACTTTCATTTTGTTTTCTACCAACAAAAATTCATCCTGTTTAATGCTTTAGGGCCATAATTAGCTATGTGGCATGAGAAAATACCTGGTTAATGCAAAGACTACCATTTACGAGAGACCACAAAGGAGCTGGAATATACTGTGTTCCTACCATATGCAATTAACTTGAAATTATGTAAATAGCAACCACACTTTAAGTGGCTGCTGTGGTGTGTCACAGAACAGCTTATTTGCTAGTAACTAATTAAGGGAGAGACATATATTCTTATGGAAAGAAAGAGTTAGTAGCAAAAAATGAAAATAAACTATTTTTACGCATCTACTTAGCAAAAAATCCTAATGATATTGGTTATCACCTTTAATAATATTTTTATAAGCCTAAAAAATATTGTATTTGGTTTCTGTAACAAGGGGCCTATGCAGGGGTGGCCTCTGTGAGAAGAGATCAGAGACTGTCTCCATGTCAGACAAAACCAGTTCCAACCAATCCCCACTGTTGCCCAAAGCTGAAACCATCAGTGATGCTGGTTGTGCCTCTGTGATAACATATTTTAGAAACAGAAAAAAACAGTATACAGCAGCTGGGAGAGACGAGTGAGAAAATGTCAGGGAAACAGTCTTGAAGACACTGAGATCAGAGAAGAAGGACAGGGCTTCTTCCCCACACACCTGGACAGAGATTCCCCTACAGCCCTTGGAGAAGAGCACAGTGAAGCAGTCTCCCTGCAGCCCATGGAGGACATGACACAGGGAATTTTCACCCTGCAGCCCCTGCAAGACACCACAGCAGAGTAGGTACCTGTGCCTGAAAAAAGCTCCAACCTACAGAAAGCACCGCATGCAGGAGTAGGTTTTCTGGCAGGAAATATGGCCCATGGAGGAACACACACTGAACTAGTCTGTCCCTGAAGGACTCTTCCCCAAGGAAACATTCACACTGGAGGAGTTCACAAAGATCTAGATCTTTTGTGGGGAACCAAAACCTGGTGTTGAGGAAGAGTGTGAGGAAGAAGGAACAGTAGAAGTGAAGTGATATGTACTGGTTGCAATCCCAGTGATAGTCAGGAACACTGTTTGGTCAAATAAAGACAATTCTCACTAAATACTGCTTTTGAAGAACACAATTATACTTTGTAAGGGTCTCATAACTGAATTTTTATAGAATTTCTTTTAAACACTAACTTGAAATTAATATTTAATTTTGGCCTTGAGGAGATAATTGCAATACTGGAAACTTAGACATGCAAACACAAAAACTTTTTGATCTTAACAAGGAACATGATCTCCAGCAAGATTACATTCCTGGTGATATAAATAAGAATGATTCTTTAAAGTTATACAGGAGAGGGTATATAATTAGGACAATATTGAAATGTGTCGCAGGTCTCAGGACAGGTTTGTTACATTCTCGTTCAATCTGTACATGATTTTGTGAAGTAGAGTGAGTATTGGTGAATTTATATATACATCCTGATTAGATTTTCACAACTGGGCCCTGGTTGAATGATTTTAAAGTGACACTTTAGTGGAGAGACCTGTGAGAAAACCTGAGATCTATAATTACATCTTGAAAGGGTCATATGGCTGCATAATTTGAACATCTTCCTTACAAATAAAATGTTTCATTAATCTACATTTATCAGATGAAGAAAATGTTTGAACATTCTAAAAACCTCCACTATGCATTAATTCTTGGCTATTCTGACTCAAGATTCTGAGAGCTAGTCATCAAGTTACAGAGACTTTGCATTTGTTTCTAAGTGGCAATCAAAGTGGAAGGCATGAACTGAATCTAAAAAAATCTAAGGCTCCCTGTTTTATCACACTTTGCCATTAAAAGGGGATCAGCAAGCACTGAGCTGAGATTTCAGGACTTCTCAAATTAATTAACCTATTTGTTTCTGGTCTTTGACTGATGATGGTTTGTGGTGGTTGGGATTTGGTTGTTGGGGTTTCTTTTTTTTTTTCAACAAATCAATATAATTTGCATTTTTTAATTTTAAACTATCTGTAATACTTTCCTAGGGCTGAGAGTTCTGGATGTGCATAGTTCCTCCTTGAAGGAGTTCTCCAGCTGTGTAATGAATCACTGGCAATTTGCATCATGACAAGGAAGAATCTGCGATCACAGAATTTTTCTGCTTGTAGTTATTGATTCAAAATAGCTTAATGACAGATATAAAAAAATCTTCAGGAACAGAACAAAATCCTATGGTTTTTAATGCAGTTGCCATTGCAAGTATTATTTTCAATAACATCACTGACTTAGAGTATTTTGTTTAATAAACCAGAGAAAGAACAGTTTCTTAATCTTAAGGAAACTCTCAGATACCTTTCACACCATATTTTAAATAGATAATATTTAAAAGTGTAACTGAATCTGAGAATAATGTTGAATGATCACACTGTGTGATTTCTGGAATTTTAAATCCTGCATAGGAATAATGTGTTTGGGAGTTCATTGGTAGCCACAAACTTTCCCTTATAAAACTTGTTTGCTACTTACATCAGTATTCAGTCTTTCTCAGAAAGCATGAAAACATTGTCAAGAAACATAGAAGTGAAAGGGTCTTGAGAAAATAGTGGAATATTATAGATATTTGAAAAATAAGATGGTGCATACATGACAAAGAGCAACAAAGTATGAACTTTATTACAGTGTTGGTAAGAGCTCAGATTTCATGCAAATAACACAAAAACATCTGAAAAGATTTCTATAGATGTTAGATTTTTAAAGAAATGCAATATAATATGAATACAATAAATGCAATCAGTCTGAATATTGTCTGAGGAAGAGGAGAAGGGATTTCAAAAGATTACAAAATTATTTCTTTCTTTCTTTAAAGCTGGACTACTGAACAAAAACAGTGCAAAGAACATGCTAGAAAACAAACTTCCTAGGTAATTAAATTAGATAATAGCATTTTTGATGTAGCATTTCTTTCTCTAAATTATTTTAGTTAGAGTCTCTTGTGTCAGTATTTTTTTGCAAAATGCATATTTGCCCTACAGGAGTACGCTTATTCCTTATTACAATTACCCTTATTACAATTTTTCAGTTTCTCCAGATGACATCCATCTCCTTTACTGCAGATGCTGACAGTTTGCTATAAACTGAAAAGATACTGAATGGAAAATAAAACAAACCAAAAAAACCTCCACCAAAACCCAAACCATAAAGAACATTGCCATTGTCGCATAAATATTTAATTCAAACTACAAGCTTTAAATCAGTTATAAAACTAACATAGGAGACACTCATATGTGAGTAAGATTACATATAAACATAATTTCATAACAGCGTGATATGAAAATTATTTATAATAGCTATTCCTTGATATTTTGATATTAGTTATTGTTGCTGTTCAGAACAGTGAGAATGTTGTGACACTGACCCCAAGCTTCTCAGAAGGCATGAAGGGAGGTTTATTAGAAACTACACATATTTATAAACAGGATCGTTCACCCAGAACCTGACTGGTCCTTAAACAATACCCCTCACACCATTGGTTAATTAGGAACAACACCTTCTTGTAAACATCTTTTCATAAACATCATGTAGTATACCAAATTCCACATGTTCACAAATACCAGGTGTAGAGATTAGGATAAAAATTGTTTTAATTCTTTCTCTGAGCTTTCTCACAACTTCCCTCAGACAATGTCTGAGAAAAGTTATCTGTTTCTCTCCCTGACTAAAGTCATTAACCACAAGTTATTTCTTAAATTATTGCAGCTTCATGGATCTACTTAAAGGAATAACATAAGGACATTGTTACAGAAAGAATATTTGTTCTAGTCCTTATATGTGCATATGAATATACATTAAAACCATTTCAAATCGGGTCAACATCTATGTAACCTGCATTCTGTGTTTGTTCTTTCTCAGAGTACACATAGTAAAGGTTGTAAGCATGCTTGTGCAGTGTGCAGCAACGCCCACAATTCTGATTCCTATGCTTATGACACCCTTTTTACCAAGATACTTCAGAAACTTCAGGGGGCTTTTTATCTTGAGATCTGGTGAAAGCAAACAAACAAACAAATAAACAAACAAACCCCCAAATACAGTGTTTTATTACTTTAATTAACCAACAAGATTTTCATTTACTCCAGCTACAGTACTTAGAAAGCTTGCTTATGAGTGTAACACAAATGATTCTTTTCATGCTGTTCCCAGCTGTGCACATCCCTGACCTATCCACAGTTGGCAATTATCTTTTTTACTTGCAAGCACTATATTATTTAGAGCTTCAGTGAAATCACAAGACACATATACCACCCTCCTTGACTGACACACTTGCTTGCAATGCTATCTGTCAAAAAAAAAATGAATGATGGAAGGAAAAAGAACAGATTTATTTTACCCTGGATGACAAACAGAAATAAGTTGACAAGGTGTATTACTCACAGAGCTTTATATCCTCAGAAACAAAAACACATCTCTTAATTTATATATGCTTGAATTAATTTTATTTTTATTTCTGTCTCTCTTTCTTGTACCTGGGGCCGATGCACTTTTGGCATTTCTACAAAGAAATTATTTTGCTGATGTTTTGACAAACTATTTGAAATAAATGACATCAATTTTACAAGTGGTGTCTCAGGTGCTTTTATTTCTTAGGGTGATTTTACTTGTTGAAGTAACATTGACTTACACACATCATGAAGTAAGTTGCAAATTCTCAAAAGGCTTATGTTTTTCATTGTTGCTTCTTTTTCAACATGGATTGACATGTCATCTCTTTTTAGTACTCTGTATGAAAGAGCTGTTTCTCTTTGAGTAGTAACACAAAGATTTTCTAGACCTAGGAATAGGTGTGGATATGCTGCAGTTCGTAAATTCACCATTAGATTGGACATGTAGATATGTACTAATTTTTCACTCTCTCTGCAGAGTGGCCCTGTGGCTGTGAGATACAACCCTTAATCAAGATTTATTTTCATTGTACTGCAGTAGAAAGAGCATGGAACAATTGGCTCTGAGACAAGTACTCTTCATATTTATTTCTGTCTTTTCACACACATATTTTATGTACATATATGTGCATGTATGTGTGTGTATCAGTGTATCTTCTTATAATCATTATCTATAGTCATTAAGTCCCATTACACACAGGTTTTTTTCACCAGAATTTAATATTCTGATATTCTTTCCATGGTGAATAATATTTAAGTACTTTGGTGGATGTATAGAAAGACTTCAATACCAAATATGCATAGACTCCTGTGCATATGCATATTACAACTAAGAGAAGGATACCTGATACTTCTAAAATTACTAAATACCTGATACTTCTAAAATTATGAGTGAAAAGGTTTTGCATCTTGACAAAAGGTGCTTTTTCTACACATGTGAGAAAACAGTTTTTCCACAGCATCATGTCAAGAATCATAGTGTCTTTGAAAGTTGGAGGGACCTTTGGGTTGAAAAGGACCTGTAGAAGCCTAGAAGAAAGGCTTTTCCAAAAAGGTTTAGAAGAATGGGATGTACATGATAACTAATTTGGATAGAAAGCAAAATACTTATCACAGCCTGAAGAAAACTTGTCTATAAATAGATAGCCCCACAAAATCCAAGAGTGTGGCCCCAAGACTCTGGACACCACATCAGGTGGATTGATGTTGGAGTCAAGACTGGTAAAATTCCTTTCTTCTTTTTCTACTCTTTATTCTCTCCCTCTCTCTAATCTCTCTCTTCTCTTTCCCCCCTATCCCTTTCTCAAAATTCACTGCTGTGTGTTTACACCAGAGGATAAGGGACTAAGTAATACCAATTTCCATGCCAAGCACATAATTTCCTAATAAACCTGTAAGTTTTAGTGGACTCTGACTTCTTTGGCTTGTATCAATCTTGGGTGGTCCCTTCTTCCTAAAGGTTGAACACCACAGGAACTGAAAGATCATCTAGCTGAACACACACAAACACACACACAACCAAAAGCAAGGGTGCCACTCACTGGGTCAGGTTGCTCAGGGCCCCATCCAAAACCATCTTGAACAATGAGTCAGGAGTTAATACTTTGTATAGAGCACTATCATATAATATAGGGATAAAAAATAGAAGGTCAAATTGGATGTAAGAATAAAGCATACATCAGCAAGTATACAGCACAAAATACAAATACCAAGTAAGGAGTAAAAGAAACATGTTCTGAAAATAGAAACAAACCCCAAAGACTATGAAAGAAGTTTAAACAGAAACAATGGAAAATAATAAACATATTGCATAAAATCTAAGATACAAAGTGAGAAGAGTTGCTAATAAGGAAAGATTTTTTGAGTTTTGAATCCTTGCCTATTTTACATTTTATTTATTTATTTATTTATTTATTTATTTATTTATATGTTTAAAATAAAATGGGGCAATTCCATTTTCATGCGTGTTTTGAAACTGCCTGCTATCTTTGAATGGGAGTTCAGTTCCATTCATATAGTCCCTCTGTGATGCAATTATATAGCAGGTGTGTACTGTAATGATTTAGGAGAACATTTATACACTGAAATTCATAAAAAATTTAACAAGAAAAGCCTCACAACCAACCACTCAGAATTTGATAAAGACAAAAAGGTTAATAATCCATCAAAACCCAGGTCCAGAGTCACCCATATTCTCTGAAAGAGAGCCCTCTTCATATCTCCACAGAAAAATTAGCAGTTTGCCCAGCATTTTTCTTAGTGGCAAGATCACAGCTCACAAAGCTGTTAACAGCATCCTCTGCAGCTCATGAGCTTTCCCTTGAGGAATTGCATCAAAGTGCTGAGCAAGCTTAATGATACAAAGTTTGAGATCTGAAGAAATCATAGCTTCAGCTATTCTGGATTCAGGTTGTATCAGCAAAAATACATCTGAGTAGAAACACAATTTTAAAAAAGGTAATTAAATTCACATTTATTCATGTAACTTTGCTAATACAATAAAAGAAGAACAACATTTATATTTGTAACACTTGCTTATGAAATCCATGTTATGTTTGCTTGAGCTTTGTAAAACTTTCTAGACTATGTAGAATTTTCCATTATTTAGATGAGATCCTTAACCCAGTAAACTTTATATTAGTGCAACTGTTACCACTAATGCCAGCTCAGTATCTGATCTCCAATACTTGGATGCATTATTGTAAAGTGTTAAAAAACCAAAAGCCTTAGCTACAACTTTTAATAGGCATCATTATTTTTTTAAGTTTAATGAAAAAAATATTGAATATGAGACTTGGCAAGGAAAATAAAATCTAACAAGCACACTTGTCCTTTTTTTTTATTTGGGGAGAGATCTGAGGCTGTTCTTTGTTTGATTTTTTGTAGGAGGAAATTTTACAGAACGACAGATTCTGCCATAATAGGATTACTTTTTGAAAGAATTTATGCTTGTTTCCAAAGATTTTCTTTGTTTCACACACAATCGGTTGTACCATTTTGGTTTGAATTGAAAAATACAAAAATAATAATTTTGAGGAGACTGTGTTGTAAATATAAGTGTCTAATTATATATATTTAGAAGATATCCAAGAGTCAGTTTTCTGAGCCAGTGAAAATTTACAGTCAAATTATTAGTCAGTCTATCCCAAACTTAGATGTACTGGTACCATAAGGCTTTAGGGTGTCTCAGAGCAAATGGAGAATAAAGATACACCCAGACCTTGTACATATAATTTCACTTATATATATGATGAATGAGGCAGAATTTAAATTTTGAGAACAGCTAGCTTGCAGTATAGCAGTCCATCCCTTCAGGTAGGATTCATGTTGCCCAACTTTTGTAGTCTAAAACATAGCAGTTGTGTCAAAGCCTTTTATTTAAACTTTTGGTACAGTCTGTGTGATAGCCAAAAGTAAAAATATCATCCAAATGTTGAGACTATGTTTATTCTGCAGATGACTCTTTGTCCTAGAGGTGAAGAAAATTAGCTGAACTAAATTATGCACTTCATAAAACTCCCAGGAGGATAAAAGGATCTTCTGATTGCATATTCTGGCAGCTGCTCCCTTTGAGAAGGGGTTCCTCATCAGTCTGGAACCTCATTTGCATCTATCGCAGGTCTCACGTGCATCGTCTCTCTAGCAGCAACTGTGTTAGGGCAGTTTATGAGATTTTCTGGTAATGGAAGTTGTAAAGAATTAGGCATTATTTTATATAGCTGGCATGAAATTTAATTAACAGATCAGAGGAGAGATTTAAAAATTCTACAACTTGAAGTATTTTCTGCTTTACACCTTGAAGTAGGAAATTAACTGTCAGAATTTTGAGAAAGGTCAACAATGCACATACCTAAAACATTGCTTAAATTTTATTTCCAAAACACAGGGCAATGTGGTCACATGAGACTTTTATCCTCTTCAAGCCCTGGGCTAAACATTCAAGTTGAGAAACTTGAATTGTGTTGATATAAAGTTGCATTTATTTTTAGGAACAACGCTCTCTTCGGGGCATTAAAATCTTGGCTGTGATGGTAAATGCACCCTTATTTGATGTTAATAAAGACGTACAAGTGCTTCTATTTTCCTAATGCATGGTGAAGGTTTTCTGGTTCATCCACAGTTCTGCTATCCTGGGGGACACAGCCAGAAGCATGCTGAACTACTGGAGCAGCACTGGGCTAAGAGTCTTGCTGCCTGAAATACATGGTGAAGGCTAGTCCTTGCTCTTTCTTTTAAGAGTATTAGAAAAGCAAACAGCTTATTCCTTTTGGATTTGAATGGAAAAAGAAAGATCTGGAACAAAACCCACAGTATTTAACCTTTCAACATAGAAAGTAACATTAAATTTTCAAACAGGAACTTTTTTTTTTAATAGCTTAAATGTAAAAAAAAAAAGTAAATTTTAGAGGAGTTGAAAGATATTATGAAGGTAATTTCTAATAAAATGTCTAACTGAGATTTTTGGGGTAAGTCATAAACACACTTAGTTTACATCCAAAATAACAACAAAAAATTTTAATGGAATTATAATTAGCTGACATTTGGAAGATATTGCACTTGCTACTCAGGCTATCTTTATAATTAAAAGCCTCCTTTCATAAAATTTAAAGATGTGTTAGGATGTAATAATAATTTTAATTTCTATTTTATAACCACCCAAGGATAATTTTGTTCTTGATTGTGGTTATTTTTCATGCAAAGATAATAACGAAAATCTACAGCAGTTTCTGAACCCCCTAGAATCAGAGCAGACAGCTGGCCTTGGTGATAGATGGCAGCAGTTGCTGAATAATGGGTAGATGCAGTGTGGTTTATGGGAGCTGCTTGAGAGGCAAGAAAGACCTGTGTTTCCCTTCTGCTCTGGAACATTCAGATGACAAACACATGAATTCTGATGCCACAAAATAGACAGAAGTTGAAGAAAATCTCTACTGAGCATCTGCGACTGCAAACCCACAGTGCAGCGTGTTTGCAGAAGAACAAACTACCTTTCTTTCTCTCTTAAAAGTAGTCTACAGATCTCACCGATAAAAGGAAAACAAGTGGAAATTTATAATTACATAAGAAAATAAAAGAATTTTTACTTAGAAAATTTCAAGATATTTGAGAATAGTGCTCAGTAGATGTCAAAAATGTACATACAAACCTAGTTTACACAGAATAAAGCGCATTCTGAATTTTCATTATGCAGTGGCACGTATGTACGTATATTTAGAAACACATCATGCTATTTACCTCTGCTTATTAGTGTCTCTTTGGACACTAATATCTATCATGCCAAATTACAATTTGGATTTCAGTGTTTGCAAAAGAGGAAAATGATACTTGGATTCCACCTGGGAATGGAAGTTATGTTGCTTTGGAGGCCTTCTTCATGGAACTACATGTGAAAACACAGGGATGCATCTGGCAGATTTTCAGCCAAAACATCAGACAGAATGCCTAATTCCTGCTCCTTTGCCTGGAAAAAAGGCCACTTCATGGCACAGGCCATTCCTCATGTTGTCGTTGACAGTCCTGTCTTTGTCACCTCACTCCAAAAAACCACAGTGAAACTATAAGGGATGTCAGTACAAATGCATCTTTACGACCAGTCAGCAGCTGGGTTTGTATTTTCACTGGATTTTTGCTTCATTTCACAATGAGGCAGAGCAATGTTGTGAGTAAACCTTGCCTCCTTTCTCACCATCTTGGCTCATCTGCTGTATTCTCCTGGTATCATATTAAAGATACCTATGTCCACAGGAGATAATGCCTCATTCATAACATTTTCTAAAGTCTGCTCAGTCTCATGGGTTTGTTGGTATTGATTTATTGGACTCTGGATAACAACATATCCTTTCTGGTGTGCAGTGAATAAGTAATTGGAGTTATTCTTTTTGCTTAGGACTAAGTCTCTCAGAAACAGTAATGGGAGCTGGAAAAGCCACTTAGGTTATTACTCTAATTCCATTAAGAAACACTGGATGACACATTTAGTTGTCAGAATTAGTAGATGACTGATTTTTATGTTGCAAATAATTTATCTGAAGTGCAATTGATCCTGCCTGTTACTGATTCTGATGTGTTTATGAGATTACATAGTTATTCACTAGTATCCCACTGTGATCATATAAAGTATATGGCCACCTTTATCAAATTTTTACTGAGTGAAACTACCCCAAATAAATTTGAAATAGAAAGTGGAAACCAACTTTTCATGTGTGGATGTTGTCACAAAGTTCCAGAATTTCACTTGCAGTTAAAAGGAATAACAGTGTGTGTGCTGATGAAAGAACATGATAGTCATAAATATAGAACTGTGTCTATATAAAATAAATGTGAATTTTGCAAGAAATAAAATGGAGTTCTATCACAAGACTCTTTTTTTCTCTTCGAGTTCTGTTTGACAGCTTTGTTCCTAAAGGGTCACAGCTGAAACCACTGAATTTTGATTACAACAGTTTTATTCAGACATATTTTTTTTTTAGGAAAGATAAAAAGAGTCAGGAATTGATACATTATATCTACTTTTGTGAAATTAGTGTTAGCTCAATCCACTCCTCTGCCAAAAGACCACTGACAGTGATGGTGGGTTGACTATTTTGACCTAGGATTAAAAAAATGATTCTTATGAAAATCCAGTTCAGTGTTTGAGGATGACACACATGACTCACAAACAAACAACAAACAAATAAACAGTTTATTTATACACATTATAAATAATAAACATATCAAATATTGGAAATTATATAAGGGTTAAGAAGAGATGATACAAGTACAGATATGGATATAGATATAGGCATACTTTTTTTTCAGATATAAGGAAGGAATAAAAAAAGGATCTGTTAATATGCTAGCCAGAAAACAAGATAAATACCGTTGCCTCCTTCTGTTGGATATTTTATTATTTCAAACCCTGTTTTACATGTAATCTATAGCTAGCATTTTGTCTCTGAATATATTATTTCACAAACACTATAGCACTGAAGCAGAAAAACTGACACCTAGACAGCATAGTATTAAAATGTGTAACCATTTCTAGAAAGCTGTGTATGGTATGTCACAGCACAGTCAACTTGCATTAGCTTAGTAAATCTGCACTGCATCACTGAACATTAGCTCAAGTTCATCCATTATGGTGCAGAGATTGCTTATTGTGTTCCCAGGGCTCTTTTATATGAAAGAGCAATAATACTGTCTGCCAAAATGGTCTTGCCCTGTCAGAGTGGCTTTAATTGAGCTGAGCCGTAGGACCCTGCCCAGTGCTATTACGGGAGCTGAGAGCCATTTGGTGAATAGCACTCCATGAGATTATGGCTGTTAAGAGCATAATGGACAGTTATTGTAATATCCTACCCAACTAGAGCACTATAAACATGCCCATAGGTAGTCATTTTACCTAGTTATCCTGTTTCCTAAAACAGTGTGGGTCTGATGCTTTGTGTCTGTCTTTATGTGAAAATTATGGTTTATATTGGCAACAAGTGCTATCCATTCTGTGGTCACGAGAAGGAGACAGAAGAGGCCATCTTTAGAAAGCAAACTTTTACTATTTAAATTTCTTCTGCATCTTTAGAGCAACCATTTTACCCATGCAGAATGAAAAGTAATATTTATATATTTTATGTATTTTTCCAATGAAAATATGTTAATGATTCAATTGAAAAAGTAGTTGACAATGAAAATATTTTATTTTCAAGCTTATGAGAGATGGTTGTAAAAAATGACAAATACAAACAGGTACCTGATAATTTACATTTTCAGTTTATTTATTTGAGTAGTTCTGATACTTAAACATATATTCCTTAATTTAAATAATTATTTTTTGGTTTCAAATTGATTTACAAGGCAGAATGTCAGATGAACAGCATGCCTGGAAAGAAACCAAATAGTAACTATTTGCCATCAAGCTTACGTACATTTGCATACAGAAATAATAAATCATAAATCAAAATGAAATTAGAAATGCAAGTTCTTTCTGGAAATGTTAGACAGAGGACATAAATAGAAGTGACCTTCATTTCATGCCTCTGACCGATCATCAGAGATCAAACAAATAGAAATGGTGATGTCTTATGATGATGATGGTGGTGACTTGTGCAATCCCTTTATTTCCATCTAATAGGCTTTTCTTTGTTGGGCAGAAATCTCATATATGAGGCTCACTGTGCTTCCATGCTGTATAGATGATTGAATGTGTTTGCCTAGCACTGAAGCCATGCTGGAGAATCACCTGTTTGCAATACAGTGGCATTGTGAAGACCAGAACCCAGAGCTATTCTTTCAAAGACCAAAAAAACCCTCAAAACAGAACAAAAAACCCAACCAACCAACCAACCAACCAACCAACTAACCAACCAAAAAACAAACAAACAAACAAAACCCAAACAAACAAACAACAAACAAACAAACAACAAAAAAAACATAACCAAGCCCAGGCTTAGACAGATGGGGGATAATCTTTAAAGAATACACTTTCTATAGTGAGTGGAGAGGAAGATAGGTCTGAAAGGAAAAATTTTTCTAATGCAATTTTTAACTTCCTCTAAGGATAGAGTGAAATGCTGTTCTGAAATTATTATTTATTTTAAAAAGTTTTTGAACTATGTATGCGGAGTATTTTCAAATGGTGAAGAAACATTAACAACCAGCCAAAGATAGGTGCAATCTAAAATAAAGCATGTTGGTTCTTTCCTGTGAATTGTTCCACATATCCGAACTGGAAATCCCAGTCTCTGCAACGTATAAGCATTGTGAGAAAAGCACTTATGCTGTAAATATACCTTTGTTAAGTCACAAAATAAAAATAATTTCAAAAGTGGCAATTTCAAATTATCTATGAACTCGTGAGAATCTCTGGAAAACCATGTCTCTAGTAGGCTGCTTCTTCATGTGATCTACCTCTTCATCTGTTGAAATGAAGAGAAGCCATAAAGAAAGCAGTTTGTTCCAATGCTTCCTGGCCAATGGAGAAGACAGCCCCATGCTGCTGTCCTCCCACACCCCCTTCCATTCTTGCCATCTCATTTTGTCCGTGTGTTACATCACGGATTACATAAGGATTTTATAATTTTTTTCAGCTGTACAGAGCTAACTGCATTGTTTAAAAATTAACTTTTTTCTCTTGTCTTCCTGTTTATATTTTCCTTTCCACTCTTTGCCTCTTCTTTCTTCCTTCCCTCCCTTCCTTCTTCCCTCAGTTTCTCTCATTATAGTTATTTTTCGGAGGACTAACAAGGGGTTAGCTGCCACAGCTAATGTTGAGGATTATATAGGAATCTCTCTGATAAAGATTAGCACTGCATCAAAAGGCCAAAAAGCAGGATATTTGACTGACTGCTCAGTCTCAGCAGCACTTGCCCTGACCAATCTAGACCTGACCCTTGCAGCTGTAGGGGCCACGGCTGTAGCCTGTGCACATCTAGAACAAGTTGGTCTTGAGGTGACCTACAGGAGCATCTGTCATCCCTGTAGAAAACTTGCAAGATGAAAGCAAGCAGTGGGAAGTCACTGTTGGAAAGGGTATGTGAAACCTACTCTTAATCACTTTTTCATCACTAGGGAATCTGTAGATTGTAGCTGAAAAACTCTGTAGGGAGAACAGGCATATCACTCTAGGTCAAAAGTGAAATGCCAGCTGGATGGAGGAAATTAAGACATGGTATACCAGCTATTTTGTCTCCCTATTTGTCTCCAAGATCCATCAATCTCTTCCAACTGCCTGTAAAAATGGATAGCTAGAAACTTCCATGCTTGAGGACTCTACTCCTAATTATAACTAAATTTGGCTGATGAAGGAAGGTGGTGTTAAATAGTGTCTTGTGAGTAATTTCATCGTCAATGGAGAATTAGAAAACTGTTCCAAATAACATTACAAACAGCCGAGATATGAAAATTTTTTTTTCAGCTGTCTTAGGTAAATTATCATGCATTTTACAAGCCAACATTTTTTGGGAGAAAGGACTATGCTTTCTTCACAAATTAATTATGCAAAGGGGCTTATACAGAAACACTTGAATTGTACTGACGGAATATTTTGTTTTGTCTCCTCTATGTATGAACAATAAAAATTACATGGTCCATTCTATAATAACAAGTTGTACCATTGTTTTCCATATCTTTGACACTAACACATTTAAATAATTTTCTAATTTCAGTTGTTTTAATAGCTTCTGCTTCAGTTTTGAAACCAAAATGGAAATTAAAGGAAATGAAAAGAAATATCTTTGCAAAAGCTGACTACATATTGTATAAGGGACTTCACCAAAATAAAATTAGTATAAAAGAAGCTGTTAGGTTGTCAGACCTGACACAGACAAACAGCAGGGCAATATTTTGGACCTATGTAGATCCTTTTCTACTCAAAAGAAGAAATTGCTATAGTCTTGAATATCACTGAATGACATCTGTTGAAACATATAACTATGAGTACATAAAAAGCCTTTTCTTTATAGCAGGACTGCAGTTTAAAAAGGATCCTGGTAATGTTTACCACCAGCTATTTTCATACAGCATAACAATAATAATAAGTAGGACTATATAATACAAGAATACTAGTATATTCAATTTCAGGAAATTAACTTTGAATGAATTAAAAAAGCCTATGAGCAAAGTACGATGCACTAAAACAAATTGGAAAAACTTTGGAAAATATTCAAAACTGCACCTTGAAGTCTGAAGGGAATTAAGAGGCAATACGAAACTGCAAGAGATTCCATGAATTATTAAGGATGAAAAAGAAAGTGAAGCTGGAGAAGAAGAAGTAAAATAAAGCAAAGAGACATATTCAGGATTAATTAACATATCTTGATAAGAACGATGTTGATAAGGGCTTACAAATTTAGAAAGCAATCATAATTATTCTTACTTAAAATCTGTTAAATTCCTGTAACTATGGTTTGATCTGAAACTCAATGTGGCTAGCTTAATTTTTCTAATACTTTGAGTAGGGTGATAACAGAGAGACAGAAATATTTTTCTAGTTTATTGTCAACAGTATTTAACACTTCAACAGCCCTCATGAAACAGAGGTTGGAACACAATATTCTTCTGAGTGGTTTCAAGCCTATTCCTTCTCAAAAGTGGCAATGAGATTCAAGTCTTCCCAAAATAAGTGAACAAAGTCTGTGCTTTGGTAGATGATACAATCATTAAAGTTATGTGAAATTATTTTAAAAGATTTCCACAAAAAAACCCCGAAAATGGTAACAAGGCTTTAAAATTATTCTTGTAACCTTCTGTGCTGGTCAAGTTAACTGTGAGCTGTAGAAACAGGATATAGATGGAGGAATTGTGGCTCTAGTAAGACTCCTATATTATGGATAAAGTGATAGGTTTAAATTGAGTCTTTCAATGGTACAAATGTTTTTGATTGGTAACAGTATCTGGTATACTATTTGGGATTTTTTTCTGTATACAATTAGAGCTATTTAAAATCAGACAACCTTGAGAAAGAGCTTTTCCAAGGGGAAGTTGACCATGACAAAGAATTGTCCCAGTGCTAAGACTACAACATCCAAGAGTTGGCCCAGGGGAAGATGACCTCAGCTGTATCTGGGACACTCCCTTGGGTGTGGCGAATTATGAGGACCCCCATATTGGTCCCAAGGAGGTGCCCAGGTGTCCCAGCAGAGTGGCTACAGAGGCAGCAAAAGAGGCAGTCAGTGACCTGCACAGCACACCTCCTGCCCCAGCAGGTCCCACAGACACCAAGCCAGCAGCTGCTACCCTGGCAGGAGGTCCTGAGGAAGAGGAGCTCCCAAGGGGGCAAAGGCAGCTCTTTCTTCTGCCTTCAGCAAACAGGTGACAGCAGCAGGGGCAGAGAACCATCTTGGTGCCCTGCACAGCCCCTGTTGCCCATACAGCTCCTCATCTCCCCAGCTGGAAACCCAAGTCCTCAGCAAGCAGTGGTCTGTCTGCAAGAAATGGCCCTCCCACTTCAGGAAGAAGCTCTGGGCTCTGCAGGGGCTCTTTCAATGGCTCTGCATGGTGGAATAGTCGGTGGATTAGTGCCTGCCCATCAGCACCAGACAAGTCCCCAGGGATGGCTGCTGGCCCAGAGCCTTCGTGGCACCCTGAGGGAGCAACACTGGGTGGGTTTGCTGTAAGCATGTCAATAAAAGATGCTGATTTTCCAAATGTGCTCATCTGTGCCTAGTCCATCTCAGGAGCAAGGCAGGTGCCAGCCTGGCAGCAGAGATTTGAAACTCGATATCGGTATGGTTGGTGTGGCCAAGATGGACACCTGTTACCATGTCAACCATGACACCCAGTTTACACTGTGCAAGTGAATTTCCCCCCAAGGACAAAGGTCGTTGATTTGGAGGTGATCCTGAGTTCCATTTTCTTTGAAATAAAAACCAACTTTTTCTCTTATTTGGCCAGATCCATTTTTATAATGCCTTTGTAATTTTTAGGGTCTAAAGACAGTAAAATAATTCTTGTTTTTAAAGAGAAAAAAAAAGGAAATTAATTGGATATTTAAATTGGATAATTAAAAGGACATCATTTTCTTTGGCAGTGAAAAGTGCACTAAACAATAACATCACCACCAGTGAGGAAGGGAATCCACCAATTCTAAATATAAGCATTGAAAAAAATACAACTATATTTTTTATCACCAGCTGACCACCATGAAGCATAAATTCCTTCTGAACAACTTGGAGATCGTAATAGGGGAATTCTGCTCAGCTGTTACCAACACCAAAGCTTTCCTCAAAAACTTGCCTTAGGGCATGGCCTTGCCTTGTCTCCATGGGGCAGGGTTTGTCTCAGCAGAGTGGGAGCAGGGGGAACGCATTGGCCAAGCCCTCAGACCAGCACTGGGGTCCTGCACCCAACTTTCTCTCTTTCTCCTCTGTTACACCACAAGACCCTTCCCATGGAGCAGCCTTCACAGCTGGGAGCTGTGTTAATCCACTGCATGGATATCACGTTTCACTGACTATCTCAATCCATTATTTATACATAGCTTAAAATACTTCTGAGGGTGGCTGAAACTTCTGACCACTTGAAAGGGAAAGAACAATGAGATTTGAAATGGATGGCTCATGCAAAGGACAGGAAAACTTGGTCTTTTGGTAGCAGGGGAGCTGCAGTGGTGGCCTCTATGAGAGGAGATGAGGGGCTGCCCTGTGTTGGACAAAGCCAGTCCCTGTAGAAAAGGCTTGCTCCTGGTCAAAACTGAGATTATCAGTGAAACTGGTGGTTGCCTCTGTGAAAACATATTTATGAAGTTGTACAAAAAGGAAAAAAAAAAGAACCACAAAAATTACAAAACCTGTGAGAGAAGAGTGAAAAAAAAGTCAGAAAAGCATTCTTGCAGACACCTAGGTCAGAGAAGGAGGAGGTGATCCCCGATGTGTCAGAGTAGATTCTCCTGCAGCATGAAGAAGGTGAGGCAAGACGTCTCCCTGCAGCCCTGAGGATCACATCAGAGCAGATAAATCCTGCAGCCCAAGCACGATTCCATGCCAGAGGAGGTAGATATGCCTTGTGTTATGATCCAGTTATTAAGGGATGCCTCTGCCTGAATTAAGGTGCAAACAAGATCATAATTAAAAGTATCAATTTTATTTAACAGTAAATGTGAGGAAGAGAGAGAGATAGAAGTGGGAAAAAGGGTCAGGGAGGAAGAGAGAGTAAAAGACAGAAAGAGGCATTAAACAAAATATCACCACTACAAGAACTTCTGCCATGTCCTGCTTGGTCCTTTTTCATGCTGGTCTGATTGGCAGTGGGGGTCCCAGAGTGTTCTACTGGAAGTGCTACTTTTATACAGTCCAAGTCTCAGGCATAGGTGCTGTTCCCATACTTTGGGAGGGCATATGTGTAAGCAGCTGCTTCATTTCTCACAGTTTACCACAGAAATTTTATACCCAGTGAGGTCATTCAGATCTGCCTCACCAGGCCTGGAATCTTCCTGGTGTTGCCATTTGCACTTATCACAAGCTTCCAAGCCTGCACAGTGGAATTTTGTCCAGTGTGCTAATTCCAAACCTTCACCTCCATTTAGGTTTGGTATTAACACCTTCCCATTTGCCATATGTGCTTAAGCTCCTGTTGTGTGGATTATCTTATGGCTATTTCCTTCTTTGACAGTGTTTCTGAGAGTTCATTGTGCTCTTTAAATTTTTACACTTTGACAGAAACTGCAGTCCATAAAGACCAAATGATGGAGCTGCTTCTGACAGGAGCTGTAGCCTTTGGAGAGGAATACTTACAGGAGCAGGCTTTTTGGCAGGAGCTGTGACCTTCTAGGAGACCCACACTGATCAGTCTGTTCCAGAAAGAGTGAACCCACTGGAAAGGGCTCACACTGGGGCAGTTCATGAAAAGCCGTATCCCATGGAAAGGATCACATGCTGGAGCAGGGGCAGTGTGGGGGGAGGAAGAAGCAGCAGATGTGAACTGGCACTTGCTCTTATTCCCTGATACTCTGGGCCGCTCATGGGGATTTCAGATAGGAGAGTTAGGAGGAAGGAGAAAAGTTGAGCCTGGGAATAAGGAGAGGTGGGGAAAGCTAGCTTTAATTTTGGTTTCATTTCTCATACACTGCTCTATTTTTACTTGACAATGAATTAAATTTATTTTCCCAAGTTTGAATCTGTCATGTCTGTGAGAAATTTCCCTGCCCTTTTTGTCTTACTTTCTTCCCCTGTCCTGGTGAGAAGAACTGAGAGAACAGTCTGGTTGGCATCTGGCAGCCAGTCAATGTTAAATCCATCACATGTGGTGTCCATGAGGCAAAGTAGCAAGGGCAATATTCGGATGTCCAGAGAGGCAACATGCAAGACCCGAATCCCCTGCAAGCAGCAAGCCTACCTAACAATAGGTCAGATCAGTAGATGGAGGCCTTCCCACAACAGGGAGTCACCCACTGCCACGCTGATGTTTCCTCCTAACATCATCTCCTTGCCTCTGCTACCACAGAGGTGTCCACTTGCAATCCAGGGAACACAGTCTTTGCCTGGCCCTCCTGGAGGTTTGAGCTTTTGTTTGCATGGGCTCAGAGAAGAGCCTGTAAATTTTGTTTACATAACAAAATGTAAAGTGCTGTGCCATCTGCCCTTTTCACAGCTGCTTGCCCTGTTGACAGACGCAGCTCCCACAGCCAGGGACAGCAGCTCCAGGAGCCCCAGCTCTGTGAGATGCACCAGGCAGCCCTGCAGCCCCAGCTCTGGGTGGCCCTGTCCTCTCTCCTACACAGCTATGCCGTGCCTGGTGTGTTTGCTGCAGTCAGGGGGGACTGGGCACAATGACACCTCAGCCCTGTTACTGCCCAGTCCTGTGCTGCCTTCACCAGCATCTCCAGCTGTTTTCCATGCCCACAGAGTGATATGTCTGTTAGCTGCCTCTATTTGTTTTGGTTTTATCACCTTTCTATATCTTAAATCAAAGGATTCTCCAAGTCAAACCCATAAATTTCAAATCTTTGCTACAATCTGTGAAAGAGACTATTTTTTTACTTTATTGCTGAATCCAAGATTCCTTCTCCTACCTCTGTTTGCATATGTAAGGATGTAAAACATTTCACTTTGAATGATTGCACTGTACCGAATTTGGGTTCAGGCTTTCCTGGAGCAAGACATCGCCATTTATTAAAATCCATGTAATCCAGTTCATTCTGTATTTAATATCAGTTTCTATTTTCAAAATATAGTCCCCTGCATTTTTAGAAATCATTGTTTCGGGCCATTATAATTTACATGTGCTTTTAGGATGTATATAGTTTTGCTCCTGATCTGTACAAGTTCTGAAATATACAGAGATATACAGCCAATATAAAATAATTTTACTCTTTTGAAGAGAAATTAAAATTATTCTTATAACACCATGGATATTATAACTAGATTTATATTGCTAGTATTATCTTTGTTTCATAATTATTTCTATTATTATTCCTTTTGGTTACACAATGAATGAGAGGAAATTGAAACAGAATGTCTTATAACCTTATGGCATAATAGTGATTCTTTTACACAACTAATAAACATGTCTCTTAGCTTTGTCAATCTGATAGATTTTATATCTACTAAATATGCTTAGTGGTATTATTACACATATATTTAACTTTTTTTTTCTACATATTTTTAGTAATTTTCCTTAACTGGTAAATTAAGCTGAGTGAAATATTTTCACACCTTCTACAGAAGTATACTAATCCCACATTTTAAAAAATAGTTCATGGGAATGTATTCAAGATTTACTAAGACAATATTTCCAAATAGTTTTTTCCGATACAATTTAAACAAATATAGTGTAAAGGTAAAGTAGGCAATTTTGAAGTATTTTGTTGGGGACTAACCCTTTTCTCCTCTGTACATTGTAAACCTTTAATCTTGAACTGTTCCCAAGCAATATTTTTAAATGGTGATCCTCAGAAGGAAACATTATATGTTTACATCAGTTTTATCTTTTTTAAAAATATGCAGCAGATTTGAAAAGAAAAAAAAAAAGTGAAAACTCCCAGAACTTGGGTATTTGGCTTCCTAATTTTACATAAATTATCAGATAAACTTAGGAGCGAGAAGCCTGTTTACACACAATGAAGCACATAAAAGCAGTGTAATCTAAATGGAAGAAATTGATTTTTAGTATTGAATGAGAACATTGATTTTCATCCTGACAAAAGAAAATAGCGTCATTGGATACAGTCAACAGGAAATGAGGTGTCTTCTTTGAAGTATATAATACAATGACCTGGTAAATATATAATCTCCTCAACAAGCAGATGCCAACACCTACACTACAAAAAGAAACACAAAAAGTGTCCTAATAATAACAATAGATACACTGTGCTTCATTATTCACTGCCACCATCATCACTGCACCTTTTTGTGGAGAAGAGAGATAAAGATGATTGAAATGAAGAGCACTTCACATCACAGTGAGCAAATAGTATGGTTTTTATATAAAATATAGTCAATGATGTATTTGTTGAAGGTTTTGGGGTTGTTTTTTTATTTGGTTATTCATTTAATTTTTTAGTTCTGCCGGGTGAGAAAACTTTTCATAAGACTATAACATAGGTTTTGAAGCAGCAAATGTACTTGACAAAATTTAGGAGCAGTGTAAGGCAGCTAACACCTACAAAGAGTAATGCTGTCCCAAAAAAACCTGTCAACTTTTAGGATACCTATGAAATGCAGCCAAATGTCATGCTGTGTTATTGTTGTGTTAGTATTTATGTTTGTTTACCAATATGTAGATGCCAATTCTGTCCTCTGCAGGAATTTGAGGTGATGGTCCTTCTTCATTCCTTTTGCTCTGTAGCCCCCTTGTTACAGCAGTTGTGTGCTGGTTTGATGATTACTGCACTGTGTTAAGAACTTCAGGAGACAAAGAACTGGTAAGCAGGTAGACTGGCAAATATCTTTGAGTCTTAATTTGAGGAAGCAGAATTGCTTTGTCTAAATATTCTGTTATTCTTTTAATGAAAAGCTCAAGGTGGCAGTCATACTCTGAAACAGTCCTTGTGAATCCACTTCATTGCCATGGTAAAAAATTTGCCTTTTAGCATTTTTTTCTTCTGAAATGTATTTTAAAAACATCTAATGTACCTGTTAGATTGCTATTTCTGACCTTGTTAACAGCACTCTTCATGGGTAAAAAGAAAAGATGCTTTTCATGAGTAAAAAAGAAGCACTCATTGGAGATGCTCTAGCTGTCATTATTAGGCTTAAAATGCAACAGCAAAAAAAAAAAAAATTAACAAACCATAAAAAGAAAAGAAACATCACTCCTCAATAGAAAACACAACACCAGAACATAGTGTGATCCATCTACCAAAATACATATAATTTCCATGGCTACCAAATGAGATGGAAACTTTGGGGGTTTTATCACGACTTGAGGTATTTTAATAGTATACATGGTAGATTTTTAGTTGTTTTTGTTTATTTCGGGATAGTCAGCAATATGCATCTTGTTAAATTTAAATACAGGTTAGAAAGTAGTCACATTTAGTCACAAGGGTTTTTTTCACACTGGATATTTTGGGAAGATTTGTTATCTCCTTTTTATGTAGACCTCTGATCTTTCACAAGCATGAAATTATACCTAATTATATGTTTCCATATCAAAATCTCCTTTTTTTTCCCCTCTGTTGACCAGAACACAGAAGAAAGGTCAAACAAGTTTTCCAGTTGTCCATCTAAAAAATAAACTGAAGTCCAGTTCCTTAATAATTGAGTAGGGATGCCCCAGTACCAGAAAGGATAGGCTGGATTTTTTTTATGCCTGTATTCAAACCACAGATTAAATAGCTGTAAAATTATTATAGCTAGGGATGCAGAAAATTAGCACTGACTGAGCAAGGCTAACACAGATCCTTTAAACAGATCAGGATGATTTTGTCAGGTTTTTGTTTTCTGACCAGGAATCGGTGAAAAGGTCTTAGACTGTGACCTACACATTTTATGGATCTTTTGTGAAATAACTGTATTTTAAATTTAAACAAGCAAACACATCCTGCCACTGCCCTCTACCCTACTTCCAACCCTGAATGGAGTGGATTTCTTTTCAAGTTGGGGTCATTCACTTCAGAGGGAACATCAGAGGTTTCTTCTAGAGCTGATATAAAGAGATAGCAAGATTTTTAGTGTCTATTCCACTACTTTTAAGCCCTTCCACAAATAATCCTGGGTTCAATTTCACTTATATTAGGTCACAGTTTCTCTAATAGTCTTGCCTTTTATTTTAATTTTATATAATTTGAATTTTAAACTCATAATATCCTCAAATAGATAACGAGATACCATTAGAGAAATGGTCAAGGCCCAATGCATATTTTATGAATGAAGGATTACTTCTCCTACCCTGTGATCATTAAAGAAATATGCATACAGTTTTAGTTGTGAACCTTCAACACCCATATAAAAAGTAACAGAACTGTTAAAATTTTATTCCAATTTCATTATAACTTTTAAATTATCAGATTGCTATTACCACTAATGGATTTAGATTATCCACTACCAAGTTTGAGCCCAAATATGAAGTGCTGCACAAAACATCTAACTGCTATTAAGTACAAAAAACCCCCACATAAAATTAGAAATGTAATCTATTGAAATAGATACTTTGTAGACATTTGGATGGAAATTGTGTTGGTTCCTAGGGACCTAGATTAACATCTGTACATGGTGCTGTACAGTATTACCCTAATGGAGCTACTATTTAAAGAATAGCTCAGTAATCTCCATTATGGTATTCTCACAGAATTTGATCCAATTTATTTGCAGTCAGACAAACTAGATAGCTATCTAGCTTCTAGCAAATCATAAAAAAATAACCTAAAATCTTAGACATAACAGTGAATGACATTTTGATGGCATGACATACTCTATTGCACTAAGTAGCAAGGCAAGTCATTGCTGCTGCAGAATTGTCTTCACTTCAAGAGCAGCTAAAACCAACAAGACTGGTAACATTTTCAGTATTCTTTATTTTCCATGGATGTTTAGGAAAACCCTTCCTTTACTTTGGGATTTTTTTTTTAATCCTTATTCATAATTTCCTTTATCTTATTGCCTGGGTTAGAAATTAATTCTTTTCCAATGGACCGTTTGGCATCACTGTTTCAAAGGGCTCTGGATCAAAAACTTTAATTCAAAATGCAGAACTGGCCTCCATGAAAATATATTGTGGTTAGTTCTTTGGTTTCTTGTAAGGAAAGGAATCAGATATTCAAGATTAGTTTCAGGTTCAGACTTTTTCAGTATCAAATAGGATATCAGGAAATATATAGAGAAATAGATGTTAACATGTAAGATTAAACATAGAATCTGTAATAGATTTATGCTAAATAGATCTAAGCTTCAGTTGAACAAAAAAACTAATGAGATTGTCTTCTGTTGAGTACAAGTCCATGACAAGGGCAGGGGGAGGGGAAGGGAAGGCTTGAACTTAATTTGAATCTAAACTAATGACCTTGTTCAGCTTCATTTAAAATCCATTAGCATTTTCAGCTCCCACCTTTAACAGAATATCAATAATTCATTAAAATTAAATTACAATCACAATATTTTAATTTAGGCAAAGTAAGGGAATAAACACACATCTGTTAATCAAAAACTAATGTCACTCTCCTTTCCTTTGCAAAATTCTCCACATGAAAAAATTTGAAAATAAATATTGTAATATGCATAAGAATTTTGGAAAGTTTCCAGATACTGGCAGTTCATGGTATATTTACCAGTTTCAGATTTGGCAAGTGGCGACAATATTTTCTTAGACTTTTCAAATAATTATTCAATTATAAAATCGATCTGATTTCTACTAGCTTAATGTCCCATTTAGCTCATTGTTATATTGGTGCCTCTGAAACCCACATAATACAGGTTAAATATTAATTCTACCTAATGCAATTCCAAATGTTCTTTATAATATATTGTCTATACACCTTTTTACAGTGAAGAAGTCTTAGAAGTTTTGTTTGATTACTTTTGTTTATCTATTTTTTCAGATATTTTCTACAAAGAATGGAAGAGAGTAGCTAATCCATACTGTAGAATTCTGCAGATGTATAAGAATGCAGAGTTCTACATTAAAGCATAGATTGTGAATTTATAATTACACTGTATCAGCCAATTCAAACATTATTATATGCTGTAAAATAAACCTCACAAATAAAACACAAAATATAGAGGTAAAAACATGTGATGCTGGAACTAGTGCTGTGCAACTTCTCATCTGAAAACTCCAAATATCTATTGTGAAGTCACTGAGACTTCTTTGCAATCACTATAGTATGGAGGCTTGTGCTATATGGAGACTTTTTGTCCAAGGTGGCAATAAGCCCATCATTCATAAATAATTCCAGGCAGCAGCATTGTTCTTGTTAATTAAAAAAAAGTTCCATTATTTCTTCAAGGGGTTTTCATTTTTGGAAAGGAACAGGTTTTAAAGAATATCAGTTGCAAGCACAAAAAAAAACAAACAAACCCTGTTCTTCATTAAAAAACAAACAAACACACACAAACGACAAACAAACAAAAAGAAAAAAAATAGGCTTATCTTGTCCACTACTGTGGGAAATAGCCACAATTAAACTACAGTGAAATTGTTTTAACTATGTAACTATTAACCTGGCACGTTTGTTACTGTGATTGAGTCTTTTAGAAAGGGAGTTCTTAAATTTAAAATACTAGAGTAACAAGAACAGGAGGAGAGGAGAGGAGAGGAGAGGAGAGGAGAGGAGAGGAGAAGCAACGAGAAGAGAGGAGAAGAGAGGAGAAGAGAGGAGAAGCAAGGAGAAGCAAGGAGAAGAGCAGTAATTAGAAATCTAGTCATTTAGAAGAAAGGAGGCATAATTTAGACGCTCCCCTGAAGATGTTAAGTGAAATTCATTCACGAAAATGTATTCTGTGGGACTTAAATATGTGAATACAACTGGTTTGATCTCTCCAGAAAGAATGATCATCGTACATGTAGAGATGGTCTGGATCTCATGAGACTGTGGACTCCTTTGGATGTTTCTATTGCTGCTAAGGATTATCTAACAGTCTGAGCCACCAGGGTAACAAAATACGTGAGTGCACATCTGCTTACAAACACATACCTTGATTTGATTTCAGGGGCTTGAATCTATGAGTGGAAATTCCAGTGAAAAGCTTAAATGGCTCATGTGAGGCTGACCATAATTTTTCTCTGTTCAGGAGCTGACAGTGCTACTTGACTTCTGTCAAATAACTTGATTGCAGAATTGTTCTCAGAGATGTTAAAATGTTTTAGGGAAGGCAAGGTCTATGAGCTATAATAAAGTTGATTCTTGTCTTCTTAGACACAGTTTAAAAAGGGATTATTGTGAAAAAAGATTGAGACATAGGTTAAGAGAAGAAGAAAGATTAGGCATCTTTTTATATGGCATATATAATATAAACCTGCAGCATTAGCACAGTGTTAGCAGTTAATTTATTCCATAGTTGTATACATTAAGATGTACCAGTTTATCTGAAAAAAATCTCCACAATTCCTTTTGTCTGGTTGGTTTTTTTTGTTTGTTTGTTTTACCAAAAAAAAATGGATTTGAAATAAAAACAGACAAGATGAATAAAATGTACCAAAGATATAAGGCATTTTATAACATAGATAAAAAGCTATCTAGTGCATTTATGTATTATAAGTTAATAATTTAACTTATGGTCCTTATTGAAGCTAATAAGGTATTATTTGTTACCTGTGAGTAATGTAGTTTAAGTAGGAACCGTCATAAAAGACTTCTCACTATTAACATGTGACTTGCATTACTAATATAAGATTGTTAGAATTTACCTCTACTTATAAATAAAATATAAATCAAAGAAGCCCTTACTTCTTTTACTTAATTTGTGTGTAGTACACCTGAGTTAAACAGGAATATTTATAAAAATAAAGTTGTACATATGTATGCTTACATAGAATGCAAACAATGTTCAATTTTAGATTTTAAAATTTTTTATCACTAGTTAAGATATCTTAACTTTCCTTTGCCCAATTAGTTAATGAAACCCATCTGATGTGTTATCAAGCTACTTTTGGCCTACAAAATACCTTAATAGTGCTTTAGACAGGGGTTGCAGGGTGGGGGAGCGGGCACAGTTATTTTAGCCGGAGTTTCATGTTTTGGTTCAGTTTCTTTTGATTTGGGTTTTCTCTATTTTCTGTGGAAATAGCAGACCTTAAATTATAACTTTTTTCTTGACAATATTATGATGACCCATAATTTGATATTATTTTGCATATCAAATAACCGCCCAATGCCCTTTAGAGGAATTCCATTAACTGGAAAGACTGGGATACCTAAATCTCAGGATAGAACAATTTCACAATTTCAAGTTATAACATAGAATCATAGAATCATAGAAAGGTGTGGGTTGGAGGGGACCCTAGAGATCATCTAGTTCCAATGCCCCTGCCATGGACAAGGACACAATCACAACCTACATCTCAATCTAAATCACAACATTCTTCAGGAAAACCATGAAAGAATATATGTAATATATGCCATGCCATCACAATCATTATATAAGTTAAGCACAAATTTTGTATTAATGTCTTTTTAAGAAACAGATTGAATTAAAAAATGCTTTCTTTTTTCCCCATTTTAAAAGTGTATTTAAGCAGTAGAATTGCAAGNTAGGTAGGTGGAGATATGAGGAGTGACGCACAAGGGACCAGAATGGTGGGAGGAAAAACGCCTATTAGGGATCACTTAGGGGAAGGGATAAGCTCGGAATAAACCAAATGAGGGTTAACATGGGGGTAAACAGGAGCAATCCAAATACTTTATGAAGATAAATAATAATTATATAACTAACATAAGGAAATACACAAAAATGCAATGCTACAGCAGACCTTAAATTATAACTTTTTTCTTGACAATATTATGATGACCCATAATTTGATATTATTTTGCATATCAAATAACCGCCCAATGCCCTTTAGAGGAATTCCATTAACTGGAAAGACTGGGATACCTAAATCTCAGGATAGAACAATTTCACAATTTCAAGTTATAACATAGAATCATAGAATCATAGAAAGGTGTGGGTTGGAGGGGACCCTAGAGATCATCTAGTTCCAATGCCCCTGCCATGGACAAGGACACAATCACAACCTACATCTCAATCTAAATCACAACATTCTTCAGGGAAACCATGAAAGAATATATGTAATATATGCCATGCCATCACAATCATTATATAAGTTAAGCACAAATTTTGTATTAATGTCTTTTTAAGAAACAGATTGAATTAAAAAATGCTTTCTTTTTTCCCCATTTTAAAAGTGTATTTAAGCAGTAGAATTGCAAGTATCTATGCCATTGATGGTTTAATGTGCTAGCTGCAAATAATTTACCTAAGTATGGTTAGAGATGAAAGCAGCATGCTTGCACTCTTGCATCCATATCATGTTGTATTCTGCTGGTGTCAGCCTCTAGGCTCTCATTGCCAAGAGCAATTCTTTCTTTTTCTTTTTTCTTCCCTTCTTTTTTCCTGCAGTTTAAGAACATGAGAAGTACAAACTATCAATTCTTCACAGGTACTGAGCAAACTGCCTCTAAAATATTCTTTTAATAACTTCTTCAGGGAAAATAGCCTTTCAGTCAAGGATACCTCTAATTGTGTTGGATTTACTTGACATTTTCCTAGGATCTTACAAAGTGATGAGAAAACTGAATTTGACAGTAAAGGGAAATTTTTGACATTCACTTGGTCTCTAGTGAAGTTAAAGTATTGCTATTAAAGAACTACTACCTCTCAGGATGCTGCAATTATTTTTCTCAACATTTTTTATTTGCCGAATAAGAGATGCAGATATCCTTCTCTTACAAAGCTTCTAGCAACAAATTGTTTCTTTTTATTATAGAGAGGAATCATAAGTAACACAGACCAGACAATAGGGAGATGAGACATTGCTGAATTATTGAAGCAAATGAATAGAATTAATCTTGAAATTATTCTCTGAAGAGAACAATCAGGTAACTTTTAAATAAGCATCTGTTTCACATTATGCAGTTTCTAGTAAAAATGTGTAATTTATACAGTATTCCAAATTGCTTTTTACAGTCTACTTTAAAGTTCAAGGTTGCAGGACTAATACATAAGGAGAAATTCCTGTCACTGCTTGGCTTGAGACTCATTCTGTGGCAACAAGCACAGATTTAAGGCAGTATAAAGTCAGGTCACTTTTATTCAAAGTTATCAAACCAGTTGCCATCCCTATTTTCATTTTCAATAAAGGCTAATGAGTAATTCCTCATATATTTTATTTCTCCAATTATGTCCATTACTATTGCTTTTCTTCCATTTTTCCTCATTGTCTCAGCAGGACGAGAGGAACATCCATAGAGATGATTCATAGACCTCACATTGTCAAAACTATTTTTACCATGTAGCTGTGTAAGATGTTTCCTCAAAAGTAAGTTTATGCACAAACCACATGTCAGAGGAGTTACATTCATGGGGCTTCTTCTAGGAAACATTTTTAAATATTGGTATGTTCTGACAATGTGAAGAGATAAGCATTGAAAAAGCTGGTTGGGTTACTGTGCAAGCTCCATCACAAAACATGTTTCTAATACATCAGGAAAACACCTGGCTTTAAAGATCAAACTGGAACAAAAACCTTATGGAACACTTGTGAAAATACTCTTGGATTTATCATGTAATCTTTGTTTAAAAATTAAACCCTTAAATGAAACAGTGTTTTGTGTTTATGAAGAATAGATTTTGATTTGGAAAAAAAAGCAGGAATTTCATGTAATTTTAAATAGTTTATCTACTTTTTTATAAAACAGGGACAGATGAAAAATTCTGTAGAGGGTTCCAGGTTTGGAGTAATTCATAAGTTTTATCAGCTAGTGAGAAAGTAAATATATACTTATAATCAATCTTAAATTTGCATATAGTCAAACCAAAGAACGTTTCAACATGATGTTGTGAATAAAAGTGGGTTCTCATTTTCAGTTTCTAAGTTTTTAACTTTTTATTCTGTCACTGTGCATTGGCCCACTTCAATATTTTAATTTGTGTGAGGATGACTAATTCACGCTTCAGGAGTTGTGCCCATTAAAAGCAAAAAAATGGCAATTTATATTTTGTTTAGAAATTTCTTGTGGATATTCCTGTCACTAGATGATTAATTGCCTTAAAAAAATATTCCTCTGTGGAGGAAATCAGCTTCTGGGAAGCTCCTTCCCAAGAAACCCCAACACTAACCTATAAGCAGTATTACAAAGAGTAGTCAAGTAGCCTGAGTAGCCATCTGTCCTGGGATTCTAGAACTAATTACAAATTGGCCTGAAGGTGAAAATTTTGGTCTCATGGAGGAAGAACAACCGCAAGTGACACGGGCTGAAGAGGCTCCACCGTACAACCAACTGCCAGTGGAGGAAGCACGCTACGCTCTTTTCACTGATGGTTCCTGTCGCGTTGTAGGGATGAACCGGAAGTGGAAAGCAGCTGTATGGAGCCCCACACGACAGGTCGCAGAGGCCACTGAAGGAGAACGTGGATCAAGTCAACTTGCAGAGCTTAAAGCCGTTCAGCTGGCGCTAGACATTGCTGAAAGGGAAAAATGGCCAAAGCTCTATCTCTACACTGATTCGTGGATGGTGGCCAATGCTCTGTGGGGATGGCTGGAGAGGTGGAGAGAGGCTAATTGGCAGCGTAGAGGAAAACCAGTTTGGGCTGCTGAAGAGTGGAAAGACATCGCTACCAGGGTAGGGAGACTGCCTGTGAAAGTCCGTCATGTAGATGCCCATGTCCCCAAGAGTAGAGCTAATGAGGAACACCAAAACAATGAGCAGGTAGATCAGGCTGCAAAGATAGGGGTATCAAAGATAGACCTGGATTGGGAACACAAGGGGGAGTTGTTCCTAGCTCGATGGGCCCATGATGCCTCAGGCCACCAGGGTAGAGATGCCACCTATAAGTGGGCACGAGACCGAGGGGTGGATCTAACCATGGACAGCATTTCTCAGGTTATCCATGACTGTGAGACGTGTGCTGCCATCAAACAGGCCAAGCGGGTGAAGCCCCTCTGGTATGGGGGGCGGTGGTCCAAATACAAGTATGGGGAGGCCTGGCAGATTGATTACATCACCCTGCCCCAAACCCGCCAAGGCAAGCGGTACGTACTAACCATGGTAGAAGCCACAACAGGATGGTTGGAAACCTACCCTGTGTCTCATGCCACAGCCCGCAACACCATTTTGGGCCTTGAAAAACAGGTCCTTTGGAGGCATGGTACTCCTGAGAGGATTGAGTCAGACAATGGGACTCATTTTAAAAATAATCTTATTAACACCTGGGCTAGGGAACATGGCATCGAGTGGGTGTATCATATCCCCTATCATGCACCAGCCGCAGGCAAGGTGGAGAGGCACAATGGATTGTTAAAGACCGCTCTAAAAGCATTGGGTGGGGGGTCTTTCAAGAACTGGGAGCAGCATCTAGCAAGGGCCACCTGGCTAGTTAATACTCGAGGTTCCACCAACCGAGCAGGTCCTGCCCAGTCTGAGCCCCTTAATATAGTAGATGGAGATAAAGTCCCAGTGGCCCATGTCAGAGGTTTGTTGGGAAAGACAGTATGGATTCATCCTGCCTCGAGTACAGGCAAACCCATTCGTGGGATTGTCTTTGCTCAAGGACCAGGTTATACGTGGTGGAGAATGCGGGCAACATTTGGGTGGGGGGGGAAGAAGGGGAAAAAACAAAAGCGGGAAAAAAACAAGCAAAAGCAAGCAAAAAGCAAAGCGAGCAAGCGAGCCAAGCAGCCAAAGCGAGCCTAAGCTAGCAGCAAAAGCCAAGCCTAAGCTAGCAGCCGGGGGAGGGGCAAGGCCATAGACAAAACAAACGGAGCATGGGAACAAGGGAAAAAAAAACCGATTGGGATACACAGTTGAAAATGTCCTGTCACCCCAGGACACCATCATAGACTTTTAGCAATAGGATTTGGCATGGATATAGGTAGCAGTTCTACATCCTTAATAAAAAGATTTAAAGCCATATATCCAGTGCCTATCTAGGTTCTATGGAGGAGTATCTCAGAGAATAATATCGTCCAACTTCTTACTGAAGGTATTTCGTAGACAGAAGTATGTGAATACAACCCAGAGGATGAATATATGATATTAATTTAATTCAGTCTTAAAGCCAATCATATGGTAATAAAGTTCCATGACTCTCCGTTTGGTCCAGGTTTTTGGATCTGCTCCTCTCACTAGAATGTGACTGGTTGAGGTTTTTGAGACGGAAGAAACAAAGTGTGTGGTTGCTGTCACCCTTTTCTCAGACACCTGCACTGTGTCTAACCTAAAAGACTGCAATCTGTTGAATTCTTGTTGAAGAAAGGCTACCATCATGCTTCAGCTCTTATTCTAAAGTCTGGCATTTCATACAGAGTTGTATCCGTCACTACCTCTGAAACTTAAAAGTATCAGAAACAGGATGAAAACCATGAACTACTTCTCCATAATTTCCAAATAGAGTGGTATCTCCAAAATACTTTCCATGCATATATTGCAATCTTGACACCCTCTAACATCCAACTTTTTTTCCTATCAGACTGGAGGGGGCAATTCCTGAACATCATTGTCAAAGGAGAAATATGTGTCCTATGTCACTTTTTTAAAAAAAATAGCACAATTTGCCCTTGGTGATGTGCTATTGTTGTTGTTGCCAACAGTTTATACGTGTTTTCTTCATTTATACGGTTTTGTGCTTTGCTGAGATATGTGCTTTACTCTTTCTTATTTTTTATTACTCTATCCATCTTCAATAAGAAGTACCATAATTTATCAATAGATATGCAAAGACAGAACCTCATTTACACCTGACAGAACTCTAGTTGCTAGGAATAAATAAACCACTGGATTGGGATTCTATCAAATAAAATTTAATAAGAAGAACATTAGGGCACTGTAATGGCTCCCTGCAGTTTCAACCAATCCACGTGAACTTGGAACAGAAGGATTAAAGAGTAATTGTACACTGCAATCCTGTTGCAATGTACAGAACTGTATGTGCACAGAATTTTTCTTAACAACAAGAGGACTACATTTTATCCCCAGAGGCAACTGGTATCAGCCACCAGTAAAAAACAGTTGGAAGAAACCAACATAACAGTGGCTTTCTTATGACAATGCCTTAGTGTAAAGCAAACAGTGCATATTGTGCCTATAGTGTAAAAAGGTGGTTAACTGCACAGATATTTACTTTCCTTATTTATTTTGTGAAAATATGTCTGAGTAGATGCAAAATCTTCTGTGAAAAAGTAAACAGTGGTTAGCCTGGTGGGCTGCTTTTGCACGATTGTGTGGAATTTTCAATGTGCCCATAATTTTATATTTTTTCCTAATAAGTAAAATTATGTTACATTTTGGTTTGTTTTTTTTTTTTTTTTTCAAGAGGCAGAAATACACAAGTTAGTCAAGACACTCTTATCGATCAGAAAGATATTACAAGTTTTTTGTTTCTTTTTTCCTGTTTCTCATGATTTAGAGACTTCAGGTTGAATTTTCATGTCAGAACTATGAAAGAGAAAAGGCTTCAGGCTTAAGAAGAGGATTATAGTTTTCTCCAAAATCTCTCACAGTAGAAGTTTCAGTCAGATTTTCTTTTGAGCAAAATATGGCCTCATTGCCATTGTAAATTTCTGTTTAATCTAAGCCTCTTGTCTTAGGCAATTTTAAGAGGGCCTGTATATGAAAAACTGAGAAGAAAGAAGAAAAAACAGCCAAACTGAACAATAAGGATTAATTTTCTCACAATATATTTTTAAGGAAGTCTCTTTTTTATTAAATGAAAAACTAAGTGTAGTTTGAAACCGTATTTCAATCTTAGCAGTATCAATGTATTAAACAAATTCTGTTTCCTGTGTTATAGATAAGATTAGATAGATAAACATTTCCACTATAATCTTTATTTTCAAATCCTAACACAAAATTATCACACCAGAATTCCAGTTCTTCATCACTTATTTTCATGGAAAAAGAGAACTGATTATTTGGAGATTTATTTGCTTTGCAGAATTATTGAGTCTAATTTATACCAGTACATGATTTGACCACAAATTGCTCACTGTGGTTTTACTTTTGCCATGGGATTAATGATTTAACATTTGAGCCTGTATTTTGCCACCTGGATCACACGCTTTGCAATTATTGCTTGGATGACCTCAACTTCTGTGGGTGAATTTCACTAAATCATCTGAAAAAAGTAGTAGTGTGATTAAATAATTAACACCTATAGGCCTGAGTTTCATCTCCTGAAAAGACAAAAAAAAGCACTTTCCTTTTGTTGTATATAAGGAATATTGATATGGAAGTCCATTTCAACAAATCAGTCTATTTGCAGCAGAAAGATTTTCCTTATTTTTAAACTATACTTGTAATCTCTGACAAAGAGTTTTTCCATGACTACTTTAAAACAATAGTCCATTTGATAAAGAAAATATAAAGTTACTTACCTTTTAATAAAACTGTAATTAGCATATAACCTTAAGAACATATATTCAATGTTTCCATGAAACTTTGAGATATGAGCCTAAAATTTCCCCTTATAGACTACCTTAACACAGATATGTATATGCACTTTAAAAAAATATATATTCCATATTCTCATCTTAACATTATATTTTAAAATAATTTCTTCAGACAACCATTCTTTTCTAGAATTTTCAGATTTTTAGGAACTAAAAAAACCTGAGCAATGTTCTAATGTCTATCTATGTTTTTTCCAAATGATATGTAAATTACAAGGCAAAAATTCTTGTCCTCTTGAAATCAACAATAATTTTTGTATTGATGTGAGCAGAAAAAGTATTCATACAACCCTTTTTAATTAATTTCTAATTTTAGTCAGCTAGACCTATTTGTTTTTCAATCAGACTGAAGTAACTATTTTATTGGAACTAACAGTCATATCATAATGCTTTCTGTTTTCTTTGTACTGATGTATAGGCTAAGGCTCGTAAAAAAAAAGAAAAGTAACTTAGTTACACACCAACAGTGGAATTTCAGAGAGTGCCTAAAGTGTCTTCCTTCCACACTTAACAAAATATACTTTGTTCTGCATCAAAATTACTTGTCTGCTTGTCTGACTATTCTACTCTAACCTAATTTTCCCACTTCACTGATCAGAGAGGATTTTCCCACTGCTTTTCCCAGTAACAAGAAGTACTGACTTCAATTGCTAAAAGTCCTTATTTCAGATCCTTTCACAAAAAGTTATAGGCTTGTGGAGGATGCAATAGTTCTGTCCGTAGCCATCCTTATTGTGGACACAGAGGGTGTTTCTATGCCTGTTTTGGGAGATTCTGACCCTCAGAAGAACACTGCTTTTAACCTTTGTCCCTGGGAAAAATAGCCAAAACTTTAAGATGAGTTAGAGTACACAGGTGGTGGTGTGTGGTGGTAGTAATAGTGTGTCACAGAATGTAGAATTTGGGTTTTAGGATTTTAATATGAGAGTGAATAGGAGACAAGATGGTGGATTTTGGGTGTTGCCCCTTCTTCCTTCTTGTCCCTTTTCACCTCCATTTCTTGTAGTACTTGTTGTAGAAAACTATTGGTTAGAGTAAGTAGTAATGTGGAAGTTACGTGGATAGATAAGTAGAAGTTATTGGTAGAAGAGTAAAAACAAAATATGTGTTAGAATGTAATTGGGTAGAATAGCTTTAAAAGACCTTGGCTTGGAGACATTTGGTGCACTTTGGTCCATTTTGTGCCTTGCCTGCAGCACGCTAAGTCTGGTGCAGACGGTGTGCTGAACTTAAGATAAGATAAGAATAAACAAAGCCCTGAAGACCGAGAGAAACAGTGTCCAGCTCATTCTTCACTCCTGGAAAAGAACTCATCAAGGGAGCTCCCTTCAAGGGCCCTGGGGGTTGGGCTCTCATCCGTGCAGAGAACCAAAAAGAGAAAAAAAACACACAACAACACTTATAATCTTTTACTGTGTTGTAAGAGAATATATAGAAATCAAAGTTTTAATACTGTAAAATAGAAGGATCTCAGTACAAAAGTTGCAATAGTTACACAGAGACAATTGCAGATGACTGAATACAGATTTTCCAAACCAAATATGTTTAGTTCGATGTATTTTCTAATAGTTCTGAGACATAACATTTTCATTTATGATAGTGTTCTGCAAAGCCTTCTGGCCATTGATGCCTACACTAACATAGGAGGAATACAGCTAATAGAAAGTCCTGGAAGTGTGTAAAAATAATGAAGAGGCTTCAAACATTGCATTTTCCATAAATTAATTCCCTGTAATCCATATGTATTTTCTACAGTTCAACAAATCCTTTAAAGATGAAAGCTTTAATTTAAAATCAAATAGTATAACAATTGCACATTTTCTTGTCGCCCAGAAATCTCTATTGATTTTTTTTCCCTTCAGCAGTTATTTTCTTCAAAATAAAATAATAACTTCTGTTTGTTGAATTTCAATTAGATCCAAGAAAGAGAATTTACCAGGGGAGATATCTGAGAAACCCCATGCATCTTTATGATACAGACTTGTTTGAATACCTCTGTTTGCATTGTCTGCTCACATTAAATCTGCCCTCTGGGTAAGACGAAAATAAGTGAGAAATGCAAATATGCATTAAGTTTTGTGTCACTGGCTTACTTTTTTATCATTTCAATAGACATTTCAAGTGAAATTTTACCCAGCAGGATAAGACATCTTACAGACAGGTGTTAGAAATTCCATGTCCAAAAGGGATGTATGAACTATACAGGGATTTGGGTTCAGTTTGAGAATTTCTTTTTTCCTGATGAGACTTATAAACACTGCGTGTCTTCTTACGTAATCCTGTTTTTTTTGCCAAAATTCAAAACATTCAAACCTTTGCTCTTTCTGTCTTGCATTATGATCATGAGGAGGTTTTGGTAAGACCTTCCACAGATTTTAAGCAACACTTAGTAGTGGTACAAATTAATTGAAGCCCAGGCTTTCACATTCTCATCTTCACTCTACCTTGACCTTGCATCAGCCAAGTATGTATATTAACTCCAACACAGAAAAACTGACTTGGTGTCCCACAATTTCTATTTACAAACACCTACACACATAATTAATCTCTTGGGTTTTTATGATACCTTTGTATATTATTGAGGGAATAAATTATATGCTATGTGATTTGGTTGCAAAACTTGAACACTTGAGTCCGCCAAAGAAATAAAGTTTTGCCGATAAATAATGTCATTGCAGACACCTTGCTGTTTCTTCTAAATTTTTTCTGCGAACAACAATGTTTAAAATGTACAAGACGAGTGATTCACATGATTACTCACCACACAGGACTCTGTGCTACCCAGCCACACACTTTGGCAAACCAGAAAAAACTCAGCTCCCTTCCATCCTCTCTGTGCATGGCATCAAATAAGCCCAGCACTCTGGTCATGCCCCTCCTGGATGCTGCAAAAGTTAACCCTGTCCTGGACAAAACCAGAACAAGAAGTCATGTCTCACTGGGTATTTCCTACAACTTCATGTATAAACATTTCAAAATGTATGCATGTGTTTCAGATGGTCAGCCTTCTTTAATGGTCCAGCCATTCCTCTCCTCATTTATACTTGTGCCTGATGTTAATCCGTTCCAGATGCAGAATCCAGCATTTGGACTTTTTAAATTTCAACCTGTAAAGCACTGTTCAATAGTTCAATCTATCTTTAAGGGTGGTCAGACTACCATGTCCCCAGACAGGTTAAGGAGTTCCATCTCTGGAGGTGTTCAAAACCCAGCGGGACACAGCTGCTCTGGATGACCCCATTTAAGCAGTGAAGTTGAACTAGATGATCTCAAGATGTCTTTTCTCACTTAAACTAGAATCTGGGCTTTGCAATAGTATCTATGGACAGAATGACCTGGAAGCATTGGTCAGCTTCCAGAGCTGATATCATTGGTACTAGGAAGACCTGGTGGAATGAGTCCCATCACTAGAGTGCTGGGATGGGGGGGTCTATTGTCTGGACAGACAGGACAGATGAGATGGAGGTCTCGCACTGTACTTAGTGGAGAGGTTTGATTGTACAGGCATTATAGTTAGTGATTGAGAGCCTCTGGGTGTACATTAGGGAAATGTGAAGCAAAGGAGAATTTTAGAGGGTGTCCACTACAGACTGCCCAGTCAAAACATAAGCACTGAGGAATTTTTCTACAGGCAACTAAGAAATCTCTGGGTCAGTGACACTTGTTCTTCAAGAAGAATTCACCTTTCCAGACATAACCAGGAATATCGTGCTTCTTTAAAAAGCCAGTCTTGGAAATTCTTTAAGTTTGTAGAAGATAATTTCTTGTCAAAAGTACCCAGTGAGCCAACTAGGAAATAAGCTTTTTAGGACATATTATTTGTAAATAGAGAAGGACTCCAGGGGAATGTGATGGTAGGTGGCTGTCATGGTCATGGAGATCATGAAATTATCAAAGGAGCAAGTTTAAATTTTTTTCAATAAAGAGAAAAAGACAACAGACTTGCTACACTGGACTTCAGGAGATCAAACTTTATTCAGGGAGCATTCATTAGAGTACTCCTGGGAGTTTGGTTTTGAGGGCTTAGGAGTTCATGAGTGCTGGTCAGTCCTTAGGAAATATTTCTTAGAACCACAGGAGCAGGCAATTCCACAGTGTCTTAAGTCAAGCAATCAGGGCAGAAGACCAGCTTGGCTTAACAGGGAGTTCCTCATGGAGCTCAAGAGGAAAATGAAGTTGCATGGTCTCTGGAAGTGAAGTTGAACTGCACGGGAAGATAATACAACTGTGGCTGATATATAGAGGGAGAAGACACGAAAGGCCAAAGACTATCTAGAGTTGAAAATGGTCAGTGTTGTGTCAGACAATAAGAACAACATTTAAAAGTATGTTAATAGCAAGAAGTAAGTTTCTTTTTTTTTTTTTTTTTCCTGTGTTCAGAGGGGGCCTCCTGAATTTGAATCTGTGGCTATTCATCTTGTTCTGTCACTGGGCACCACTGAAAAGACCATCAGTGCCATTTCTTTTCTGCACTCCATTATATATTTATATGCATGGATGGGATTTCCCTTCAGTACTCTCCCTTTCTAAGCTGAACACTCCCAGCTTGCTCAGCCTCTCATTGTATGAAAGATACTTTTGTTAATGGAGTACAGCCTTCATCCTTCATCCTTCATCCTTGTACAAATATTTATCCCACTAATGTAAATGTATTAAAATATTTTTTTTTCCTCCCAAGGAAGCATTCAAATTGTCAAACTGGATCATCTCCGTAGCTGTCTATTTTTCTGCTTAATCAAGAACTTCACTTTCATAAGGACAGGACTTATGACTAATGTGCACAATATAGTTATGAAAAACAAGGGTTAAAAACAGGGAGTAATGGAAAATGGCTAAAAATCTTTTATATATTTCATTTCCTTTCTGTGTGTTCCGGCCACTGTGTTTTTAAGAAAAAATTTAGGTGCCAGATATTTCAATAAACACTTTTCTAAAGTGAATGAAGAACATTTGCATTTTTTATATATTCTCTGTGCTTTCAGGGAATAGACAGACTACATCTCATCTAGGTGCATAAGTTTCTTCTACAGTTAACAGATGGATGAGAAGTCCTAATTTAAACCTTGTTGGCTCACTACACATGCACAGCTTTTTATGTTTTTTTAACAACTTTGTATTCAAGCGATTAGATGCAAAAACAAGTTAATTTTCCCAAGTTCATGTCTGTTTTGTCCACAGCAGATATGACAAGCAACTTTTTGTATTTATCTTGACCCATAAACTTTCTCATCCCTTTTTTTCCCCAATTTTGTTCTTCCTTCCCACGAAGGAGGGGAAGTGAGTGAGTTTCTCGGTAGGAGTTTGTCTACTAGCCAAAGCTCATCCATCACAGCGTGGAACTCTACTGAAGCAAAGGATATTTTCCTTAGTAGGTCAATTTCTCAGTCTAGAAAAGAGACAACTTTACGGAGATACCCATCTAAACTTCACCAAAAGTGTTTTGGATTTAATGCCATTAATTTATGCAGGCTTTATAATTGCTGATTAAGTGGCACACTTTCTTATATTATTTTATATACTCTCTGACAGAGAACTATTGCATCTAAAGCAGAGGAGCATAAACATTTGAAGAATGTAGTTTTAACATATAAATCAGCATACTGGTAGAGAGACTTGTATTAAAATTTTAACAGCAGTCTTTTAACAGTTACAATAATGAGGTTTACAATGGATTTTACAAAAAAACCCAAAAAACACAAAAACAACAACAACAACAAAAAACCAAACAAAAAAACCCCAACCCCCCAAAAATATTTTTAAAAACTCCAAAAACAAAAAAAAACCAGTTTGTAAATAAAGAATTTTAAACAGAATTAGCTGTGATATTCATGTAATTGGGAAAAAAATAAATAGAAAAATATGCAGCACACATGCTTTTCCAAGTCTCTCCATCTCTCTTAAAATTACATTCTTGTAGATATAAGAGGCCCTTTCTATGGTTCCTGTTGGTGCTTTACTCCCAAATTCCTCTGCTCTTGAATTTGATTTTCACAAAATTTGACAGGCATGCAAACCTACTGAATTATAAAGGAGTGAGAGGAAGGACCCTGTAGGATTGGAGCCCCATGAGATGAGGTTATTCTATAGTCTATTAATAGCGTTAGCAAAAAAAAAAGGTAAAACCCAACTAACTCAATTTCACTCTTCTTGTGGATTCACTGAAAGCTCTGTGATTGATGGGAAGGATCTGTATAACTCTGATGTAAATGGAAAGGGAAACACTACAGGTCATATCCTGTGGATCAAAAGCTTACTTGCCTGGAGCGAACTTTCACACATTTGAAAAAGATGCTTAGCCCTGGTGTTAGCCAGGGGACATTGGGAGTGTGTGACTAGAAAACACAGAACTGTGAAGCCCCATGTTCCTCAGAAATGTAAAAGAAAAAAGTCAGAACAGACAAATACCAAGCCTGCAAGGTCATTGGACCTTGGCCTTGAATAAGGGAATGACATTAGGAAAAAGTAAAGGTTTTAATGCACTAACTGTTCACACAGGACACTCTTTTATAGTAAACAAGATACTTCAGATATGTTCACTACAAAGTTTAAGGTAACCAACAGAAATGGATTCTCAGGAAAGCTGGGTATAACCAGTAGAACAGCTGAAGGACATTGGTTTCGATCAAATTGCTATTTACAGCTCCATTAATCAAAAATTCGTCTGAAATTTTAGGTGTTAAAATAGGTCCCACATCATTGGTCAAGCACATAGCCCCAGTTCAGCAGGGAGATTTGATAAAATATTACATCAAGCTTAGAGAAAGGTGGTCAGCAACCTAGGAAAAGACCAAGATAAAGAATTCCTAGTCACTGTTGTGTTTTTATGCCTGTTCTTGCACCATGTGCATTTTGTGCTCATATGGCAAAAACCAGGTTACACACAATACTCTCAGCAGGTAGAAAAGCATCAGATGAATAGCAGACTGTCTTAGTTTAAAACAATTATACACGGTGGAGACTCCAAAATTAGTTACCTCCTTTTTAGCTTAAACCACTCCCCTTTCACCAATAAGAAGAGAGAGATGCAAGAAGATATAAGTGAAAAAAAAAATTTTTTTTCTGAAAGGAAAATATCAACAACCAAGATAAGAGCAAAATCTACTAGATACAAAGGTGCTGAGCTGCCTGGTCTCCCAGGAACAAGGAAAACAAGATGGCATGGAAGCCCCCTCCCTACTCCCAAGATGGTGGCCAATATAGCAGCCTGTGTGGCCCAGAAGACAAAGAGAAGATGGCAGAGAAGCCCACACTCTGGACCATGTGGCCAAGAGAGAGAACAAAGGAAAATAGCACAGCAACTGAGCCTCTGAGGTTCCAGAACTCCCTCCTCCCCCAAACAACAACCAATACAGAACAGGGACAAAACAAAACCATGGAAGAACTAATTTTTGTCCAAAATAGGTCAGTGCTGCCAGGCCACTGAAAGAAACTTCCCAGATGTTGCAGAGAGAGGGTCCAAGCTCCCAGCGTGGTGCAGAGGCTGTGGGCAGCAGCTGGAATTCGTGAAGTGGGCTCCTCCTCACACCCCCAACAAATGGCAGCTGGCAGCAGCAGTGAAGGCATTGCAAAATTCTTCAAAGCCTGGGAGAACAGAAGAGCTTCTGTCTTGTGCCACCTCAGCTTCTCAGGTTGTGACTTGGAGACCTGCCCAAAGCAACCCCCTTGGGAGCCCGGAGCAAACAAAAGAGCTTGGTGTCTGTGTGTGATGTGTGCATGTGTGTGTGCGTGTGCGTGTGCGTGAGTGTGTGTCCTTCCTGTGGACTGGGGTAAAACACTCCAGTTCTGATTCAGCCCTGAGTCTTTAAAGGACAGTAAACCAGACTGGATTATGTCAAAAAAATACAGAATGCATATTTTTGGTCACCCCGGACACAGACGTAAATAGAAAAGTACATCTAGCTAAACCCCTAGCTAGATTCAAACAAACAAATAAACAAAAAGAAAAAAACATACAAAGACGATCTGGGAGATAGGTAAACCACAGTATATAGGAATTCAAGGTATATACAAAGATTACAGTGAAATCTTCCATGGGCTTCCTGGGGAATGGTAAGGCACTGTTACATTTCTGGATAAAAGCCAGCTCTACAGCGTGTCAGACTGAATTAGAAAAACTAAGAACCAACCAGCCTTGAAAGACACCATTTCATATAAAGATCTGGAAAAGTGCATAGGCATTTTGACAGGGCTTTACAGGGTCTCACAATGAATCCTTATAAGCAGCAGGGCATTTACACCTTCAGCTAGGGGGGTTGGAGCACATGGCATATCAGGAAATCTGAGAGAGATGGGTTTAGCCAGCCTGAAGAAGCATGAGCTAAAGAGGCATATACTTGTTTCCTTTTACTACATAATGAATGCTCAAAGAAAACACAGATAAAAATTTTTTTAGAAGTGCACAGCAAAAGACTTGGAGGCGAAGAAAAATTGCAGTAAGGAAAATTCTATTTGAAAATAAAGAAATTAATCTTCACGATGATGCCAGCCAAATATTGAAATGGGCTGTCCAGATGGGATATGGAATCTTCACCCTAGGAGGTACTGCAAACTCAGCAGTATGAGGCACTGATCAACCTCATCTGTCTCTGTAGCTGGAACCAAATTTGAAGCTGTCACTGCCTTGGCTTCCAAAGGTCCCCCGCCCCAAATTTAATCTGTGTTTCTCAGAAACACAAGGGTAAAAAGGTGAAGATGCAAATAAAGAATGAAGAGTCAGGAATCATGCATGATGAAATAAGTAAGAGTAAGAAATAAACAAAACCAACAAAGAAATTCCTAGCTGTAAAAAAACCCCAACAAATTGTTAATCCTGAGATTAGGTCAGTTAGTTAGATCATGGTGCTAATAATGCCAAGGTCAGGGCTCAATCTCCATATGGGCCATTCATTTAAGAGCTGGGCTTGATGATCCTTGTGGGCTTGTTCCATCTGGGAATATTCTGTGATTCCATGTCTACACATTTCAGGGTACCTTTTAAAGGAATTGTTTAACTCACTTACAGGATAGATTTTTATGTCAAGATAGACCTTTAAATTTTATTTTAGTAGAGCTCAAGTAACATCAGTATTCTTTATCTACAATTCCTAATCTTTAAGGCAAGATTGCTGAGGACTAAAGAGTACTTTGGAAATATTAATGACTACATCTGTAAGATGTCTCTTTAAAGAAGGTTTATTAACCTTTGTAAGGCAAAGGTTCCCCTCCTTCCATGTGCAGCTCCATAGCCCACCACTTGTCTTACTGCAGCATGCCTTTCACTTCTACTTTGTAAACTCACACCTCTTTGTCTCCTGTTGCAGGATTGGGAATAATAAAAAATATCAGATTGATTATTGTGAGCATAAGAAAAACCATATGAATTGTACATTAAAAATATATGCTAAAATATGATTCTCTTCTTGTATGGAAATCAATAACAATTAAAACTGAACGAATATATTTGGGAGGTTTTTTAGCAAAGAAACTTTTTATAGATGGCCTGTTAAGCTGCAGTGGAAAACTACGCCACCGTTTCAGGAAATATAGTGTAGAGACTAATTATTCTTATTTACCAGCCATAAGGTTTGATCTTGCAAAATGTTTTATAGGTTGAATATTTGCCTTGTGTTTTTTATAAGAGGTATTCCTTTTGACTTCACTTTCAGTAGGTTGGACTATTCTTTTGACCTCCTCAAAGTTTATTGCTATTGAATCCTTATATTAACAACCTTGAGAGTTTTTGTCTGCTTGGGGACTTTTTTAGACTCTAGGGTCTAAAACATTAGAGTATTAGACATTAAGAGAGTCTCATAACTGCAGCATTTCTGATTCTCTTCATAGTGAAAAGAAGGATACCTGGAACACCTATTAGCTAGGATAGACTGCTTAGCTGTGGACTAAGACTTAGTTCAGACTCCTGAACTAAACATATTTCTGTCAGAAAGATTTCACAAATTTTGATGTAGAAGAAAAGTTCCCCTGGACTTTTAAAAACAGAATTTTAGAGGCCCTTGCAGGCCCTTCCTATTACAGCTTAATATATAGCTTGGTAACTTAGAGAAATGGTAGTGCCCAAGATCTTCAGGCATTCTACCTACCTGCAAAAGCTTTAAGAAAACTCAGGAATCCTGCAGCAGTCTGAAAAGATCACAGAGCTGGACTGATAATTGAGAGAAAAAAAATGCATGATTTCCACAGAACTATTCATTACCATGATCATATTTCAAAAACATACATATACATTGTTCATCTTATACATATATTTATACATATATATACCATATTGACTTATATTTAATAAGGATGATTATTTTGCGTCCATCTATGGGCAATTTGTTTCCATCAAATGATATCTCTTGCATATAGACAAATCAAACAGAGTAGAAAAGCAGATTTTTAAATTCGCACATTTGCTCAAATCTGAGAGACCCCACTCTGATGCAAATAACTTAGATTAGCTCTTAAAACGTGTCTATTCTTGAAAGACGCTGTGAGTTTTCTACACCTGTAACAATTTGCAAGAACTGCTGTATGACTTTTATAGGTTATAGTTCAGTGATCATATCTCTGCCAAAAATGCCATTTAAGCCTCAGGCAAGGTTTTATCTGTGCTTAGCTTTATCTTTCCTAACATTGGCATAGCTCAGCTCAACCTCTCTTCCATGCTATGGTGGCAGATCAGTGCTCTACTACGTGAGCTTGCCTTGGGCTATTGCAGAGCAAAGCACTTGATTATAAATAATGGGAATAGAAAGAGTTGTCTAGATGATACTAGTGTAGCTGAGATATACAAGCACACTCATAGATTTATTAATCAGTCAATAGGTCAACAGAGAAAAGAATGCTGGATGTAGAATGGGTTTTCAGACTGGAAATTCAACCCACATCATTTTGCTTTAATGTATCTCATTTCTCTATTCCAGAAAACGTGCTTCCAAATTGGGTTCATTAACACAGATCAAAATGTCAGACAGTATGAAACAAACCACTATGTAAGACAAGACATTTTGCATGCAATAAGCCAAGTTACCCAGCACCAGCTTATATCAGTCCTATTGGCTTCTCATACGCTGGCAGCTGAGTCCATCCCTGAATGACTGTTTAAGTGAGTTTTCCCCCAAAAGTACAATCCTAAATTGTATAATCTGTGAATTCAGGGCACTTTAGGAGCTGGTGCTCTGGCTGTTAAATCAGTTATCACACAGATGTTGAAATAATAGGGTGAACATTTGAAAAGAAACAGTACTGCTAGAAGCTGGAAAAATCAACAGAAAGGTTACTAAATGCAATGTTCATTGTGGGTTTTTTTTCCTAAACCTAAATGTCTTCACATTAAAAAAAAAAAAGACAAACAAACAACAATGGGGCAATTTAAGCATTCAAATTATTTTACCATTTTATATGTAAAAAAACGCTAATGAATTTTGTAACAATTTATTTTTAAATTATGTTATGGTGTCTGCTGGACTCTGCACACATTTCTAAAACATCATTTGTATTCTTGTTCTATTGAGAAAAGTTAGCAAACTTAATTTAGCTTGGAGCAATTGTTTCACTGTTCCAGCTCAGTGAGAAGTTTTAGGTTTGGAAACTAAATTAGATTTTGGGAAATATAAAGTCCAAATACCGAACATAACAAATGATCGTTCTGTGGTACACAGCTGTCTGGTAAGAAAAGCTCTGAAAAGGATATTCTAAGAGTTTCTCTATATTTCAAACAAAAAAAAGGCCCAAGTCTGATCAGCATCACTAACTCTGCCTATAACAAACCATCAGCAAAATAGCTCTGGAAAAAATTACTGGAGCTATTGGTTAATCATAGAAACATAATATATTGAAACTGTATTTATACTGTTTGCATAGGTTGGTTGTTTTATTCATTGGTTGAATTTTGTCAGAGATCTCAAAATCATTTGGTAGAATAGTTCTTTCTAGAAAGGTTTACAAGGAAACATCTTTGTGGAAGTTGCACAGTTGATCTGAAATGCATTACCAAGTATCAATCTCTCATCATCAGAATTTAAACCTACTTCTTTCACCTGTCTATTCACATATGAAATATCCTGGTGGAGTTCTGCTGTAAGATGGAGGGGGTTTTATCACTGGCTCATACAATTTCCCAAGACATTAGACCAGAAGTTTTCAGGTACTTTCTGAAAAACTTTGAAAATAAAAGGCAACAAGTGAAGAATGAAAATTGTCTGCTTCTTAATACACTTCCTAGAGGGTGTTTTATGGTCTTAGGTGAGATACTTATGTGAAAAGACATCAAATTGTTTGGTACTGAAAGTTTAATGTTGACTTACTAATGACTCACTGGAAATTGTGCTGAAATTTATATCCTTCAATCTAAATAAAATGTTTAAGTGCATAACTGAGGAAGAATTAAAGGCTTGATATGGTGGAGATTTTCAATCTTATAGTCAATCTGATGGAATGATGGAATGCTGTGTCTCATAAGCCACAAATATCTAGTTAAAATATCAGTCAAGAATGTGAAAAGTTCCCTTTTTCAGTTCTCATTCAACCACTATAGGCCTGAGCAGAAACATCCTCTGTAATGCAACTGTGTATCTGAAAGGGCAAAAAACTTTTATAAAGTATTACAAATTGTTAAATACTAAAACATAATTGTTTCAGCAGAGAGGCTCAAACCATCATAGAGAGTGTAATTTTAAAATAATACAAGGATTCACAGATTTAATTTGTTTCCTTAGGTTTTGATTGTTTATTTTCCCAGAAAGTATTCTCCTAAATTAAATACAGGGTACTTGCAAGACCTAAGGAAAAGGACATTTATGTTCATGTAAAGAAGAGTATATCTGCTGCAAAAGCTTATGATGAATACCAGTTATAAGATGAGGAAGAAATCTTTTCCACAGGAAAATTTCTTGGCATACATACCTCCAGATTAAATATAATAAAAAGATAAATAATAATGACTATAATTCGAAATAAGCCTAGACTTGAAATAGTGGGGGTTTTAAGGTTGATTCAAATGTGCCATTGATGATGAATGAAAAAATTTGCTCATTTGTTCTTTGTACTGAAGATCCCTGAAAATTAATCCTACAGTTTCAGGCATTTCAGAATTATTAAGCCCAGAGTAGTGCAGTCATGCTGAAAGTGGAATTCTAGAAGTTAATAACTTATAAGTGGTTTTAAGATTAAGAATTATATTTGCATAAATCAGTAATTATATGAGATAGTAAAATGTTATATAAAATTTTAAGGGATTACTCTTTCTTTGCTGTGGAATTGCCAAGTATGTACATTAGTTTTGAAATACAGCCTAAGCAATGAGAGTCTCACTAAAACTTCTGATTCTCAACTCCAAAAACTTCAAGATCTTTGCTATTTTTGGAAAGAAGCAGGATACTGTAGATATGGCCTACAATAATTTAATTGGTCTATCATGTTTAAAGAATCATGGCAAATAGACAGAGTCCCCAGTGACTGGAGAAAGGGAGTGTCACACTCATTTTTGGAAATGATAATAAGGAGGACCCTGTGTATTACTGACCAGTCAGCTTCACCTCTGTGTCCTCTGAGAACACGGAATGGATCCTGCTGGAAGAGGTGCCGAAACATATGGAAGAGAGGGAAGTGATCAGAGACAGTCAGTATGGTTTCAGTGAGGGTAAGTCATGCAAGACTAATTTAGTGGCACTCTCTGAGCCTTTAATATTTGGAGTATTTTCCAGGTTTTGAATGCAAGTGCTTATCCTAAGTGGCTGCTACCTGAGTTTCAGGATGGATCTTCACATCATTGATTTGTAGAACCTTTTTTTTCCAATAGGAAGATGACAAACTAAGGAAAAGGGAAAAATGATACATTCAGTAGGTCACTTGAACTAAATTGACAGGGAACCAACTCTTGGGATACAAAATTATGTGCACGTGACTCACAGTTAGGTGAAGGTCCTTAAAAGTTACTGCCAAACTCATGACAGTAATGACTGTCATATCTTCAAAATATTTAAACTTTCAAGATCCATTTTTCAGAGGAAGGAAGATGGGTTTAAGTAAAAGTTTTAAAGAAAATGTTGGATTTCTTCTATTAGAAGTCAGCAGGCATTATTGTAGTTCCACTGGAAATGAACTTGGCCCATTGTGTTTTTCCCTGGCTTAAAAGCCAGACTACTAAAAGCCAATAGGTCTATTTTTGATCAGAATCAGACTTTGAATCTCATACATTTCTGTTAACTTCAATGGATTTACTGTATTTTTGTATAATGGAGATTAGAATTTGTCTTGTGGTCTGAATGTAATTTAAAAGAATTATGCAGAAAGACAAGGCAAGTAAAGCTCCTGTCAAAAGGTTAGAAAAATCAATACGCAGAGCAGAAAATAAAGTAGGGAAAAGGGTATTAAAACCCCCAGAAGTTAAAAAGTCATTTTGATATGGAAGAGAGGAATTTTACTGAGAAACTGTGTTATGTAGCACAAGCTATCTGCATGAATAGGCAGTCAGCCTCATGACTGTTGGAAGAGTGTGCTGCAGAGTTTTGTAATACAGGCTTTTTAGCACCCTTGGAGTAATTCTGGCCCTTCTGAATTAATTATTCTTTTTGATAAGTAAAAGTGCTGAAAAGAGATTCCAAGGCTCCTTTTCCACTAAAACCTTTTGTTTTCTTTGCTGACCACGTATTTGAAAGGACCATGTCCTTTTGCTTAGATGACATCAGTGATATTCTTCATTTATTTTCCTACCTGTAATTGCAACTGATTTTTTATTTCGGTTAAAGACATTTATGTATATGTGGAAAGTTCTATCATGAAATTATTTTCTTAGAATATGTTTCATTATAAATCATCTAATGATTACCCAAAACAAATATTACTATCTTAAACTTTCAAAAATTTTTACATATTTTCCAAAATATTTATGAAAGTACATCCTTATATCAAATAAGGCTTATTTTTCCAGTATTTTCAAATGGATGGAAATGAGGTACCAGAATTTAAATGCAATCAATTCCTTAAAAATATTAGTAACAAAATGCATGTGACATTAATTTTTAATTACAACACTTATACTGACTGGACTGATAATACAGTTTTTCTTTGATTTCTGTAAGCTTAATGTAAGTATCATATCGATTCCTTATTGTATAAAACTCAGGTTTCAGATAAAATTTATGTCTTAATCTCACTTCTGTGTGAGACTGTCTCTTTTTAAACCTAACAGCTGGCAGGAGATTCTGGTACTTAAAGCACTGTCTTAATGTAAGTATTATTCCCCTTGTTTATTTGAAAAAGAACAGAACCCTCTCTACCCTCTGGTAGCTCTAGAACTCAACAGGATTAATTGTAGCTGTTTTAAGTCCTGAATGATCTTCACTTTAGGCAAATTATACGAGCTAGAGGAAAGCTTCTATATTCAAGGACACCACATCATTAGAATAGGTCGTGAGTTCCCATCATGGAACCTGCAGGAGCTCTTCAAATTAAGAAATGTACATAAAATTCATTTCCAGTGGAAAGGATTGTCCTCTGAAATACATAAATTCTAGTTTTCAAGATATCTATTAAAATAACACAGTACTGTGTGCCAAGAAGACTTTAGGGCTAGGGAAATCAGGGAATTTGTCTGGAATCACTTGATTTAATTAAAAGTGTTTTTATGGGATACATTGCATGGCTGCCATGTATCATCACATTTTTTGTGGCTTTTGAACTCACCTTCATTAATTTTGATTAAGTTCACCTCATTGTTGATCACACTTATTATCAGTATGTTCAAAGATGTCTCCATTGTTACTTCTAAACATATCCTGAACACTGAACAGAAGGTCAAATATCAATTTATCTGAAGTAGTTGCCAGAAATGACACTTGCAGTCTTGTGAAAACATTGAAAATTTCATAATGAAAAGGTCATAACATGTTATCAGACACCTTGCAGAGGGAACCAAAACCAATTAAATTTTAGTTTTAAAAAGATGCATTGAATGGTAATATTACCATATCCAAGGATATGCAGATTTGCAATACCAACATTAGGTAGCAATTTTAAATCAAAATGAATATGTAGACTGCTGTGGTTTTCCTTCCAATTACAAAGATCTTATTTATGTCAAATAAGAAAGACACTAAAGAATATAATTCCTGGAAGATTAAATTGGAAGGGACCTCAAGGATCATCTGCTTCATCCTTTGTTGTGAAAAGTAGTCTAGATAAGATGGTTCAGCACCCCACCTGAGTATTATCTGTTCAATGCTGGGAAGTGTCCAGTGCTGGGGAAGATGAAAAAATATCTAAATCTAAATATACTTTACCTGATCTTCAGCAAAGAGGAGTCATAGATTCTGCAGTTGTATCCTCATAAACAACCTGAAAAATCTGTTCTGCAGCTGACTTTAAAGATATTCTCTCATTTGATCAAATTAAGGAACTAATCCCATTAAAAAGAATTGCATTTTTGCATATAACACTTCCCCGTCCTATAAACGCTTTTATCAGTAAATCCCCCCCCACCCCACTGACCAACAAACTAAAATATATTTCTATTGTTTTACTTATCTTCTAACAGATTCTTTCCAACAAGATTCTGAGGTAACAGTTTTAAAATAAACATTTCTTATATTTATAGCTTGACACCACTGAAGAGAAGAGCGAAAATATCCACAAAGGAAATGCATATTAGTGGAGTCACAATTTCCTTAATCACTAATTAAAGTCTGCTATGTTAGTGGGGCATACATTATGTTTATACACCAGTTTTGACTGCTGTCTAACAGGCAGATGTATAACTGGTGTGTAACTATTGTATATACCAGTTTCATACTTTTTTTTTTTAATTTTTACATATCTTTGGGGGGAAAAAAATCTCATGCCATGGACATCAGTAGTAGATAGATAATAAAGTCATATAAATCTGAGTTTAAACCTTCACTTGTCAGCTGAAGTTTTTACTTTTATCAGCACTGTGACTAAGGTCAATTAAAAGTCCTATTATCAGGCACACCAACATGCAATTGATGAACATGAAGTATTAGTCTGTATTTTTGTTTCCTTTTCATATGATGTGGTATTAAACTATGTATTGATAAGTAGAGTAGATATGGTATTGAGCACCAGAGAGGCTTCACATACCTCCTGCCCTGACTGCTGCAGGACAGTGATGTCTGCAGTTATAACAATATAGATCCACTCTCCCGCTCCTCTTTTCTTTGCAGATTATATTATTTTCAGTAACTTCTCTATATTTTACTGCACAGATTGCTTTTATAACACATATTAAAACACACATGTATTCAGAAGGAATGCAAAAAATTATTTCCAGAATTGAAAATCTGAGCAGATTTTTTCCATGTAGGTGGAGAAAAGGAACTTTAATATCACAGGAGAGCAAGTTTAGAATTTTTTCTTCACCAGCTCCCTTCTTCCTTTCTCTGCATGAACATATAAATTTTGATGTGTGTGTAGAACATGTGTAGAAAATGTCTCAATTATGTTTGTGTGAGGAAGAGATGAGCAGCCTGAGGAGTGTGCCTGGAAATACGAGAGAAAAAAGTCTAGCTTTGAAGATCCACAATTTCTGATTTACCTTTCATGAGTGATTACAGAGGAACAGAGGCCATTTCAAAAGAGAGCAACCAGCAATGTTTATGTTTAGAGAACTGCTACACTTTTCTTCTCAAATGCTATCAAGCAAATAATTAGAAAATGAAATAACCAATAACATAGCAAAAAGTCCATCTATCAAACTAAAGCTCTGAACAACAGAAAATATTCTACATTTAGATTTTGTTAAAAGTGCACAAAAATCTAAATTTTATTCCTTTCTCAAAGTTTACTTTTACAGTTACATTGCCTATATGTTGTTTAATCCTATAACCTTTACATTTGATATTTTTCCATTTCCATATTTTTCAAGCAAGTTATTCATAACTTTGCCTATTTGTAGCAGAACAGAATTAATTTCATGTATCCTGCAGTTGCTGGTAATAAAACCAGACCTTCAATGACATAATATATTCAACTTGTTTTGGCTTTGAAGGTGTGGTGTGGGCCATATTAGCAATTTATCTTCAGTGTAGGGATTCTTGCCTACTTCCTTTATGAATCAATGTATAAATAGATCAAAAAGGTTTTTCAGTTTGCTGGCCAACTGAGCTCGCAGTGGTCCTTACTCAATGTGCTGAGGACCATGTGCTGAAGAAAACTGAATCCTGAGAAACTATCTGCAAATCTTTGCATAATTATTCTCCAGAATATACTGGGCTAAGTTGCACTCATCAGTTCTCCACTTAAAGCTGTGGAAAACTGTGGTCAGTTGTCATATATCCACAAAACTCTCACCAGACAGAAAGACAGTTTTGATATAAACAATCAAATCTACAACTGAAAAGATGTCTAAGTCTATAAAAAACCTAGTGGGTCCTTTTTGAAATACTGAAATTTGATACTTTAATTTTCTCAAAATCTTGGGCTTATAAGACTTCACAATTCTATATCTACCTAAAGGAGAATTCAGCTGAATGGAAATACAAGATCTGAGAATCAAAGCTATGAAGAATCAGTACAGATTACTTAAATTTGCATCTACAAGAAAATTTTTGTAGAAAAATAATAACTAATAAATTTGCAGTGTAGATTTCTCTAAGTTTTTAAGTAAGTTTTTCTGTAAGTTTTAAAGAACAATGTGATAATAAAAAAGTGTTATTTACACAATATTAATGAATACAGAACTGAACCGCACACAAAGGTTATTCTACATTGCTTTACCTTGATTAAAATTTAGAAAATAAAATTGTTCTTGTAAAGGCAGGTTAGACTTTATGCACTTATTTTACAATATGGAGCAGAATTCCGATAAGAAACATGGCAAAATCCAAGACTTGCATATAAAAATGCAGTATAAATTGCTCCTTCATCTGAATATATCTTGAGGAACAATACACACAATTATCCAGTGCTTCTTTATTATATTTCTCTCTACCATTATTCAATATTGTCCCTAATACTTCTACTATTTCTATTATCACTGTACAAGTGAAGATTGGATTCTATTTTTAGTTCTAATCTTGAATTGCTTTTTGAGTCTGGATAAGGTGCCTGTTTTTATTTCTTCTTCTTTTAAGAGAAAAAATTATTATGAATAATGGCTTCCTTTGAATACTGCCTTTCTTTTGAATAATGCTCTGCAGGTGAAACAGCTTCATGGCTTGACTAAAGTCTAGTGAGTTCATAAGAAGCTTTTTATTGACTTCAGTGAGTTTTGGGTCAGACTACCTATGATAAAATGAATCATATTGAGCAATCATCTTTTTATTTTAGGAAATGCTACCAAATTTATCCTTAAATTTAATTCATAAAATTGTTTTATTACTCCCTTCAGATGATAGCATTTCAAGTTTTAGATTCTGAATTGAATGTCATGTGGAACTGGCCATAGTAGAGGAAAAAAGGAAAGATAATATATCCTAAGGTCATTGAAGGTTATTGAAATACCAAATAAATTTGAATGGACCAAGTTGGTACTGTCACTAAACACATAATTAAAAAACCCACAAAATTTGTGTTTTTTTACAGGAGCAAAATAAATTACAAATGGAAAAAAATGGGAGGTAGGATTGTGCTTCAGCACATATTGTCAAGTTAGCTTTATAAAGTGCTGGACAGATTGGTTTCAAGTGAAGAATTCTCTGCTAGATTGTGTTACTTCACTGTAACACAAGTGAAGTTCGTTCACTGGAAGTTGAAGACTCCTGATCAACCAAAAAAAATCCCAACATCTAACAAAAAACAGACATGTCATGTCTAAAAAGTCAGGGTTTTTTCTGTTTACCTTGTGGATAACATCTTTTGATGGGTAATATGGGCAATGGAATTTGATTCCTAACTTTTAGAAATGTTTTAAATGAACAATTTTTATATTTTCAGAAGCAGATTTCTTGAATAAGCATGGTAAAAACCAGTAATCTGTAGTATATTTACTTTCCGAAAGAGATCAACTAAATTTATTTGTTTCTATTGTTTCACTTTAACAGGGACAACAAGAATTCTAGCAAAGTAGATCAGATGAAGGTATGATGAATTTATTTGTTCCATCCTCAAAATAGTTATGTACTAATATAGTTTTATTTTAGTTAAATATACAGTTATTGTTTCTTATTTGTATGAATTTTCAGTTGACATCAGCAACTGACATAAACAATCACAGTTGTAGAATCTGTAAAAGAAACTGTGCGGGTCACTGCATAAAATATCTGTACTATCTGAATGAAGCATTCCATTCTATAAAAGAGAACTGCTATTTAAAATCTATACCTATTAGAACATATAAAATTTTAAAAAATTAAAAATTGGTCACTGAATGTGGAAATTAACATTTGATGGCAATTGCTTTGAATCACTTTGAATAAAAGCAGCAGAAAAAAAAAAACTAAGGAAAGATGTGTGGTGTCTGTGACTGAGCCCTGCATTGATTCAAAACTGCAGTTTCCTGACAAGTTCCAAAAACATTCCTGGGTGTGGCCAAACAGCTTGAGGCTTCACTGGCATGTCTGAAAAACTTATCTGACTATCTGACTGAACAGAATAAATGCATAGGGGCTTACTGGGAAAAATGTCATGTTCAAGAGAGTTAAGTAGTACAGGCAAGAAATTTTTCACCTTTTTGAGTTTCTTTTATATTAAGAACACTAAGATACTGAGGCAATGGCAGTGAATATAAGACAAAATTAAAGAAAATCTACTGATATAAGTTTAATAACAACTATGACATGATCTAGTGCTGAAGATATCTCAGACCCATAAGAGATTAGAGTTAGAAATCCCAAGGGAGTGTAAAGTTAAATTTTCGTACTGCTTCAGTTATTAATAGAATCTTCTCTTCAGAGCTGACACAACTTATAAAGCACATTAGGTTTTCCCACCATATTTATATAACAACAACACCAGTGAAAATAACAAACAAACATGTTTTATTAGGGCAAGGAGGAAGCTAAAAAATGAAATAACTCCTTAGTATGTCTGGATCATTTCCACAGTGCTGCCATATGGCAGATTCAGCTAGTGTGCAGCAAAGCTGCAATAATTTGTGATTGTTTTAGGCAGAACTGGCAACTGTTTACTAAAGATAACAGAAACTAACCTTTCAGTGGATATGGTGTTATACTCTCAGCATGCACAGTCTTCTAGTGGTCCTGAGTGTCTCTAGGGTGGAAAGCAGTTCAAGTGGCTCAAAATGACCAAAATTACTTTTTCTCGATGGCCATGGCCAAAGAAGGACTGAAGCTTCCTTTCTGCTGTCTTTAATATGAAGAAAGGTAGGTAAAAGATGTCTAAGTGTAACCCCACAAACACAACTGAGGAAAGAAGAGGTGACTCAGTTACCAAATGCAATGAAATCACAAAAAAATGGCTGCTAGGCACTAAGGTAAGTGTACACTGTACCTTAAAAAAGCTAATATAAGAATAAATAAATAAATAAACTGTAACTCACCAGTGGTTTTCCAAAACAAAGCAACTCTGAAGTACATATGACTGCTTATATAAAAAGACTCATCCTGACTCATGCTATTAATTGCTTTATAAGGTTGTAGTTCTGTCATAGCTCAAACCAGAAATCTGTACTGTCCTGGTCTTGTATTCTTGCTAGTGGTAGAACTAACACTCTTCTGACCAAACAAATGAGGCAATTTTTGAAGCAAACTTCTCAGAAAAACTGGACCAGGGTAACAAAATATTTTCTGAAAACAATGATTATGTTAGTGCAAGAAAAGTAAGCAAAATCATGACATGAATCTTTAATTGAGAATTATTTTCCTGAATATACTGGGTTAAGATTCACTCCACAGTTATCCACTTAAAACTGTGGAAAATTGTCATCAGTTCTTATATATCTGCTCCAGAATTCAGACTAATTCAGGTAATAATTCATAATTATTACCTATCTTGTGGGCATTATAAAACAAAAAAATCCTTGTACTATATTTCTTTACCAGTCTTCCAGAAATGTTATAGTGCAACCAAGGTTCTCTGATTTTAAGGGATAGCAGAGGCAACTTTAAAAAAAAATAGTGTCTTGTTTGTTTGATATTTTTGCTTCTATATTCAAGCTTTCATGAGACTTCCATGTAGAACATAGGAAAAACCCAATATTTTAGACTGCTTTTATGTTTTGTTTATGTCACAGTCTCCAGGTGAATAAAGAGTACTAATTTCCAGTTATAGCAGAAGTATTGACATCTCAGCATGTAACACTGATAATTATTCCTGTTATTAGTTTAGTGCCTATCAGCACAGTATTAAAGGACAGATTTAAGATGCCAAGGAAGTGGACTTCCAGTTTGAAAATGTCATAACCTTTCTCTATGGCCCAGTGTAGTTGAGCATCCAGTGTACACGAAGTCTGATGCATACAGTATAAAGATGTTTTGCACAAAGTCTGGTCACATGCTTCTTCCCAGTTTTGCAGACTATAAATCAGTTACTGAAAAGAATATTATTTTGCTAGATCAGTGATTTGCAATCTTTTTTTCTTTCTTTTTCAAATTTGCAGACAGATAAAATATTTCCACTGGATAAGCAAACCGTTGAATAGCAAATTTTAAGACAGTCAAAAATAAGCTTATTTTTCAGTCACCTTTCACATTTCTCTTGGTGTTACCTGATTAATGTTAAATTCAGAAAATAAACACTTAAACCCACTGTGGCTGATGTTGTAGAGAAGCTGAAGAAAAATCTACCCTTAACAAAGGTATTCTAAATTCTGCATTAAATTGAGCAAGGTGATAAGCACATATGAGTTCAGAGAATCAGAAAGTCATAAGGCAATAACAGGGGTCTGTTTGTGGGTCACTGCATTCACCTTCAGTAGCTATTCTGCAGATTCTGTTTTCTGGTGAAAGAAAGGATTTCAAGAGGAATTTCAAGCATACCAATGATGTTGCTTTGTGGGTATTTGGAGGAAATCATCCCAGTCAGAGTAAAATAACAGGAATATATTAAAATTTGGTTACTTTATGTTTACAATATGCACTATTTACAATGTAAATGCTTCAGCAGTGTTTCTTCTAGTAGCGATAATGGTTCTAGTATTTCTTATTGAGTGTTTGTCATTTAAACGCTAATTCAATTGCCTTTGCAAATATTTGCTTTCTAGCTGTTACCAGGAAGCTCAGCACAGTGCACCTTTTGAATCAAGTCAGGCAATCCCTATAATTTCACTCCTTCCACAGGATTACTTGAAGAAGTAAGCTTTAGGTGAGAAACTTAACAACATAGTGACTCTGTCTTATTAAAAATCTTTAGTATCCTTTTGTCTAAAAAAACCCCAATGTCTGAGCATCAGATTGAGCTAATTAAAGTCACTGATTTTTTTTTTTGTTTGTTTCTTAGGATGTTGAGCATATACTTTGATAGCATGTTTCAACCACTGCCTTGTTTTTAATATCACAGCTTCCACAACCAGGCATTTGTGTGAGATTAATAATCATCAGGGAACATGACTTTAAGGTCTTCTGCTAGTGTGCATATCAGCAAATGTCAAGCCTGTATACAGCTCCTTTGCAGGTGTTCTGCAGTTTCCTTAAGTACAAGAGCACCTCTTAGAGCAAACCCAGACTCTGCAATCACCTGCTCTGCTAATCCTAATTATCCTTAATGGGACTCAGGAGTTCATGATAGCAACACCTTGATGGTCAACTTCTTAATTCAGTGTATGACATCTTGCCTCTATACTCATCAGTCATACAGTTTTGAATTAGAAGAAAGGAATAGCTTGTGTCTTTCTAAAATACAACCTTCTTGGCTACAATGAAATCAGGAAAAATCCTCCATTTTCATCAGTAATTATTTTTGTCTCCCGTCCTTATGTCTAACAATGAAACCTAATTTTTCACGCTACTTCTATTTTTACTGTTCAAACACTGCATTTTATTTGGATTTTCCCTCCTAAACTAAAGGCCATGCCTGACTCCACCTTTTATCCTCATTGAGAAGTATATATGAATGATAACTTCATGGTAAAGTTCACCAGAATCATGTCATACACTTGACATTATAGAGTATCATGAAACATCAGCATTCATAAGTTGGCTGACTTACCTCCTTAAACTTAAGTACAGTGTCTTGCCAAGAATCATGGAATAATTCAGTTGGCAAAGATTTCCAAGATTAGTGAGTGCAACCTTTGATGGGTCGCTGCCTTGACAACTGGACCGTAGCCCTAAATGCCACACCTAGATGTTTCTTGAAGACCTCCAGGAATGGTGACAGCCTAGGGGCAGCCTGTTCCCATGCTTAACAATCCCTTTCACAAATTCTTTCTGGTATCCAACCAGAACCTCCTCTGGCACAGCTTAAGGCTATGCTCTTTGTCCTGTCACTGGCTGTCTGGGAGAAGAAGCTGACCCCACCTGGCTACAACCTCCTTCAAGGTAGCTTTAGCGAGCCCTAAGGTCCCCCCGACCCTCCTTTTACCCTCCTTTTCTCCAGGCTAAATAACCCCAGCTCCCACAGCTGATATGAGAATCTCTAAGGCCTTCACCAGCTCCCTTGCCCTTCTCTGGACGTGCTCCAGCACCTCAATGTCTTTGCTGAAGTGAGGGGCCAAAACTGAGCACAAGATTTGAGGTGTGTCTTCACCAGGGCTGAGTACAGAAGTTCTTAATTGAACAGATCTGCTACATAAAAAATGTCATAAACCCTTAGAAACACACTGCAAACCAGTGTAATTTTGTACAGAAATAATCTATTCAGTAACATATGTTACTTTGTTCTTTGATATGATATTTAATGTTGAGCTTATTACTTTGCAATTACCTGAACAGATATCAGTGCAGTTCCATAAGGTTTTACATTAATGTTTTCTCTTAGTGCTTCCATTACAGAGATATTTGAAAAACCAAACAAAAAAAGGGTCAGATTTCAATTAAATTGTGATTGGAACTTATATATTCTACATACGTTTCAGCAGTTTTAATAAACAATAGAATCCGTTCAAATTTTTTTTTTTTTGTTCTGGGATTTTTCAAAGTGTTTAAGAAACTAAGAAATATCTTCTGTCATATATCTGAAGATAGACATAATCTTCAGTATTTGCCTGTCATCATAGGGAGAAAAGCCTTGGATATCTTTATTTCCTTATGAGCTTGCTTGCAAATTAACAACTTTAGGCAAGCCTATGAATACCTTTACAAGAGTTAACTGACACAGTGGAGCAAATCACCTAGTTTAAATCAGAATTCAGTGCTAATTCATGATGCCTTCATTGCTCTGTGTTTGGGACAACTAATTAATCAAACTCAGCTTAGGTTGTTGAAATGATCTGCCTAAATAGCATTTAAACTGATTATAATTTTTAAAATAGAATCTCATTACCTGGGTAGATTTGACAGAACATTTATGTCTATGTTTGAATTGCTAATGTACAATTAGAAAAGTAATCATGTAAAGTATTAGAACACTATGTGCTCTGAGAATTATTTATTACTCCTTGAGTAGCCTCTCTGATATAAAAATAATTTTCCACTAATAAATGGAAAAAACCCCAGAATTTCAGTATCACATTTACAATACCTCTTTATTAATTAACACACAGACTATATTAAGCTACTTTGAATAAAATCCAAAATGCATTGCTAAAATGGAAAAGAAATGGAAAAAAAATACAAACTGCAAAGGAACTTAATCCATAATGCTACAAGGTTGACTTTTTTGATGATGTGTTTGGAAGCAATAATTGCTCAAGCATATATATGATAAGTATCTCTCATATGACCATGTTTTGAACCACATATACATACCCACCACCACACACAGGGAGACATGAGGGATGGGATGAGAATTCCACCATCTTGTGTTTTGTTGTGGTGGTGCATCCTTGCTCTCCCCACTCCTCTTCCATCCCGCTCTATTATCTCAGGAGCTCCTGATAAGCCCTGACTGAACCAGCTGGGCCACCAAGTGAAGCACTCCTTGATGGCACCAGTGTGTCACTGAAGTGTCCCTTGGCTGTGCTGTTGCATGATAAAGACCATAACAGGAACATCAGTGCCTGACCAAGGTGGGAAACAAAGAATGAGCAGTTATCCTTCTTAGCCCTGGTAAATCATTCACCTGAATTGTATAGCCCAAGCAAATTGCTGCTGTTTCTAAAAGACATTTTGAAAAAATTAATTTTAGCCTGAGTGGAAAACTACCATTGATAAAAAACTTCTGGTAGTTACCCACTTGTGTTATGGCCAGGATGGAAACTGACTGATGACTAGAGTGGTCTTAAGGGAAGCCCTTTGAGCCTCTTGGAGCTCATGAACTCTCAAGTTTGTGATATTGAGAAGACTAGCACTGGTGATGAGGCCTAGGTTGATATTCCCCACCTCACCATTCCTCAAGGTGCAACCCATGCCTGTTGAGAAATGCTAAGGAATTTGATGCATTTCACTGAACCTGAGTGGAATTTTAATAGGTACTTTTACAGCCATAGATACAGATATATATGCCTCTTTGTCTGCATCTGTGCATTGATTAAGATATGAATGATATTATTGTGAATCTATAATTGAATAATTTTTGTAAATCAAGTATACCCTACTGAATCACGTTATAAATATTAAATTAGTCAATGATTAAGGGCTGATAAACCTTTTGTGCCCTTATCCTTGTAATCATATCCTTTGCACCTTTACCCTTTTGCATTCCTTGTCTTGTAAGTCATTCTAAATTGATTCTAATCCAATTTTCTTATGTATGCTTCCTCTATGTAGTAAGTAATAGAGTGAACCTTGCCATTAAACTCTGTTAAGTCATACTTTCACAAATTCATATAAAACCTGCTTTTTTCCAATACCTTTAAAGGTGATTCTTTAAGTGACCTAAGCACTCATTCAGAACACATATGAAGCAGTGGATCCAATAAAATCCCATTTGATTTGTGGTAGGGTATGACGTGCATCAAGAATGTAACACAATCCTGAGCTAAAAATAGTTTCAGATGAAGAGAACCTGGCAGATATATTCCAGTGGCACAGTCAGCTGCAAACAGCCACTGAGTCCATGGTACAAGAGCAATGCACAGATGGAATTCAACACAAAGACCTGCCTGAACCATTTGTATGTTAAGCCCTCAGCAGCAGCCATTAGCTGCTTTGCTTTACAGACAGACAGTTCTTGCCAGTACAGACACAGCCATTCCTGTTCTGCATCGGCCAACAGGCTTCACTCACACACAGACAGAAAGATGTTCAGCTTCCCCAGGTCAGCAGCCATGACTGGCAGGGCAGTGGGAAAGCATCCAGTGGGTACGCCTGCTTCCGTAAGCACCATTTGCTATATTATTAAATTGTAAGAAGAATCCCTAGAACAGTTTCATTGCAGGCCAAAGAGCATTTCCCAAGGCTTTGAGAGTGTGTTTCAGAATTTAGCGCAAAACTCTTGATGTTTGGTTTTGAGGTGCAAGGCTGGTTTGAGGGCAAAGAGACAAGTGCATTCAATAGCATGAATACAGACATCCCCATTTCAGCTGGGCTCACTGCCTGTTACAGGGACACAGTTTTTCCTAAGGCCCCCAGTGAGGGTCTGTGACTGCAGCATTTGACATGAATATTTTAAAGAATTTTTTTGATCCAGATATATAATGTACAAAAAAATCATTGTGCTTCCTCCTTTCTTTTCATGTTTATATGATTTCCCTCCTTCAGAACTTCTGTCAACTTCACAGAAAAAATCTTTTTCTACATGTGGGCAATGGGTTGCCAAATTTTTTATTGTATTTGCTGGAGACAATTTTCTGGTAGATGCTACAATCTTTTTCTTACAACCTGATTTAAAGGAAAAAAAAAAAAAGAATGAAAGGGTTGTTCTTCCCACATTATCTTCCCATTTCTTCTTTGAAATCAACTAATTCACATATCATTTACTAATTCACAGGTCCTTCATGTGAGTTTTGGGTGCAAATCATTTCTTCAGCTGCCTTGGCCAGAAGTGTGACACTGGCATAATTAAGGAGACAAAAGTTATTGTTCACAGTTTGCAAATAATATGACATGCTTAGATGTAAAAACCAGCCAATGAAACAGCGCTTCCTTCAAGGTTACATAAAGACCACGTGCTAGAACTAGCATTCTTTCTCACATTTAAATGCACTAATGTTTTACAGTTAAATGATGGACTCCATGAACCAGTTTTAGCTAGAACTTTTCCTTATGGAAAACATTTAAAGTTTTATTGCTATTGGATATTCTACTAAAAATACAGTCTGCAAGATTGTCTTGGGAAACCTGACTGATAAATTTAACATAAGCTTCTAAAAAGAAACACAATGACATCAATATCTGACCCAGCTGACCAGTCCCACACCACAAAACCAATATCATACTGATACATTAACCTAAAGAAATCTCCACTTGGAACTTATTTAATTAACATAGTTCTCTTGCATCCCAAGATTTTAATATTAAAATCACTTATGGTTCATATATTAAAAGGATGAAGGGATTTAACTACTGGTTAATACTTCTCCTTATTTGCATACTCCCATAATTTTGCTTTTGTTTTTCACCTTTGCTGCCAGTTAAATCACAGAAATGGTTAATACAATTCTATGTGTGAACTAGTGATCTACACATTTAAGTTTTGCAGAGGAAGATTTAATATGGATAGATATATTCTACTATCTTTGGCAAACAGCAGAGACAAGGTATTAATCTGTATATTCTGAGTATACTTGGCCTATGCATACAAAATAGTGTCCTCAAAAAGATTTAATTTTGTGTCTTAGCATTGCTTTTAATTCCAATCTAAACTCTATTATATATTTAACCTTGTTGATAATTGTGATTGTGGTTTTGGAAACTTATTTCCAATTAATTATTAGGAATCAGTCTGTAAATACTAATACTAAGAAATGCATTTCCAGCAGTTAACATGCAAACAATAGATATCAAAAGATAAAGTCTTTAAAAATGTCATAAGGCCTTTTATTTTGTTTCTGCTTTAATGATAACAATAATAATAGATATTATTATAAATCTCTCTTCATTTATTCAAGGCTTCCAGTGTTTCAGCCATTCTAAATTTGACCTGAGATATAAAGACAAAGTTATTTGATTATGAAACAAGAATTTCAGGTCTATAATTGTACTGGTTTTCTGTTTCAAATAAACCTTTACTTTCTAGTGCCTTTTTTCCCCCTAATACTTCTCATCGATTTACATAACATAGAAAGATAATCTCCCAATGTTACATTTAAAATAAATAATACATTTGGGCATCATTATTTTCACCAACACTACAATAAAACATGAATGACACAATAATGAAATCAAGTAATGATCAGGAAAAGAAATCTTAGTCTCAATTACACAGTGTTAGATATCTTTCTTCTTATAGATAATGAGAACTGTCATTGACCTTATTCAAGTCACTTCTCACGTTTAAGGTACTTTTTCATTTAACAGGTAGGGTCAATTCACAAGATTTAATATTGACTAAGATGTCTGTTATTACTGGCAAATGAATAACCTCTTCACTGCTAAAGCTGATAGTAGAACTGCTTGGATTCTTCCAATTTCAGATTTAGAACCCTTCAATTACCACTTCTTACTAAATTCACTAGACTTGATTGTGGTAGTTGTTTAAAACCTCAGTTTCATTTGAAAATGTGTCTGTTCTTTACTGCCATTCTTAAACTGCCATATATGTTTACTTCAGTATTTAGTGTAAAATAGGAAAACTGGTAATGCACAAATATGGCCTTCATATGACCAGCTTAGTTTCTTTTTTATTCTAGTGTGCAGAAATCCTCAAAGTGAACAAAAGAGCAAATCCAGTTAGCACTGAAATACCTTTTACTGTCTTAAATTTCAGAAAGGTGAATCAAAAACCTGCAGAAAAAGTACAAATTTGTAAATCTTTCCTACATTCCAGACACCTGCGACAACCATTGGTCAGATAAGGACAAATATATTTGGAGACAAAGGCTTTCTGTAGTCCCACAGTCTTTCAGTCCAATGTTTTTAATACTTGCATATCTAAGATAAAAAAGCTACCTATCGAATAATACACCACCACATGCATTTTTCAGTTTAAAAAAGCAAAGATTGTGCAAAAGATGGAAGAAGGGATCCTGTAAGTGCACCAGAGTATTTTCCAGACAGCGTAACTGAACAATTGTTCTGTGTTTTAAGAACAGTCATCCTTGTGAATGCTTCCTGCCATAGATGGCAATGCCATGGTGAGAAAGAGCAAGAGTCAAATTGTGTGACTGTGTATAGAAGCAAAGGTTAAGCACAGTGCATGAGTTGTTCACCTGCTGGCTGCTCCTAGCACCTCACTTAAAAGCAGTTCTCAGATCCTAAAGTTACAAGTTAATGTTCCTGATTTAGTGAATAGGAAGAAAATAAAAATGAAAAGATGATGCATCCAGAAAATGAACCTAGTAATAAAGGCAGGTGCTTAAATTTAGACTGTAAAATCTCTCTGCCATTTTACATTTTATTACTGACTTTAAATTAGTTTTTTGAGTCTAGTCATCTACATAGCTACAAGAACAAACTTTGTTGGCAGCTGAACAAACCATAGGCAATCTGAAATATCCAGTCAAAAGAATTTATTCTTAAAAGAGAGGATTTACTTCAGAAACATATAGCTTAATTCTTCTGTCACCTATTCTTAATCTGTTCCACAAATATCCTAATGTTATTTGTTCTAGTACCTCAGAACATACATCCTTGGTGTTACAATTACACAGTGTCTTGGTTTAGGAGAATTTGCACTCACAAATGTGAAAAATACGAAGTATGTTCAATGTGCAACCACAAAAATATTTTTGAAAGTTTTTAGTTGAATCTTTTAAGATGATTAAGAAAATGAATTAAAAAGGAAATTGGTGTGCTGACTATTCTGCTAGTTTTGTTTCAGCTGTTAAGGGGGAAAAAAAGATAAAACAGTGCTGTTATCACACAATGTTTCAAAATATAATGAAGACATTTTTATGTACACAAACATAACTTCTGATTCCCTGCTATTTGTATATGTATGAGTATTTTATACAAATAGATTCTAAAGACTCATTTGACTGTCAATATAGAGATAAATAAAGCAAAATTAGTGCAGCACTGAGATGATGGCTTTCTACAAGCAGTTTATCCAGCTGACAGGTAAAAATGGCTGAAATTCCCTTAAACTGCACATGTGGGGTGAAGCACCTCACAGTCCTGCTCAGCCTCTGGCAGCCTGGAGCCAGACTTCAGTATTCACCACCCCACCATGGGACTTTGTGGGTGGCTGTGATTCAAACCACAGGTGCACAATCAGGGTAGGAAACAGTGCCTCACCTCTCTTGCTCCAGCTGCATGGAAGAAAATGAGTAGGAAGGAAACCTAACTTACATTATGCACATATTCAAGAAAAGGTTTTTCTGAACCAGCTCCCTTTTAAGATTGTTCTGGGTGGCATTAAACAAATGACAGTCTGCATTCATGTAGGACGAGGACAGAGGTTTTGTTGGGACCTGGAGGTTGGTTCTCTGCTCTTCTTGCCATCCAGGTAATAGGATATTTCACTGCTACTGAAATGCCACAGCCTTTGTGTCAATCTCATAATGTAGCACTTGGTTCAGCCCTTGACTTTAAAGTCTTGGCCTGAACAGATTTTAGATTATTTTAAGATAAGCCTACTGTAAAACCAGCTTTTCCTAACAGTGTGGGCATGAACCAAGCAGTGCCACATCTCTATGTCCAGGGATTGATATTTGTCCCCATTTGCTTATTGTCTCTGTCATCAGAGACTTGTGACACGTAGTCTATGTCTCTTTATTGACATGCAGGTGATTTCACATTAGGTTACTAGCATACCCCCTAAGACATAACTCACGTTCTCTGTTTAGCTTATCAGAATGTCAACATCTCAAATAAAGAAATGCTGACTATATGCAGGACCTCATAGCCAAGGTCTGTTTTGGGCTAAAGAAAACAACTAAATTCCAATACTATTGCTACTTCAACAAAAAATGTTATTTCAAATAGAACATACAGGGTATTCTCAGAGTTTTGTGTTTACACAGGTCAAAATGGAATATTTTATAGGAATTTTCTCTCTGTGTGTATAAAATTTGAGCTTTTTTTTAAAGAAAAACATAGGTTTCACTGGTGTTGATATATTGGCTCACTTGGATCAATTGGCTCACTGACAAGAACAGTTTTAAAATAAGACTTCAGAGAAGAAGACTGGGAGATTCTTATATAATTCTCAATTTCTCAAGAAATGCCAAAACAATTTTTTAAAATAATGAAAAATAAGGATGGAAGGAACATCCGTTCTCAAATCTCAAACTTGATTTTGTCCTAAAATCTGTACCTCTCTCATAAGTAGCATGGACCTGCCCTTTAATAAAGAAAAAAAAAATTAAAGAAATCATTAATAATAAATATAGAAAATGAAATATCAAAATACCAAAATAACTCAGATTTTGAAAGAAAACACTCTGAAATTTGACTCTATACCTTTACTTTTTTCCCATTTTCTAATTTCACAAACTGTACTTCATAGTTTATTAAATCAATAATAATGTGTAAAACTTCTAGTTCCTAGAGCAATGAAAAATTGGAAGAAAGCTATTTTAACAACTGTTAGGTAAACATTAATGGAACTAGATAATCAGTGAAAATTTTCTTGTATTGCATTGAGGCAAATATATACTGATATAATGTCATGTTATTTTTATCACAGACTACCAGAAGTGAAGGCAGACAGGGCACAATTCAAGCATTTTGAATTGTACCTTCATGTAACACAGGAGCATTTACAGTACCTCATGCATCAATGCTCAAAAACAGATAAGGCAATAAAGTTCACATATCCAGCCAATGGCACATTTGATTAAAAGTCAGTTTTAACAAGGTTTCCATTCTTTTTGCTGTCCCTTGAGGACTGCTGTTTCATTTTAAATTAACATTTTATTATGCTATGTGGTTTTTACAGGGTTATTAGATTAATTAGCTGATCTTGTTTACTTAGGTTGACCTTTTATTTGGTTTTGGATTCCATATTGAATTCTCAGGACAGAAACTCCAATTGTAATTTCAAAGTGAATATGCTTCTGCTTTTTAAAAGTAGTTCTTTACACTATATTTAATCTATACCAATTGTATTTCTTAGTGAAGTCAGACATTCTTCTAATGAGTTATTTATCATGGTGTACAAAATGGTTCTTTATCATGGTTACCAAAGTAGCTGCCTCCCTAGTCAAGAGGAAAAGCAAACCAAAATTTTATAATTCACAAATATGAAATTCACAGTCTTTTAACATAGTTCCTTTTAGGAATTCAGAAATTTTATTTTCTTCCCACCATTAAATATTGTACCATTGCTAGCTGCTTTAGAGGCAATTAAGTACAAAAATATTAAAGCTACATCCCTAACACACTATTTGTACTTCCACTGTCAATGCATTAAATAGACATCCTATTCCATGATAGTTGTAATCTTCATTTTCTCTTAAAACTTATATGTAATATAATTGCATTTTTTTCATACATAAAAGGTAGACAGCCAATGACACAGGACTAAAGAGAAGGTAAGACATGGTCTTGTGGAAGGTATTCAAGTAACAGGAGATGTGAGGACATAATTTTGATCACATTGAATTATGTCATTAATTCAATTATATAATCATATCATGTCAATTATATAATCTCTCATACTTGCCCAAAAGACTCATATCTTTGTCTTTCCTGTGGACATTTGAAGATTAAGTCTGTTTTGTCCATTTATTTTCACTATTTTGATAAGACTGAGAGAAGGATTTAAGTTATAGCTGGCATCAGTAGGCAAGTTGGAATTTTATTAACAGAGAAATTAGTGGACATAAAATCCCAACCAAATAAATTTACAGTGTATTTTGCTCATCATGATTGCTTCAGATTTTGTTGGATTTGCTTCCTGAGAAAACTATTGGCTGCAAAAACCTCCAAATCTAAACCATTTCAATTGCTATAGCAAACTGGAGATGGCCATTTGATAACAGTCTTGTGCAGTCAAATTTTAAATCAAATACCTTATTTAGAAGTCTGGTCTTTGTGGAAGAAATTTAAAAAATAAGTATAACTTTTTTCAGGAAAATAAAAGGTGTATTGAAGTTGTCTTTTGTTCCACCTTTCATTGTATGGACATAATAATACAGGAGTTAGTCTGCCTAATAGCTGTCACAAGAAAATGGTTTGCAGTTCACCAACGGCCCTACACTTCATTGAAGATCACAGGAATCAAAATTACTGAAAAGTCCTAAGATAACAAGAAAAAATGTAGTCTTTTCTCCCTCTGTTTTTGAAAAGACAATTTTGAATATAAGAGCAAGAAGAACAAGCAGAAAATGTAAAATTTTTTAAAAAGGCACAAATAAGCAGTCTTCCCTTTTCCCCCTGGATTCCCAAGAAAAGCAAAAATAAGTGCTGTTCATACAGCTCTTCATGGTACTAACTGTTCATGTCAGAATAGCTAAAATATGATAAACAAAGAGAGAAAAAAAGATGCAAAAGTACAAAGAAGGTGAGAAGATGAAAGAGACATCAAGATAACTCCTTTGGTGCTCTTTGGCTGTGTACAGATCATATTGTATCACCCATTCCCATATCCTGCTGAGAACATGCTATGACGGAGACTGTCATTACCCTGCAGCATATCACCAGATTAACAAGAAAGAAAATCCATCACTGGTCTACACATAGGATCAATATCTGTGAAATCTGACAGAAAAACATAGTATGGAACTCAGTTAATTTAATACAGAATGATTTGGTCTCAGATTACAGTAGCAGAGAAGACAACATCTGTCTTAAACTTTTGTTGTGCAAAGTATTTTTTAAAATACCTTTGAATGGCACAATCAGCTGCTGGATTTACTATTATCAGGTCAGCAGTAAGATTCTGAATTCACCTCTTAGATTCTAACAGTGAATTTATACTTTTGGTGAACAATTGCAACAGCCAAAAATTCTTCTTGACCTTAAGTGGACATTCCAAAATACTCTGGATCATAAAATATTGCACAGCCTTGCCAAAGAGCTGGATATTAGTAGTAGTTTATAGAATCACTGAATTGTGTAGGTTGGAAAGGACCTTTAAGATCATCAAGTCCAATCATTAACCCAACTCTGCCAGGTCTACCACTAGGCCATGTCCGTAAACACCACATCTACATGTTTTTTATATGCTTCCAGGAATGGTGACTCAAACACTTCCCTGGGCAGGCTGTTCCAATGTTTGGCAATCCTGTTGGTAAAAAATATTTTCCCACTGTCCAACCTATATCTCCCTTGGTGTATGTTGAGGCTGCTTCTTCTTGTCTTACACTACACTCACTATTGATCCCACCACCTTTTTGGGGCAGCAGCCCTAATTCCACTGTGACCATTCTCAGGTGCTTTGTGGTTTTTAACACATCAATCACGGTTGTGTCTGTGTTGGCACCTGGATCTCCATCCCTGACCTTCACTAAGAGAGCAGGCTGAACCACCTCGCTCACACAAATTGGAAAAATAACAAGAGCTGGGAGATCCCCATGTAGTAACAACTTGAACAGCCCTCGATGGTTTTGGGTTTGTAATTTGGTATTTTTGGTTAGTTGGTTAGCATGTGCTTTTAGAGAGACAGAGGTATGGAAAACATGTTTATTATTTAATCATGCCTGAATTTCTTTAAAGATTTCTTTTAAGTTCTGCTTTTACTAATTTGCTTACTATTCAGTGGCTCTGTAGACTTTTATGCACAAGTGAAGAGGACAAGGTTTACCCCACCCCACTTCCTCCTTATTTCACCAGAAATTTAGAACAGTGGAAAAGAAAGGCCTTTACAGGAGTTCAGATAAATGTACATTGATGTCAAAAGGGTACTATTTTCATAAGTACCTGCTGAAACCAGTAAGGAAAAAAGCTAATTTATTTTGTACTTCTTATATTTCAGAGAGTGTTTTTAGGTAATATTTTTTGCTTGTTTTCTGAAAGAACAACTAAAAAATAAAAGGTTTGGACAAGCAGAGTAAGTTTGCCCTTTAATGGAATACCTTGTATCTGTTAGATTTGTTAACAATTTTTTTTTTATCTTTTTAGCTTAGTACTCGCACAAGACAGAAAATTAAAATATGGAAGGGCCATGTACAAATGTCATAATCCACAGCCTTTAAATTAATAATATGTGTAACTTTTTGAAGTGCAGCAGAAGCCTCTCAAAAACCCCAGCAAACTGAAATACTTACTCACAAAATATTTTTTTTTTTTAATACACTAATCCTTGGGCTAAACAAATTTTTAAAATATTTCCTAATGTAAAAATAAGAAGGAAATTAATAGAAAATCTTAATTAATAGTAATAACAATCCAGTGAAATAGTTTTTTGCTGTGTAATAAACACATCTGTTTCTTGTTGTCCATGAATTAATTCAGTGTGTATTTGAGGGAGTGCTTATGCACAAATCAGCTACTTATTTGGTTTTTAATGCCAAAAATCCCTTTTAATGGCTAATTAAGTATTTCAAACAACATACACATGCTAGCAGCTTGTTATGATTGGTCTAGTGGTTTGATTTATAACTGAACTTCATTTGATATACCAGGTGGTTTGGGTCACTGATATCTACATACAGCAGTGACTTCTTTTGGTGTATTATGTAATTATATGCAACCATCAATTTAGTTTACTTCACTCCTTTTATTTCTTTAAACTTTGTTGCTAAAGAAAACAAACTTTGTCCTTTACATAAAGGAATTGATTTATAACTAACTACTTAACATTCCTTGTAGTTATAATAGACCAAATTACCAATGAGTCAGAACAAGCACTTGAACTCAGTGTTTGTACAAAGTTTTTTTGGAAGCTGAATATAAACTTTTCTGAAACAATATTATTTATCCAGTTGTGAAATCCACTTATGTCTTTTGGTACCTGCAGTCTGGCCGTGGTGCAATACACAGCTAGATGGAAAAATATTGTTTTAAAGAGACATGTCCAGTAGGTACTATTTACACATCTAGGGTACATCACTACTAGTGAGATAATTAATTGCTACAGACCCTTTTCCACAGCAACTAAAAATTAAAACATTGCTATTACTTACCTTTACTTTATTAAAACTCTACTAATTCAATTTCTCTTCTTCCTGGCTTGCCTATTTTTACCTCATGTACTTCCAGTTCAGGCTTTGAATGGTGAGTGATTTGGAAGCAATGAGAACTGGACAATGTAAACATGGATGTGATGTGGGGTGAATAGACATTTAATGTGCCTGGATGTACTATGGCACACCCAGCTTCTGTAGTTCCCTCCCGCTCTAGCTGGGAAAGTTCTTTTATAGCACTTGAGTACATGTGAAAGAAAAGAATAAAATGGAATTAAATTTCTTCTCTCACAAGGTGAATTTGCAAGATAAAAACAGTTCAGTAGCCTGCCATCCAATTTATTTATCTCCCAAAATTATTTCAGTGCTCTCGCTCTTAAATTTTGCATATAATCATTCCATAAGCATAGTGATACTAAAGGAATTCCAGCTGTTGTTTGATATTAATATTCAATTCACCACTGACTGAATCTTTATGCATGTTCTTAAAATGCAGAGATATCCAGACCTTCAGCTGTAGTATCTTCCCATTAAAACAATCACCAGGAACTTCTAAACTCCTGGTTAATGATTTTTTTTTTCCTCAATGACTATTAATATAAAAATTTTACCATTTTTTCCCTTTTATATGTCATGAGGGGAAGAGTGAATGGACTTTCCCTGCCAATGAAAAGAAAAAGTGATTTTTAAAAAAAAAGAAGCAAAAAAGAGCTGCTTTTAACTTCCTTTAGGGGGTACCGCAACCTTATTTTTACTGTCATCTCCCGAAGGCCTTCAGCAATTTTCCACAAAGGAATTTTAGAAAAGTAGTAAAAGGTAGTCTTGTCTGGTTTTGTCACATTTATGACTTTACTTGTTATTTGATTTCTTTTTTAACCTTTGCATTATGGCTTTTGTTTTAGCTTGTGACAAGGCAGAGAGGGGAAGAAGAGATAAGAGGTTGAGCTGCAACTCTTCTGAGCACTGTGAGACTTAAACTCAATGCATGAGGGTATTATTAAGACTACATTTGGATTGACTAATGCTTTTTTATCTGTAGTATGCCAAAAGAATGTAGCAGGAAATTAAGTAAAACTGGTGATTTTTCAGTCAGTGTTTTCAGGTGGGAAATGAAGCACAAGACAAAATTGGAATTGTTAATTTACCTGACCCTAACAGAAACATAGAAACCAAAATATGGATTATCAACAGAACACAGAATGTTTCACTACATTTAGTTTTTTATTTTTAGGTGAAAACATGAGAGAATGCTGGAAATATTATTTCAGTTTCTTTTTGATAAGACTGTGATAGCAAAATTACTACTATTCTTCACAGATATATCCATTCAGCAAATAATTAATATACATTAAATATCCCTTCTTAAGGAGAATAAAACTTAAATTTGAACTCCCTCTCACCTCCCTTTTCAGTCAGGGACACAAAGTTAATTTCTAATTAAAACACTGACAGGTGTTATTTTTTTCTGTAATAAAAGGTTATAATACAAATTATTCCATTGCACTGCTCCTGAATGCTTATATTCATAAAGCTAATTGCCCCAAAATTTAGTCACTTAAAAATAAACTTTGAACCAGTCACCTCCAGTCATTGCCAATGGGCTCTCCCATCCTAGAGCATGACCTTGGCTCAGCTGCCCTTATGCAGACACTTAGAGCCACCCAAGGTGCTGCTGAGTGCCAGATGTCAGTGAGTCTCTGGCTGTGCCACAGCCTCTGGGCACCTCCTTGCACAGTATCTAGAGGTATTCTCTCCAGGTATTTAAAAGCATCTCAGTGAGCCAGGCAGCAGTTTGTAGGCAGCTGGACCACTGCCTCTGCAGGCTGCCTCTACCCCACAGCCACTGCATTAATTGCTGTCAGGGAGTCTGTATATTTTTGCATTGTCTATAGCAGTATAATAGATAATTCAATTACCTTGAATATTGTACCATATTATTAAAGTTTTAATATCCTTGTGAATTCTAAATCTAATTGTTGAATTGGACTTTCAAGTACTGCTTACATCTGAGTATTCAAATAGGAGTCAACAAGGTAGAATAAAACTCGGTTCTCTTTCTGACTAGATTTAAATTTAGAGACTAAACAGAATACCTTAAATCAGAGATTTAAACCTTATACATAGTCTTCAATGAACAGTTTCAGCACATTTTAATAATACTTCTTTAATCAATTAGACATAGTGAAAAAGTTGCTTTGTCTAGTCTCCAAATTCAATTAAATGCACATGTGAAATTATTTTTTGCCACCTTCACTGTAGCAAACAGTAGACTTCAGGGATATTCTAAGGTGAATTGATTTCTCTTATTTATAATATATCTCATTTCTTTACAAAATAAAGAAAATTCATTATATAATTTTAAATTGTAAAACTTTAAAACCTTTCTATCATCATTATGTTCCGTAGGTTTTTTTGATAATTTTTTGCCTCAGGTAAGTATAAAATATAAAACCTTTCAACAGACACATTCAGAATACAATTTAATGGGCAAATTTATCAGGAAGAAATAGAATCACACATACATGAACCTGAGCTCCATCCAACCTGGCCTTGAACACCTCAGGGATGGGGCATCCACAGTTTCTCTGGGCAACCTGTTCCAGGGCCTTACCACCCTCAAAGTAAAAATTTTTTTTCTTAATATTTATTCTAAAACTACTCTCTTTAATTTCAACCCATTCACCCTTATCCTGTAACTTCATGCTCTTGTAAATAATCATCTTGTTCCGTCTTTCCTGTAAGCTCCCTTCAGGTACTGGAAGGCTGCAATTAGGTCACTGCTGCAGATGTTCACCACTGCAGGAGGGTTTATCTGTTCTGCCTTTCAGCTGGTGCAATAGCTCAGGCTATCTTCCCCCTCACATGAATTTGCTAACTGGTGAAATAGCTCAAGCCAGACACCTGTCTGCTAGCGAGTTATTTTTGCTACCATGGAGGTGGCACTCCCAACTGACAATAAATATCTTGCCTTGAGAGCAAGACTGGAAGAAGATGAGCTAGAACTTCTGGCTGATAAATACTTCACTTTACAATCTATAAAAAATAAACAAAACTTTCATAAGCAGAAGACTTCTTCACATTCCCTGGAAATGTGTGGGGCTGTTCCCCAAAGTCACATTGTGGTTACTCTCTTGGGAGTTGAGTGAAAGGAATTGCGTACCCCATCATCAGTTTGGTGGTCAGGTACACTGACTCCTAATCTAGACTATTTCTTTGCTAGCTATAGTATAGCTACCTTTATGTCATGCACTGTTTTATTTAATCTACTAGTTGTTCTTTGTTTTAACCTGTGTAGTGAGTAACTCTGTTTAAGGCCATTTGTCCGTTAATCTCTTGCCTGTTTAAATAACTCATAACAGACCTTATTGGCCATTCTTAAGAACTTGTGAGCCAAAGTGGTTTAGATGTGGGTCAAATCTGAACCTAAGGCAGGGCTTGTCTGACACCTTCACTCGATCCGTAACAGCCATCCTGAAGTCTTCCTTTTCCCAGGCTGAACAATCTCAATTCTGTCAAGCTTTCCTCATAGGAGAGGTGCTCCATCCCTCTGATCACCGTTGTGGCTCCATCCTCTCACCAGTTTTGTTGCCCTTCTCTGGACACGTTCCAGCACCTTGATGTCCTTGTGAGGAGCTGAAAACTGAATGCAGGATTCAGGGTGTGGCCTCACCAGTGTCAGTAAGGGGATGACCACTGCCTTCTTCCTGCTGGCCACACTATGTTGATACAAGATGAGATGCTCTTTGCCTTATTGGCCACCTCAACACATATTTTCTTCCCATGAGTTGCACTTCTGGTCTGTTTCAGGACTTAATCTCATAAGCAAGTGTAGAAGTTGTTCAGAGTCTGTCTTAGCAGAGTATGACAATATAAGCTAGCAATAAATAATTCTGTGAGAAAGAATATCAAGACAGAAAGAGACTGAAGAAAAAATTAAGAATGTTAATAAAAAAATCTACTAGTTAATGTTTTGAGTTAGCCAAAGTGTGTACCATAACTAGTCCCTTTTTCCTAAGACTGATAATACCATCTTATGTAGTTTTCAGTATGTAAAGCAAACAAATTAAAACCAAAGCAAGACCATGGGGGAAAAAAAAAAAACAAAAACAACAAAAAAACCAAAAAAAACCCCAAAAAAAAGCTAACACGAAAAACTCAACAACCTAAAAGGAAGCATCTTAAGAAACAGGGATTACAATTCAGATGTTCTTGTTTGTAGATGAATACATTAACCAAAAAATAAAAACATACATAAAAACATACATACCTATATCCATTCTCTTTCTGGATCTAAGGTGTTTCTACAGCAGAACAATGAATAAGATGCTTTAATTTGTATCCATACAAATTAGGTCATGACCCATTCTGATTCCCTAATGATAGAAAGAGCACAAAAAAGCTTTTACTTTCTGTCAGATCTGCAAGTGTTTTAATATCCTATGAAAAATAAAAGCTTAATTAACACACAGTAATTGCAAGGCTTTGAAACTGTCTACAGTTCTCAATAAATTCCTTCTGCTGGAAATACTTGTATTTTTATTGTGTTTTTTTGCTAACCCTATGCCAGAGGTCTCTTCTGCAGAAATTAACAGGCAGAAATTTTAGTTTGTTGTTGTGTGCTGTCAAAGCTTTAGCAACCTGTTCACCTGAGACTGCTCTGGGGGATCAGTAGCTACGACGAATTAGAACAATGTAGTTTATTTATCAGAGCTTGTTCTGAAACACTGGTATAGCAAACAAAATGAATAATAACATGCATATTGAAACTTTGGGGTTTGAATTTTATAAATATTTTAGAAGCTTTCCACAGAATCAAATTCCTTATTTTTACACATTGCAAATTATGGCCATGTGGCATGCCATCATGAACAGATAAAAAGGGATAAAACCCCTCTTTTGCCAGTGATCAGGACAAGGACTAAAATATGATTTGATATTTGATGTTTGTTGTTGTTTTGTTCAGCATTAGCTTAAACTCCACGACAGTAGGTAGTAAACAGAATAAAGGCTGAATTATACAGGTGAGTTAATTAGGAGCTGTTAGGCAGTAAGTTTGAACAGATGCTGTTTTTACAATTCACTCTGGCAGATACAGGTGTGGAAAGGGAAGTTGCAGATTACAGGTATTCATTTTCTGTAACTACATGAGATATATGCTATGTTCTACTTCTGCTCTACTGTGTCATCTTACTACAGTAATTTGCATTCCTGACTACATTTTGTGCTAAAAATAGCATGTCCCAGGACAGATAAAGCCTGTAGAGAGACTTGACAATTGGTTAGATCTGATTATTATATTGAAATGTTAAAATTCACCTCATTATGCAGAGTACTTGCCTCAATTATTTATCCCATTAACCTGAGGCTAAAGATGCTGCATGTGACACCAACTTTTCTAGAGCTAATCTCAATGGATCTTTGTCAAGGTTAAAGGCTTGTCACAGTATAGACTGCAGAAATGCCACTATTATCAAAGCCTGACACCAATTTTTCCCTATTTTTAAATTAAATTTAAGTTTCAGCATATACTGTTTAGAGGCAATGTCTCCACAATGTGTTCTGTTACAGTTTTAAGTATTTTAAATGCTCGTATTATGAAGTTACCATAGAGGACAATTTAGACAGTGGAGCTGAAAAACTAGTGAGAATGTTCCAAGGGTTTGCTGATGTTACCCTGTTCTTATTTTGTCAACATTCTGTTTGCCTGCTCGTGTGAGGACTTTGACTCAGGATTCACATGCCTCATTATGCCTTTTTTCCATTTTTCAACCCTACTTTCACCATCCTAGAACTGCAACTGTCTCCTACCAGATAAACATCCTACTCCAAATGCTTTTCCTCACAGGTCCCTGTTTTGCTACCTTTGCCTCCAATTTTGGTATTTTTGGTATACCTGGGGAATGTCTGGTGCCTGATATTTTATTACTGTTAAGGTTGCCAAGCAATGATGGCCTTGCATGGCTCTGCTTCCTGAAGCTCCTCTCCAGTTTTCTATGAATCTGGAGCCTTTCTCCCTTAAAAGCTCCCCTCTTCATGCCTTGGAGATCAATTCCTAATAGTGCTGTCTGTAATTTTAGTCAGTTTATCACATCATGTTTGTCACTGCCAGTAGTTTCCCATGCCTTATTTACCTCAAGTCAGGACCTAGTCACTTAATAAATAATTTCCCTGCAGTACTGCTAAAATTTAAATTAAAATTGTGCTGAATAGAAGCGTACTGAGCAGTTTTTGTGATCAAAAGTCACTTAACTTTAGAAAACAATATTAAAGTAACAAACAACTTTTGCCTATTTGTTTAAATGGCATGAGACACTGGGAAAAAAATCCACACACATTTAAAATAGGATCCATCAGCTTCTTTCAAAATAGCACATAAGCAGACAGAAGCAGAAGAGGAAAGAGAAGAAATTGAAGAAAGCAGAAAGACAACTAGAAGATTAAGAAATTTAAGAAGACATAGGAAAGATAGGAATGAGAATGTTTCTGCTCAGAAGTTAGAAGAGACACTTCCTAGTTTGTCACTAGTTGTATAATAAATCATATTAGTCCACGTTTTTGCCTGCAAGTAACAAATCAAGGTTCTTCTGTGCAATTAAGAATTTCTTCCATGGCTCTCTTGTCTTACTAAATAATTCAAGTTCCTTTAGTTAACAAGGCTTGTCTTGTAGCAAAGTACAGAAATCATTCCAAAAGGTGGTGGCCTGATTAAATTATCCTCTGCTAATTTGTTTATAACAAGGACAAATTTATAACAAGGACAAAAAAGTGCCTGTCAGGCTGTGGTGGCCCAAGGCTGATCCCCACGCGCAGGGGAGGGGGATCCCTGGCAGCCCCACAAGGCACTGGACCGGCCCCTTCCCACGGCCACGGGAGTCCCAGGGGAGCCCCAAGGCTGGGCCAGACCCAGGAGAGGCTCCTTGGTGTGGGAAGGGGGACATGAGGGGCTGTTGGTCTAGGCTGGAGCCAGCCAGTCCTTGTGCACGGCTGTGCCTGGCTGCGCTGGCCCTGTCCCGCCTAATTAAACCCCAATTGTGACAGCTTTCCTGGGAGAGGGGCAGGGTATCAGACATGAGGAAAAGGGAACTATTCTACTTCCAAGTTAGAAATAATCAATCTGTTCAGATATTCCAAGATAATGGACTTACTTTCTTTCCAAAGATGTAAGCAATTGCTTTAAACAAAAATACAGAATATTACTTTTGTATCATAATAACCATAACACTGTCTTATATGCTGCATTCTTTATTCATATTCCAACAGCTTAGAAACACAATAAAATGGATTTTGAATGTATTTGTGAAATAAAAATCACTGTTAAAGGATTACAAATAAACAATACAAATCCTTTTAAAGATGCTCAAGTTTTATCTGAGAGTAAATGCTAAACCATTTAAGAACTTAAAATATTTTCTTGCCTAATTCTCTTTTAATTATTGAAAACTTGAATCCACTGATCTTCCATTTTCCAACCTGCATGAAGTAGTTTCTAAATAATAAAAAGGACTCTATAGAGTCCATTTTGAAAACAAAAGATATTTTCTTAATTGTAAATATAAAATGAGATGATTTATAATATTTATTCACAGGCTATAAGAGACTGATCCAAAAGGTGTTGAAGGCATATGACTGTATCAGTTGATTTCAGTAGATTTTCAATCAATTCTTCAACAAGAAGAAATGGTTATAGTGTCGGACTGAAATATGAGTCAGACACACCTCAAAGATTCTGAATCTGAATTCAGACAGAGTTTGAATAATTGAAAAACTTAAAATAGCTTAAGTAGAGGCTTATTCTATAAAAAGCTAATTTGGTACTGAATTCAAAAACATTGCAAAATATTTGAATCAAAGAAGTTATTGCTAGATCTAAGAAACAGACTATCTACAAGAGAATTGTTGGAAGTATCAGGGTGAGGTTCAGTTCAATATTCAGACACATAAACATGAACTTGTGTCTATGTGGGTTGGGTGGCCCTGTTACAGTGAGCAGAGAAATTGTCACTGCTGTTAGTAAGGTGGGAACCACTTTCCTAAATGTAATCACATGTCTGGCCTCCTCCTGCTCCTACAGAAGAGCTTGGGTGTCCTGTGGGTCATGTATTGCATCTCTTAATGCTCACTTCATCTATCACTCTTCTGGCACATCCCCTGTGTTTATGCAGCAACATCACACTCTTACTAGGTCTTGAAAAGTACCCAGTGCAGGCATTAGATAAAAGAGAAATTTAATAAATCTCTGGATTCCATAGACAGATTTGACTATGTTGTCATTTGATACCGACATGGTACTTTAGAAGAGATTTTACAAGTTATGTCCCATCCTGAAAGAAATTTAATACTGGTGTGTTCTGTGTTAATGTGATTATTCAGCTGTTTCATTAATGAGTGCCCCAATGTAGAGGGATGTTCCTGTTTATTTCTTCTTGAAAAGAGGGATCTGGCACTCCTGTCTCTGCAACAGCTAAAAATTAACTGGGAGGAATGCACATAATCACCTTTATAATAAGATAAAAGCAACACATTTTTACGTTGCAAAAGTTTCACTTAAGTTAATGCTATAATGAGTAAAAATTCTGGCCATCAATCAAGGCTTGACTAAAGTGATTGTTAAATGGCAAAAAGTGATTTTTTTCTTATAGATGCATATGGTTCATTGCACCAAAGATAAATAATGCAATGAAAAAAATATTATAGTCAAGATACTTGTACAGACAATTCTGCATAAAGTAGATGTGAAAGTGTTTCATTAAATGTCTAAGATTTTCTGACAAATGCACTCAGGAAACAATAAATTATGTTCCTGAAAGGGAAAATAAGGCACATGGGGAAATTTCCGTGTACTAAAACTCAAGTAAAGAGTTCTTTTTTTCAGATCTGTATTTATTATTCCAGATAGACACTCTACTAAAACTGGAGAGATGCTGAAGCTGGAAGTTCATTAATAGGTGATCTGAATACAAACTGCTATTTTTAAATAAGGGATTGAGTCTGTCTGCATTTTGGTACTCTCTGGGAACAGATACAGCTGATGAACTTATCTTGCAATGTAGGGTTATTGTGCCATTGCACTTAATGAAGCTGGCTGAAAAAGTATTATTTTTCATACTGGAAAAACTAATACTTACAAAATAAATAGGTTCAGGGTCCAGGAGGTTTCTGTAGAATGGCACACTTCAGCTAAAAATCTGGCAAATGAAAGGGGGTGTTTCTAAAATTTAGAGAAAACATTAATTTGTAATTTACACAGATCATATAACTGGAAGAGATAAAATTTTGAAACTGATGTCTTTTATACTTATAAGAATTATGAATTAGGCACTGTATTTTAAAAATTGAAAAAGTTCAGAGATTTACTGAAAAATCTGGGCCAAATATTTTATTTTATTTTAGTTGCTGGCAGGTAGTCTATTCTAGCAAGACACTACAGCAAAATGTTATTAATTTTAAGTCTGGCTATCAAAATCTTTAGTCTTACTCTATCACTTGATTTGATACTAACACAAATTCCAACGAAAGTTATAGATAAATTTTTCTTGTATATTTGAACCAAATTCATCTGCTTGCATATTAAAGACAGGAATAGAGCTTAGTCTGCTTTAGTCTGTCACTTCTGAGTTGTCCAAGGTTTCTGTCATTCAGCTATTTTTTGGATGAATTTTTCCAAGATATTTTGATTAAGATCTTTCTGTTTTTCCAGCTTCTGTCCCACTAATTTTAATTTGACACGATTATTTATAATCTCTCCCTTGGTCCTAATATAAAATGCCTGTCATGTTGTAGTACCAATAAACACACCTCTACAGTGCAAAATGAACTAGAAAGCTCTCTTAAGTCCTCTTACTATTTTGACCAAAACAGTTATTTCCAGTCTCACCTTTAACTTAAAATGGTGTTGATAAAATTTAAAAATAACCCAAACCAATCCAAAACATAAATAACATAGGAACAGGAGTTAGAAGAAGAAAAAAAATAGTTTGAGTTCTATTCTAATATTAACATCATAACTAAGGAAGTGGGGAATATGAGGGATAAAAATATCTGTGACTCCAGCCAAGCTCTTCTGTTGTGTACATCCTGTGTAACAAAATTCAGCTTAGGTCCATCTAACCTTATTTGATTTTAATCACCTTTTTGGGTATATTTTGAACTTTCAAAGTTCTTTCTATTTTATACACAGAAACTTGGTTTTCTTTGCTCTTCTAGGTTTAACACCCACCTGGAGTGCTGCATCCACCTGTAGGGTCCTCAACACGAGAAGGACACTCACCTGCTAGAGTGAGTCCAGAGGAGGTCCTGAAGATGATCAGAGGGCCAGAGAACTCTCCTGTGAAGACAGGCTGAGACAGATGAGATTGTTCAGCCTGGAAAAGAGAAGACTTCAGAGACACCCTTTCGTGCCTTTCAGTACCCAAAAGGAGCCTACTAGAAAGATGGGGAGGGACTTCTCACTGGGTTATGAGTGACAGGACCAGAGGGAGTGGCTATAAACTGAATGTGGGCAGGTTAGATTAGATATTAGGAAGAAATTCTTTATTGTGGGGTTGGTGAGGCACCATGAGGCTGCCCAGAGGAGCTATGGATGTCATATCCCTGGAAGTTCAAGACCAGTCTGGATGGGACATGAAGCAGCCTGAGTTGAGTGGAAAGTGTCCCTGTTCATGGCTAAGAAGTAGGACTAAGATGGTTGTAAGGGTCCCCCCAAGATATCATTCTATGATTTAGGCAACAATAAAAGTGTGAGCATTGCTGCTGTTCTGTCAATATTCACTATGACTTTTTTTTTAACCTCTTTGAAGTTATCTAACAAAATTCTCTACAAATATTTGTTTTATTATTTGCTTTCACAAAACATTTAAATTAGTTTCAACGTTTGTTTTTATTTTAATTTCTTGTCTTTCTAGTACTTGCTTTGAGGATTAGTTTAACATTCCCATAATTTTTGGTGGTTTTAGTTATCACTAACCCAACCAATTAGGTCACTTAAATTTTTTCTTATCAGTGAGGGTATAATGGTTCACATGTAAAACTAAGTTTTATACAGTACATATTTAGTCACATGTGTCTATTTTTCAGTGATCTAAGTGGCATCAGAAAAGCAGGAAAACAGTGGTAAAATTTGGCTGGATACCATCTATCATAAAAAATTAAACAAAACCTAACCATTTTGACCATTAAGTCTAATATATACAGACAGAATACAGTCAAACACAGAAAAAAATTATCTATCAAAAGAGCAATTATGATGATGTCATCCCCACACAGAAAATAATTTATAAATACTTTCACTATTCAGCTTTTGAGATTTTAAAATTTGTGATTGTTATATTTTAAGCTCATCCATTTTCTCCTCCAACATAGATTCATCAGTAACTTTGACTAATTTACATAATTTTCTCCACATTATTTTGTTTAAAAATGTATTATAAGATATTTTATTTCCATATTACTTTCATGAAGCTGTGCTGTGAAAATTATTTTAATCTTAAGGTATTAAAATTGTGACCTGAAATACTCAAAGAATCAAAAGTGCAACTTTTGTTTTCCACCTAACTTACTCTTGGTGCCTTAATATCCATTTGCTATTTACTTTCAAGACATGATGGTGAGGCAGCAATCACAATGAATTCTTGTTTAATTTAATTGGCAAATTCTTTGTCATTTTACATGGAGAGAGAAATGTGTTTCTAGTTCTTGAAGTCACTAGTAAATTTCAATAGGTGGGCTATAGTATGAATTAGTGAATAATGTAATAATCCATTAAATTATTATAATTGTTTAAAAATGAGTTTTAGATAAATACTAAAACAGTTTTAAAAAGAAAAAAAAAAGTCAAAATGTTTTATCAGGTTGTTTTACCTCTTGAAGTTAATTTCTAATTGCTAGTCTTTGTAAACAACAGTGCTTATAAGTGGCCATTTCTGATTAAATATTTCTTATTTTATTCACTTATTTGTTTGATGTTGTTCACTTGGACGTGGCCTTCTGCTATAAATTCTTTATAACATATAAACTTTTTAAAAGTGCTGAATGTATATAGGCTGAGCATTTTGACATTCCCCTTACACATTATAAGAGCTCTGGGCAAAGAACTACAGAAGGTGCTAATAAATCAGAAAATAAACATTGAGAAGGTCACAAAAGAACATTTTACAATAGTGGTTGCTAAAATATATGAGGCATTAAAATCTGAATTCTATATTTGTATGACAATGTCTGTAATGAGAACAGAAAATACTATGAGCCTAATCTATTCTCCTGACAATTTAAATATTACTGTTACCCAGTTGTTATCTTGTACTTCTTCTCCAATTCCATAAATAGGGAAGGTCATAAAGATAGTGAAAATGCATTACGGAATTTAAACTCCTGACATTTTCCTAAATTGGTGGACTAAGAGAATACATGGAAAAGACATGGAAAGACATGATATGTCTTTATTTGAAGGAAAGAATTGGGAGTAATAGTTAACCCATCCATTACTTTTGTGAGATTTTTGCTTCCATATTTGTTTCATATCATGTTACCAAAACATGTGGTTCATTTAGCATTTGAAAATTAATATATTAAAAAACCCATAACTTTTCCCTGATGGTTCTCTTTATGTGCTGAGACCAGAACTCTGAGTTAGTTTTGTTGCTTTTTTAATAAAAGTCACATCTTGCTTACTCAGGTTTTAAAGTATTTTAAGTCTGGAAGTTAAGTCTCAGTTTATAAATCTTCAATGAACTGGGATTAGATCCCAATATTAATACTTGGAAAATTGGTTCTCTCAACTAATATGTTGCTTTGCATCTGAGACAATCTCGTTAATTGAGCTCATATATTTGAATATCTATAAACCTGGAGAAATTTCTAAGTGACATCCATTAACAACATCATGGATTCATGCATTAATGCAATGAAACTAAATAAAGTGATATAAATTACAGTCCCTACATACCATACACTACAGAACCAGTTTTTTAATATTTTACAAGTTCAGCAACAATCATTTCTCCAGGGTCTGATCTTGTCCATCACCACTGTTCTTGGGTTTACATCCCAATAAGTACAATCTGTTTCTGAGCAGGATGGTGATAAGTTTACAAATAATGAGATGTGCATGCAGAGAGCAGTTGTTGCTCTCCAGCTGTTTGCAGCACAGGGTCTGACCTGCAGAAGTTGCTGTGTTCTGATCACTGTTCTTGTGGAGATAGATTATTTTGAGATAAATATAAATTAAGTATAGCATTGTATATAGTCAAGCAGAATTGCTGTTCCTTTCTAAGCCAAGTTATTTATAGCTCTCTGAGAAGGTTAACATACTAAAAAAATCTTCTCTATAATGACATTTTAACTACAGATGTACTCTCTGAAATGTTTACACAGCTCAGTTATCTTTTACCAAAGTTCTCATCTAGTCTGAACTGGAATCATTCTACATATTTTCTTGGATTCTTCTCTCATGTTTTACTGATTTTTTTTTTAATTGTGATTTTTTTTTTTGTGTTGCATTTTAAAAGCATTCATAAGGGTGAATGAACAGCAAATTTTTAACAGGAGCTACTCTGCAACAAAAGGATGAATTTCCTCATTAATATTATGGTTATATTAGTTGCCTTCATATACTTGTTTTCCAAATCCAAAGTTCTGAGGGAGTGGGAGACAACATGGATATCTATAACTGTAATATTAGTACCAATTAATAATTCCAAGAATACGGGAGCCTAAGTCTCCAATACATTTGTCATGTGAGGGCTTTTTTTGTTATTTGGAATACTAGTTAGAGCTGAACTACCTGCTTCATTCTCTTTGTACTTGGATTCCAGTCCTACAATAATTTACACAAAGGAAAGAGCTGAAGTGCATCAGTATACAGCTTCCCTTTTAGCACATAGTTTTCAGTGTCAGAACTATAAAGTATAATTTCACTATTTAAAAAACAATGCAAAAAAACCCCCCTACTCTAATACACTTTTACCATTTCTTTAGCATTTACTACCTTCATTTAGCATTTACTACCTTCAGTATTTTTTTCACGTTCATTTCAGTAAGAGAAGTTTATTGTTTATATACTAAAGTTTAGGGCTGCTTTTTTTGGCTTTTTTTTTTTTTTTAATATTGAATTTTGTAGACAATTGTTTTTGCACTTTCAAGATGGTTGGTCTCATCTTCACTCAGCTGAAAACATTGATTTTGTACATAAAATTCCCTTTGGTATACAGCCAACCAAAGCAGTATCAGTGATGTGACAGAATTTTAAGCGCAATACAATTGCTCAGTGTAAATGTAGTCTAAGCTATTATTTGAGGACAGCTTAAAGTCTGTGTTTCATTACCCACAGGGCATGGATAGAGTAAAGTCCAATCAAGCACCTGGGAAACTCTGTTCTTCAGAAGATCTGAGTGGTAGAGGTTGGATTCACAGTAAACCCATCTTTGACATAAATATCCAGGCTGGATTTCAATTACAGTGACTTTGCAATCCCATTTGCAAAATTTTTCCTTTGATTTCTTTTTTTTTTTTTTTTGTTCCTTTGCAAATGTAATTTTGGGTAGAAGAGTTTCAAGTTACTGATTACTATGAAATTATCTCTGCTAATTATAATACAGCTTTGAAAATTTTAAATTTTGGACCCTCATGTCAAGATGCCATAATGAATTGGAACATTATGTTTATATGATTTTATTACTTCTCCACTAAAAGGCTAATTTTTTTCCAGTGCAATCTGTAAACCATAGTTTCAAAACATTGTTTTTGAAATTTGAGGGGTAAAAACAAAATACTGACATATTTCTTTAAAATTTCCTCAAATATTCATTGTAGTTATAATATTTTATGAGTTTCTCAGGTGCAAACTTGCTGAATTTTCCTTCCATGGGAAAGTTCATTTCCTCAAGCACAGAATTTGATAAACAACTCTGAGCTGTGTGTTCTCAAGGACTGGTGGTGTTTGGCTGCCCTGTCTCCCATATGGGAGATGGGAGCCTTCTCTCTCTCTCTCTCTCTCTCTCTCAACCAATGGTGAGGACAACTGTTATCTTTGAATTCTAAGCATTCTGGCATTCTTGTACTGAGCATGAAGAAGAAAGCACATTAGCTTGGTACCTGGGCAGATATAGCCCAAATTCCTTCTGAGCAATGGAGTCATTTAAAGAAATCATATAAGCCTTCTGATATTGGAGTCAAAGAGTCCTGATTCACTGTTGGGCAGAAACAATAATTCATATCTCATTTTCCTATAAAATCTGCATCACTTACAGGCACCCCGTAAGTGATTGGGGTCAAGAGTTTTATGGGTAGTCATTTGAGCTGACATCAGGAGTTTGACTGATCAGCAGTACTTCTGGATAATATGGTTATTTAACATGCATTTCAATAAAATCCTCCATGCAATATATATGACACCCACAGGAAACCTAAAGAACAACATAGATATTAGTGTTGTAATTTCTTTGGTATGCTGGTGTAAGTTATTTGGTCACTCAGATAAGTTTTTTGAATTATCTGCCACTTTTCTATCTTTGTTTCATGCCATTGCTAGTAGGTCTGTTATGCAATTGCATTCTGAAAGTTTAGGCTGATGTGGTACCTTGTCAGGTAATGCAATATGCATCAATCAGCATATTTTTAATTCTTTGTTATTATTTCTTTAATGGACATCAAGTAGAACAGGAAATAATATAAAAGATGATATAGAAGTGACTTTTGCTTTTTTAAAAATTTATTTAAATACAATGATTAAAAAAAAAAAAAAAGAAGTTGCAGGAATGCTCAATATATTTTTTTTCCTGCAGAGTTCTCTCAAGCTTTTCTATTCTTTTATAAGAACAGAGGACAATCAGACTTCTTCTTAACTACAGATTTCATTACTGAAACAAATTAAAGAAGTGCAAAGTCTTAAGATAAGTACGTAATTGCCCATGAGAGATCCATGTAGGAGGGTTTCCTAGCGAGTTATACCATCTAGCTACCTGTCATTACAATTTATATCTTTTTTCATATTTGATCATAAGCTCTCAGGGAGAAAATGTATTTTCAAAATATATGCATATGATATGTAGCAAAGCAATCTGTGGGCATGATGAAACACTGTACTTCATTAAATATTTCTACAGATGGTTAACTTTTTAAAAATTAAATTTCCTAACATAATAGAAAGCAACACAGCTAAACGAAAAAGTAAACAAGACGGTTAATTGAAATAGGTAAATTTTTTGATTGCATTAAAGAATACAGTTGTTTTGGAAGCAAATGTATTTGGAGTCTTTTTATGCTACTTATATATATTGCATATGTTTAGAATAAACCATGGGTTTCTTTAAATGCTTTTCTGTCAGACAGCTTATTAAGCTGCCCTATGGCCTACAAACAGACTGATGTTTATATTCTCAATAGTCTCATCACTGTCAGATTGTAGGAAGGATCAGAAAATCCCTTCCTTGTGGTATAGTTATAGGAAAAAAATACAGCACAGAAAGGAATTTTATCATTTTTACAGATGTAAGAATGTGTGTTTTGCAGTCCTTGTCAGTATGACTCTTTTTGCTTTTGTCTTTCTAGATACAGAAGTCTATCTTTCTTTTTATTTTTTCTTTTGTACAATCAGTTATTTTCAGAGCACAAAAATCGTAAAAAAATAATGAAGTGATACCTCAAAGGATGGCATTTTTATGTGTTGCAAGGACGACAGATTGTTCATTAGCTTCATATTCAATACTATTCTTCTTTTCCTTTCAAAGTGTACCCATGATGCTCATAGCAATCAGTGCTGGAATGAACTTCACTCTCCTGCTCCCATGTTGAGACAGGCTCTGCATAGAAAGATGTGTACTTTCCTTTTTATCTCTGTATCTCCTACACTATTTAAATTATTTGAAAGAATAGTTGATGCTTGTTATACAATATGGTAATAGCATTAGTTGCAGTTTTGGGTGATGACTAAATAAATTTTTGTAAAAGAAATATTGTTGCATAAGAAGAGGATATTGGGCAGAAAGTAAAAGCTATTTATAGTCACCTTGAACCTCGTTTTCAAGTACATTTTTATATATTTTTCCACAACCAAATGCCTTTGCAATTAAGAGGTTCATTATTTTCACTAAATTCTGGGTCTGGTACTAATCAAGTTTTCTTTTAATGAGGTACGTATTTAACCATTTTTCCTTCAGAAGTTTGACACTATCATTGGTTAAATGAGTTATTCTTACTGAATGTATGAGCTTGTTGTCATCATGTGCTTATGTAATTCTTTCCTCATGAGTAAAATCTTTTCCAAGGAAGACACTGTAAACCTGATATTCAGTCCTTCTTGGTTCCTAACACCTTCCAGAATTTCAATCTGATGCAGCTCATAAAGATGATGGAGTTTGTAATTCTGGATAGACATAATGAAACAGAGTTTCAAAATGCTGCTTGGAAAAATACATCTCTTCACTGTAAAATTTCTAAAGGTAGATTTTTACAACAGCAGTAGTGCTGTTATAATCAGACTGAATCAGAACGGAAGATTCTCTGAAGACATAATTTAATTTTCTGTATGAAATCTATGAAGTGTTTGCAGATTTGACTGAGTTTAAAGTGAGATATTTTGAACACTTGAAAATTGTTACCTAAAGTTCACTCCCATTAAACTTAAACAGAAAAGAAGTTTAGCATTTCTTGTGGGCAGTGAGCCAACAGATCTGTTCAGTTCATCTGTCTCCAACAGTCCGTGTTTAACTATACTAATAGTGAGATGAAAAAGGGAAAAAAGAACAAAATCTTCCTCCCCTCCCTAAATACCAGAAGAAAGCCCTGCCAATCATGGAAATTTTATTCAGTTGCAAGTTTCCTGCAGGATTAAAGACATTACCTAAATAACCAAAATTTTCCCCATCTTATCACCTTTGAAAGACTCTGAGTGACCAAAGGTGTCATTTCAAAATTTATAATGTCCTAAGCGTTTGAAAGAAAAAGAAAAATGCCAGTAGAGGTAATGTCAAATGCCTGTCCTCAGAGTTGCAAAGCAGTAAGATGTACTGTACTGAAATAGTTCTTTAAAGCATCTTTGTATTCCTGTGTATTAAGATCACCTTTACCAGAGTCTGGTTGCTGGTTAGAGTAATATGGAAGTGGAGAACAGCAGAACAGGAAAGCTGAATGTTGCTTGGGGTAGGAAATTCATCTCATTGAATATGCATACTTACATCAGAGCTGCTTCTGCTAGGATATTTTTCTGAAAAAGGAAGAAAGCAAAGTACTTTGAAAGCTTCATTCATCTTACCCTGACACAGATGTCTAAACCAGGTCAGATTAATACCTTGCAGATGTCTGTCGAGCATAAACACAAAGGAGAAACTTTGATGTAGGCTTCTTTATTTTAGACACTGAGGATATTCCTCAAACAAAGAAGCACAGAAAAAAGAGCACGAAGCAGGTTAAGTTGAGATGATGGTATATTTTACTCTCATCTTGCTAGCATGAATCCTACTTTACTATATCCTAATTTGATCCCTCAACATACATTTTTTCCAGCAGGTATGATCTTGATATTTTAAGGGAGTTTTCCCCAGCAATCTCAGCTTTGATTTTGGTTATGTCTGTTTAGATTCTATTTATAAATCACTTTATGTTTGGTGGTTCTTCAATCCCTATTCATTGTTTCTCCTTTGTTAGTGAGTGAACTGCAGTTGTACTGAATGTTAATAGCTGTGTATTTCCTTTTCTTTCTTTCCCTCAGTGAGTACTGCAAATAAATGTAACACATTCTGCCAGTGGCATTGGGGAGGACAGGAGCTGAACAAGATCCCATGAAGCATTCTCTTTGGAACAGATTGGAGCTCTGAAATCAATATATTTTATGAAGCAATAATACTGAAAAGAATTCCCTCCACAACTAAGCTCAGGCTTCTTTGAAATCTGAAAAAGTGGTGCTTTTTTTTTCGTATGAAATGTTATATTTCTGTATCAAAACATTCTCTTGAGAACAGGACATGTGCAGGGTAACAAGGATCTATGAAGCAAAATGAGATTTTCTCTGCAAAACAAAAGTTCGTTTCAATTTCTTGAGGGAATAGAGTGAAAAGAACATCAGCCATTTGTCACCATTGCAATTTCAGGAAAACAGTTTACAAGAAATTCACAAAAGGTTAATTACCTAGGGTGGGAATGATTTTGACACTTACCTGACATAAATCAGCAACACTATATGAATATGTGCCATCCATATTTGATCTAGAAATCTTAAATAGTGATGGGCCACATTTTTACTGATTTTAAGTAATAAAATGTCCATGGTGTTGAAATTACAACATTTCACAGTAATATATGTATTAGTTTTGACAGTCATTTGTGATTAGAAGCTAAACAAAGGTCTTTCTCTCTGCATAAAACAGCAAGGATGTAGGGATTAGAAAGATCTTTCAGTAGCTATGAATGGTGCAGACCACAGAGAAGGCTTTTATTCATTGGAGAAAGGACTGAAAGTAAGCATAATGATCCGACATGAATTATTATATTCTTTCTTTGAATTTAAGCTTTGCGTGCTGCAGCGGAGTTTTCTAGGTAAAAGATTTCAACACACTGGGCAATGAGGGATATGGAGATTTTCTTGTTTTATTTTCTTTTGGAGGGACTTTTTTTTTTTTTTTAATCTGTTTGAAAATTCCTGTTTCATGCATGATAGGCAATGGTACAACAGACAGGGCAGTTTCTCTCCTTCCATGTACTCCTACCTCTCTTTATGGACTGGAAGCCTACAGGAAGGGGAAAGAGGACTATAGCTTAATTTTAATTTCAAAACATCTCTTAATAGAGATAATAATGTGTGTGATAATTGTAAGAGGGAATTTTGAATAACAAAGGTTAGTATTTTTAAAGAGCACAGAAACTTAAATTATATTGTTCTAACATGAAAATGAGATAAATGCAACTAGACATGAATCCTATAAATATTTCTAAAATGTTTCTGTGTTCATAAGACTTCAGTGAAGTAATTTGTTTCATTAGCAGCACAGCAAGGAGAAGCAGATGACTTTCAGTCATGCCTGGTTTGCTACCTGTGACCCTTTCCTCATAGCAAGGGTAACGCTAATTTTCCCTTCTTCTCTCTGCTGTCACCAGAAATTCTCTCCACCAAAGAAAAGACAACAGATGATACAATTTGGTGAGAGTTATGTGCATTTGTCTGGCCAGGAAAAGAAGCTGTCCTTTTGACACAGCCAGAAAAAAATACGCAAAAAATTGCATTTCCTCTGGTTTCTTCCTCAGTGAAGGCACAAATCTGAGATTCCTCCATGATGCCACAAATTTTCAATAAGATTGTAGGGACTCAATTGCCTTTGAAATATCATTATATCTTATAAATATATCTTATCATTATATCTTATAAATAAATAAATACCATTATATCTTATCATTATATCTTATAAATTTGAATTGTTTACAGTCTATCACTAGGGGAATCTATACACAAAATTGATTGACCCACAATGGTATTGGATGTGCCAACTGTTCCTACAAATTTTGCTAAAATTTCATTTAATTTTAAAAATAACAAGCATCTATAAGTGAAATTTGAAAATCTTTTAATTTAGGGAGATATAATTAGTCTGTTAGGAAATAATTATTTATTATGCAGATCAATTCTGACTGAAGTCAGACCATTTGACAATATTGCCAGTGAGGCAAGAGATTCCTTGGCAAAGCTTCTTGAAACTAACGTCAGAAAGGTTTTCAAGCTTGTGTTGATTTTGGCCTGCTTCTCCACTTTGCTCTTTCAGCATAAGAGACTTGCAGGACTGATCTCACGTCCCCACACTAGAATTTGTCACTGTTGAAGCAGCACATTTGCACAATAACAATGAAATGCTGTTTTCATTCCCTTTCTTGGATTTGTTCTTCTTCTTCTTTTTTTTTTTTTTTTTTTACTTTTCTTCATTTTCTTTCAAATTGTAAAGCATTGTCATTCTCTATACAAATTGTTATTATACCTTCCCTGAAACATATTATGATCCATATTAATTCAGATATTGACCTTGAAGCTGGTCGATTTCCTATGTTCCAAGTTTTTTTCTTGATGAGCTAACAGGACTGAATAGTTCATTCTCACAGGGAAAAAAAAGAGGTTAAAAAAAGTCCTTGCATAACAATTGCTCTTTGACATGGAAAGAATGCCAGAAGACAAGAGATTGTGCTGGTACATCCCAAAGGATTACTCTAGAGAAAAGAACCTTATTAATGTAACAACAGAAGAGGTCACATTCATTCTAGCAGACCAAATGCAGTGATTGAGACCAACTTGTAGTACTGGTTTTTAGACTGAAAGAAGTAGTGTTTACTTAAGAGAATATGTTAGTGTTTGCATTCTCATTTAGATGGAATGTCAAAACAAGGTCATTTCATTTATTCAGCCTGGAGAAGAGGAGACTGGGGGGTGACCCCATTGCAGTCACAGCTTCCTTGTGAGGGGCACAGGAGGGGCAGGCACTGAGCTCTTCTCTCTGGTGCCCAGTGACAGGACCTGAGGGAATGGCCTGGAGTTGTGCCACGGGAGGTTTAGGTTGGATATTAGGAAAAGCTTCTTCACCCAGAGGGTGGTTGGGCACTGGAACAGGCTCCCCAGGGAAGTGGTCACAGCACCAAGGCTGAGAGCGTTCAAGAAGTGTTTGGAAAAATGCTCTTAGGAACACGATGTGATTTTTGGGACTGTCCTCCGCAAGGCCAGGAGTTGGGCTTTGATGATCTTTGTGGATCCCTTCCAGCTCAGGATATTCTATGATTCTACCAAACATTTTATTTTTCTGGGCAAGCAATGGCACACAGACACACTCACAGACACACAGGTCGATTTATAAGAATGAATGTTTATTTATGGAAATGGTTGAAATCACAGAGTTTCATTTCAACAAACTGAGTTTTTTATGGATCACTAGCATATGTCAGCATAAAAGAGTACTGACTGAATTATTTGGAATTACCTGAGCACTTGCAACCATCTTGCTATTGTTTTGAAAGAACCAAATTCCTTACAGCTTTGATACCAATGAACAGTGACTCCCAATACACCCCCCAAAAATAAAGTGCCTGGAGTAGCAGTCCTTAAATAAGAGAAATAAGTAAAATTCAAGGATTCATTTCTAGATCCCAGAGTTATAGCATTACCTTGGCTAACATCTCTCATGCCAGAGTTGCCTTAGGGCTAGCTCAGGTGCTGCTCAGAGCTAGAAATGACACCGAGGAGAGAACTGGTGCTAACACAGCAGCACAGATGATCATTGCAGTGCTTGAGGTGCTCCACTCTCCAACCCCCTATTTACTTTATAAGGACTCATGAAAGGAAGAACAGGAACAATCTCTTCTGGCTAAAAATAGTGGAAAAACAACTAAATACAGGCTACTGAGTACTGAGAAACCAGAGAACTATGCTGACAAAAGTCTCCTATATCTGTGAGAATTAGAGCATGGCTGCAGTCATCATGAGAACACAGGTTTGCACAGCCAACCATCTTGGCATTGTTTGGCTGGCTCTCTTTCCCCAGCATAACTATGGGGAAACCCTGAGTATGACTACAACTGGATGTGATTTCCTTTTTCATATTCTACATTTCTGCGATTTCAAAACTATTTCTTTTAAGATAGAAACCACAAAAGAAGAATACATAAATATTGAAGTTAATTTTGGCTCTAATTAATTCAAATACTTCAGTTAGGCAGCACTGAAAACTTTTTATTTTATTTTGACGTTTTTACTTACTGGTTTTTTCCTGACTATCATGTAATGTAATTTATTTTATGTCAATAAAACATGATAATATTTCAGCAGTTTTACTTCAGACCATATAAAAAGCCTACATTTTTATCCCTCACCCCATCCTATCTCCTGCCTATCTGTGTTATTTTCTGAATAAAACCTAATGCAAAATATGTCTGATAGACTGGAATATCTGTATTAGTCAAATTATACAACCCAATTATAATTATGGCAATATTTACTAGTTGAATTATGCTCCTAATTCACATAATTACTGTTCAGTATGCATTACATCAAAAGTACAGAAGAAATACGGCATTTTTGTTTCATTGTATGTGCTTCAAGATACGGGGTTTGTGATGCAATTCAGAATAATAATTAAATAAGACTAGGCTGAGAAACACTGCCTGAAGAATTTGTAAATGAGCAGAACAGAGATTTATGATTTCCACACACATTGCAGATCACTGAAATAAACTAGATGGATATCCAAAATGTCATACTGTCAGCACTTGACGTGTCAAGCCAGAATATGTGAGTATGAAAACTGTAATGCACCTTAGGATCTAAATTATGGTTCATAAAACTCGGGAAAAAAATCAAAAAATACAATCACTTTCAACTTCTAAGCACTGTTACCCTCCACCTTATTGCCAGGAAAATGTTATGTCTTACCTCTTGGTATATTTACAAGCTTGAATTTGGTAATCTGAGTAATTCCAGTGAAAAAGCAAGAAAATCCCCATGGATTTCTGTCATATGAAGAACTGATCATAAAAAAATAGGAATAAACAATCTGTACCTTAAAAACCCAACCAACCAACCAACCAATCGAATTTCATCTTCCCCCCCAAAAAACAAAACAAACAGCAGCAAAAACAAACAAACAAAAAGCACAAAAAAAACCAAAACAAAACAAAAGACACCCCCAAGAAACCCCCAAAGACATTCACTTGTAACTTCCAGGTGATCTACAAAGAAATTATTTTTTCCCCACCTGTTTTCTTCCCTTGTTCTGAAAGGTTTAAGTGATCACACACCTTCATAATTTCTTCTGTTTTTACTTGTTTAGCATTTTCTTTGTCTTTGCACACATGAAAGGCTTTGTTCTGTTCCAACAACTTACAAGGTAGGAACTTAGCATGTGGGAAAGTGGTTGCAAGAGTGGAGGCTACCTCATATCCTTGCCCCATCCCAGACTACTGAAGATATAGATAGATTCTCAAAATAAGCATAATGAACTTTTATCATATAACCTACTATTAAAATATTTTCCACAAACAGACCTGGACTGCATCTGCTTTCATCAGCCAGTGCCTTTCACTTGTTTCAAAGCTCTTTGGCTTATCATTTCAGCTTTTCCAGAGAGCTGGAGTAGTGGGGACTTGATTTTGGCATGAGAACCTCATGAAGTTCCACAACTCTAACCTGCATTAGAGCAGTCCCAGACACAAGTACAGACTGTGAGAAGAATTCATTGAGAGAAGTCCTGCAGAGAAGGACTTGGGGGTTCTGGTGGACGAAAAGCTGGACATGAGCTGGCAATGTGCACTGCAGTCCAGAAAACCAATTGTACCCTGGGCTGTGTCCAAAGCAGCGTGGGCAGCAGGGTGAGGGAGATGATTCTGCCCCTCTGCTGTGCTCTTGTGAGATCACACCTGGCATACGGTGTCCAGCTGGGGGTCACCAGTCCCAAATAAATAAAGGGGTGGGACCTATTAGAGCCAGTCTAGAGGAAGGCCACAAGGTTGATCAGAGGGCTCAAGCACTTCTCCTATGGAAACAGGCTGAAAGCTGGGGTTGTTCAGCCTGGAGAAGAGAGGGCTCCAGAGGCACCTAATTCCAACCTTCCAGTACTAAAAGGAAGTTTATAAAGAAGAGAGAGAGTGACTTCACACATAAGCAGATAGCAACAGGACAAGGGGGGAAGAATTTTAAACTAAAAGTGATGAGATTTAGATTAGATGTTAAGGAGAAATTCTTCACTGTGAGGGTGGTAAGGCACAGGAACAGGTTTCCCAGAGAAAGTGTGGGTGCCTCATTCCTGGAGTGTCCAAGGTCAGGTTGGATGGAATCCTGAGCTCTACCCCATCTGAAATCACCACAATGGTGAAAGTAAGTAAGCATGTATAATATTTGCCAGAGAGGTTTGTGAAGTCCCCATCCATAGAGGTGTTCAAGGCCCAACTATAAGAAGCCTGAGAATTCTGGCCCTTATTTAGTAGTGACTCTATTTTGTGCACAAGGCTGGCTTGTGGAACAGAAACCTCCAGGGGACCCTTACCCTCTGCATTATCTTATGGTCCTGCAAAAGGGCAAGAGAAGTTGACAGACTATCTAGTCCTGTGATATTGAGGTATTTCTTAATAATATTCTGAATAATATTTTTGAAGTATTGCAGGCAAAATTATAACATGGGTTTTTTTTAAGGAGTTCTTAATCAAGTTACAAGTAAGATCAATGAGAGTTTTGTTACTGATTGGAAAGATGTGGTAAGAATGGGTAAAATATCTTAGCCCACATTTATCACAATATTGCATGTTTCTTAATCACAGCTGGAACACTAAAATGACCTTACAATGCTGTTTTAAATGAAGTTATCATATGCAGTATTGAATCTATATATGCAGCTATATTTTTCAAGCATTAATATGTTAATATTACGCATTAATATGGTAATATTACGCAGTATTACGCAATATGTAATAAATTATTGATTTTCACCCAGTGGGGAACATTTTGTTCATTGGTATTGCTTTTTAATAAGCAATCTTTTAAAATTAGAGACTTTTCTTTGGATACTTTAGATAGCAGCAGAAATTTTTGTAGCAGGAGTACAGCACTCACAATGTTGTGAGAATCATTGGGGAAAGGAATCTCTTTCCAACTGAAGAAGTCATATTTTCTGAGAATATAAACTATCTGCTTGTTTCTGATGCTTTTCTTTCAAATTCTTTCTTGAACTAAATGCAAATTGGACTATAACTTGAAGAAATTTTCAAAAGAGCATTTCTAAGTGTGTATGGATATAAACACATACATATATATATCCATACATATATAAGAATAATTCTAACCTACTCATACATAGTTTCTGGGTTTTATTCAATGTGTTTTCTGTGATATATACATGCATATTTTTCTGAAGAGAAATTTACAAGCTCTTTTGGATTTAAGAGAATTCAATTCTTTTCTTCAGTATATAGTCAATATAGTGTGCTCTGAATGACAAAATTGTAGCATTTATCCTACTCACTACTACATAGAAATTTTTCAGTATACTTGGAGATTCTTCTTTCAAGTGCCATTGCATGTATATTACCTTTGTATGTTCATACACCTACAGATGTAGAGATGACAGAATCATGCTTTTAAATTTGAAAAGTGTGGTCCCAAATGAAACCATTCTGCTTTGTGCTAAATACGAAGTTGTCAAAAGAACATAGATTTAAAAAGATTAAATATAGAGATACATAGTCTAGATGTAGCCCAAGCCTGTGATGCAGCTGCATGACTAAAGCTGTGTTATCTAATGAGGAACTGTATCTATCTGTATACAATTGTATCACCAGCGACAGGAGAGAACAACCAATCTCTCAGGTCTCCCACAAAATGTGGTTGTCTTTACTGTAGATAGGACCACTCAAACATTTGGTTTCGTTCAGAGTTATTCAGTACACTTGATAATATGTTTTAAAAAAGTAATTGTTGATACTTTATTGTGAAAGCTGTGACTTTAAAAGGACCTTAGGGTTCATAGTGAAGAGTTACATGAACATTACTTCATTATTATGTTTCTTCTGTAAGATCCTGGGTAAGTAAACTGATGAGCTCCTTTTATTAATAACGAGAGAGTTTCTGTCTGCACAGTGGTGCTATATTATTTGACCTGTGGAGTGGTAGTCTTACAAAAAATAAAAATTAAAAGGTAACTGCATCCTGGTCTGTGAAGGCTCAAGCACTATTTTTATGAGAGGCCAAAAAAATATATATATATATACAAGAAAGAATTTTTTTGGAAATCATAGAGTTCTTTAATCATCCCTTGGTGAACATAACTTCCATCTGCAAAATTTTAGATATCTGTTGATTTCCTGTATTGTATCACATCAAAGTACTGGCACTAAACTCACTGACACATTTGCAATATCCACACTGAGTGAAATATAAGAATACAATACTGTCAGTATAATTCATAATAATGTATTTCATGCTTTCCAATGAAAATCTATTTTAAAGAAATTAATTAATATCGTATGCCATATGAAAATAAGGAAAATAGTCAAAGGACAAATAACATAGCTACCTCTATGAGGCATGCTAAGAACTATTTTCTGCATGGAAAGGGCCTCCTGCAGCCAAAGAAAAAGTATACTAGAAAGTGTTCAATAACATATTAGAAAGAAACCTATCATAATCACTAAGAGCAATAACAGTTATTACACATTAGAAGAAATCAGCCTGTCAATTTATGATGGACTCATGTTACATTTGTTACCTGAAACAGTGACTTGAGTGCTTCGGGCTTAATTTGAAAATGTCTGATAACATTCAGCATGAGGCCTATGTTTTCCTTTTTTTTTTTTTGGCATATTTTCTATACTGCAACTATAGGAAGAGTGTATAATAATGCAAGAACAGAAATATGTCATAAGAATTAGGAAATGTAATGTACAGTAGCTAATTTTAATCAGATTTTTTTCTGACAAGATATAAAATACACATCTATGAGTCAGTACAAATGTACATAGTACTACTTCAATCATACTTGGATTCTAATCCTTCCAACTATTCCAACTCCAATACACAGAAAGAATATGTCCCAAATACCTCAATCAGAAAGTGCTTTGAAAAATTTGAAGAATGTAAAGATTTTGATACAACTGCGCAACATCCCATTGCACTTCACGTTGTATGCTTCATCATGAAAACAAAGCAGCATTAAGATACATGTGAGATTATTCTTAGGAAAGAAGTTCTCAGAGGGAAACTGGAATATTAATTCAGGCAAAAGAAAGTAAAAACAAATAGTGAGTGAGCAAAATCACTATGTTTCAACTACACCATCTGGAATGCAAACTGTAGTATATAAATGGAATTTGTACATTAATTATTCTTTGGAACATTTGTCCATTCAACATATACTGAAGAAAAGCACATCAATATAAACAATAGACACAATTAACAAATTATTCAAGAAGGCTTCATGAGGTCATGTTTTCAGACATGCAGTTATTTTTTAAAGAATAGATTGGATATATATTGACAGGATGGCCTATAAAGTGGCCATGAAGAACTTCTGCATATTATATTGCCAACAAAATCATCTTAATTTCTTTGTATTGTCACACAAAATTAACTCCATATTTAAAAATATATAATGCTGTGAAAAATGGATCATTAACAGCATTCACTCTGAAGCAACTCTAGTCAGACTGACTTGTATTGTGTTTATAATCTATAAGGTAAGAACATACTGAAATTGAGCTGCTTGCTGAATCCCACTGGAGATTCAGAGGGAATCAGAAAAAAAAAAAAAAGAAAAAAAAAAGAAAAAAAATAAAACGAACAAAACCCAAAACAAACAAATAAACAAAAAACCCACAAAACCCCTCCAAAAACAACAATGTCAATTTGGGACTGGAAAAGCATGAGGGAAAAAAAGCTTTAAAAATGTATTAGTTTCCTTTTGGTTCCTATAGAGATTGATACATTAATCTTGTTAAGATAAACAAAACAATGAAAGACTGACACTGAATTTCTTGCAGTGTTGTTTATCTTACCTCAGATACCATTTTATTGGGCATTCTTAAAACCTGAATACATTATTTTGCTATCTCAGAGTCTAATGCATTCTCTGAAGATTTGCAATGAAATTCTCAAAAGGACAAGGTGCAGATATTTGAGATATTTTTTAGTGATATTGTTAAGAAATTGTTTGGGGTAATTGGAAATTTACCATGGAAATTTATTTAAAGTTCAAATGCTAAAATCATAACCCACACCGTCATCATATTAAATTTTATTTAGTGATTTGTATTTATGAATTCTTGGTTGACTAATCCTAAAGCTGTAATTCAGCTTCTGTTGCATGCACTTTTCCTAAAATCAGTATGAGTTTAAACTGCGTAGTGAATTCAGCAAGAAGTCTTGATTTCCAAACATGCTTGGAGGTCTATCTAGCAGTGTACCCAGTCAGAGAGAATATGTTTTTTCTCTCATTTTTAAATTTTTTTTAAAGTTTTGTGTTATCTTTTCACTGAAAGACTTTCTCTTTATGCCTTTCTCGTCTTTCTCCTCTGCTTCTGCTCAGAGATCTTCTCTTTTATTGTCTATTTAGCTTTAACATGCCAATTATATTTCTAAAAAAAAAAAGTCATTCTGGTGTTTGAAAAAAAATATGTTTGTCTGTGGGTAATTTTACTGTGTTAATTAATAGGTGAATCATCTGAAAAAGTGATGTAGCTATTCAGGGTAATTTTGTTTTGCTGTGGGTTTTTGGTTTTTTTTTTTTTTTGGTT
>VWZP01006608.1:935887-946715 GCA_013396995.1 Dicaeum eximium
TTTTTTTTTTTTTTTCCAACGACACAGTCATTTCTGCACAATAAATTTCTCAGTTCAGGAAATCTGAGTAATTTAAGTGCTTCAGAGCTCATCTTAATACAGGTCTAGAAGCTGCATATTGAAGGGTTAATATTTAGCATATTCTGTTCTGTAAAGACAATTTAATTTTCTGTGTAATGAGAACAGATTTTTAATACAGTTACGTGAATATAGCTTAAAAAATTACCTGTATAAATTGCTATGTGATGAGAAAATATGAACAACAGAGATTTTACTGGTTGAATAAGAACTTTCAGAATTCCACTTCCAATAAATTGGTACTTACTCCTTTCAGAAATGACCCTTAATTTCTAAACTATTTGGATTTTTTTGGTGTGCTACACCATCTTTTTTTCAACTCTTGAATTATAAGGCATTATGAAGCAGTAACATAATCTTACTTTATTCTTCTTTCGTCTAGTGCAATTTTATATTTTATTTTTCACTGTTTAAACAATGTTTTTTTCTTGGCCAAAAATCTTGTATGTAAAATCAGAAAATCATTTTTAAAACAGACTTTAGCTATGACTCTTTCTGAACAAGTGATTGGAACCTCTTTTATATTACTTTGTCTTTTTCAGACATTATGTATTTAGGGGAAAATATAATATATATTATCATTGAGAAGGCTTTCCAAGTGGAAGTTAGTTAATCTTGTACTTTGACTGCTATAATAATTTGTTTTTTTTTTTTAAATAAAAGGTATGAGTCTGAGATGTCAAGGAAATACCTAGCAGAGAAAGGAAAAATTGGGACTCAGTGTCTCAACAGTTGTGTTATTAAAAATACAATAGTTCTCTTGTAACTTACTTTTAAGTTCTAAGATCACATAAAAGATATACGAGCAATATTTTTTTACTGATATTTGTATAAATCTTCATTATTCCCTTAAACAAGGCAAATTTGTCAAAATGCCTGGACAATCTACACATTTTTTATATTAAAAAGAAGGAAAAAACAAGTTGTCTCAGACATTTATTCTTAGACAAAGTTCAGGTAAATCAAATACATGACATGACTAATGCTTTTGATGTGAAATCTCTCAGATTATTAGAAAACTGAAGTTACTAGCTGAAGATAATAAAACACTAACTTCACATAATTCATCGCCCCATGCTGAGCATTGGGTGCATAGTTGAATTGTGCAATTTCTGTCTATTACTGAAAAGTGTTATTATTTAAAAAGTACAACACAAACTGTGCCAAAGATGATGAATCCATCAACGTTCCCAACAGCTGAGAACTAAATGTTACACCATCTGCTTGCTGAAATAAGATGGCATGCTGAAATGTTCTGGTGGAATACAAATTGACTGCCAATTCTGATTGTTGCTCCTAGCAGTCAGGGGATTTTTTATTATTTTAATGCAGTTTGGTCCCAATCATCTTTGTAAGAGAAAAAGATCATTTGAAAGCATTCCCTTTTACCATACCTGTGAGAGCAGCATAGACAGAGATTGATTGAATCTTTTTATGTACTTGATTTCCCTTTCCTTTCAGACAATCAAATATAAGAATGTAGTATATAAATGCAAGTCAAAGTCAAATTAGCTGGCACAGATAACTGTTTTAATAGTAACAAAAAGAAAGAATTAAGACTGATAGAAGAAAGTGAATTCTCTTCTGATGCAAATTATGAAATGCTTTTGGTTTTGATTAGTTTTCTGAGAAAAGAAATAGCTAGCAACAGATAAAATGAGAACATGTTACTGCCAGAACTGCTTTTTCTGCATACATGCATTATACATTACACACTATATTGAAAAATTATGTCAAAAGAATGTCAAAGTTCGAAAGTTAGGGATTTCAGAATTAAAGATGACAGCATTCTCGATCTTCCTGCCTGTGCAAATACAATTTGATACAGTCTTTGCATACAGAATTAGATAACATTTTAGCCCACAACTCCTGTCTCTTTCACTGAATATTAATTTTGATACAGCCATTGCAGAGAGTTTCCTTTTCTCTTGGTGTACACACTTAGTCTGCTGCCATTTCACAAAGCAGCTCATGCTTTTCATCTTCCAAATATTACTTACATCCCAAATCTCTAGTAACCTATGTACTGCCTCTTCTGTGCCCAGTTTATGAACTGCCAACAGACAGTGATCTTTATAGCCAGTACCACAATATTTTCAAAACAGCCTTTGCAGCCATGTATCACCTTCAGAAAACTGAAATAATGCTAAACAACTTGATTTCTCCAAAGGTACTGCGCCATTTTTTCTACAGATATTTTGTCCTGAAAACAGATTTAATTTTCCATGAAGATATCATGTGTATGTTTTTCTTTTTTTTTTTTCCAGTAGAAAAGACCTCTCAGATCACTGAGTCCAACCTGTAGCCTAGCACTGCTAACACTGCCAAGGCCACCACTAAACCATGTCCCTAAGTGCCATATCTACACATTTTTTGCACTCCCCCAGGGACAGTGATTCCACCATTTCCCTGGGCAGACCATTCCAATGTTTGATCACCCTTTCAGTGAAGAAATTTTTCCTAGCATCCAATCTAAACCTCCTCTGGTAGGCTAATGGCTGGACTCAATATTATTAGAAGTCTTTTCCAACATTAATGGTTCTCTAGGTTTGTTTGAGTTTTTTTCATCTGTCTTTTTATTTTTGCCTACTTTCCATGAGATGTGGATCCATATGGCTTGGCTGTCACAGACTTTTAAAGGGACTGCCACCTCCTGACTGCCCCACAGCTCTGGATCTGGCCATGTTTGGTCTTAAAGAGAGAGTAACATTTTTTGGGCACAGCTAGAAATGGCATACAATAATGTTTTGGGTTACTCACGACAGCATACTATGATTTTCATAGAGGTAGATATTAATGCTACTGTTCTTCATTGCCTTATAATGTAACTAGTATCTGAAAATATAGTAGAAAATAATGCTGTCAAAATTATGCTGTCCACTGTTTCGAAATTATAGAGATAACTTGAGAAAATTTTCTATAAACTGCTCTTTTGAAATACTAGAATGATCTGGAATTGTATACAAGCCCTAACAGTCTGAAATAAATTTATTATCAGTCATCTTTCAACCTGTCTTCATAATTACCTTTCAATATAAGGATAAAATAAAGTTTTGTGCTATAGATATAGCTTTTGTCTAGGTGGTGCTCAGAGGAGTGTGTGTGAGTGCATCAGCAGCACACTTGGGTATGTTTCTCCTGGCTGCTGAGGAACTGCACAGCAAGTCTCTGTGAAGATAAGGTAATGCATTGACTTGTGATTGATGGAAGTCCTATTCATTTTACAACAAAGTGTTTCACTCACTGTTGCAGAATATCCAGGTAGGAATATCAGTCAGTTCTGGAGATCATAAATGGAAATGCCAGGGGAAAAAAGATAATAAAAATGAGAGATTTGATTTAAATATTTCAAAGTGATATTTTAAAGTGATTTTTGTCTGAAATATATTTACATTTGCTGCTGGTTGAAACTTCTTAATTAATGATGTGTGAACTCCTTATTTGTCTCCCTGAGGACTATTACCTAAAGAAGAGCTAATGTAGATTTAAGAAAACACAATAATTTTTAAGAACTTATTATTTCTCTTTATGGCATCAGATGAAAATTGGTTGACAAAGTGCAACCAGGTGAAAGACTTGGTTTCCACACCTATAAATTGCTCTGGGAAAAACCATTCTTGAATTTGTGTAGCTTTCCTTTAAACTAAATATCTTCTTCCTTTATTTACACATCATGTCACTTGAGAAGGAAAGGCTTATAGACTTCAAAGTCACATTTAAAAACAGCCAAACCTCCTATTTATGTAAACAAATATTTGCGTAAGCTTAAAATCAGGGTTGCAATTTTGGAAGACCATTTTCTAAGGATCTAAGGGTTATTTTTCTATATTTTTGTATATGCTTGTCTATGTATATGTATATGCTGCCTAAAACAAGACCAAACTGGCTCTTGAGCCACATCCAGATCTCAAGATTTTTTTCTGGGCCACTCAAATCTACTTCTGGAGGAGGAAGGGCAGAAACAGTGGTTCATATAATGTAATGCCCAGGATCTATAGATACAACCTGCTCAAACAGGTTTTCTTACTCATTTTCCTGAGGCCATGACCTTCTCAGTCTTTATATATGTATACATAACAAGTAACCCAAACAAAGTAGATTTCTTAGGTCCATTAAAAGTATGTGATATCTTCCACAAGTTTGTAATAAACCTGGAAAAATGTGGCCTATGGTAATGAACCTATAGCTAAATGTAGAAGTGAAAAAACACCAAATAGAAAATAAGTAATTTTAGATTTTTAGGAAAGAAGGTCCCTTCCAACCCAAGAATTTCTGTGATTCTATGGTTTTGCAAATTAATAATAGAAAGCTAAAATGAGTTGGGTAATGGTCCATGTCAGAACACTATTACAGATGCGACTAACCAATAAAGAGTACAACAAGGATGAAATGCCAATGCAGTAGTGGAGTCAGTTCCTCCTGTAATTTGTATGAATACAGCTGGAATTGGACACTGAGGACATAACATGATTTCTGTCAGAACATGACACTTGAAAACCTGGGTAAAGAGTCAGGAGAGGCAGACAGGCATAAATCAGAAGCCATTTAGTGGCAGAAAAATATTAGGTGCCTGTTTTGAGATTACTGCAGAAAAGTATGTAGCTGTCGCTCCAGCTACCTCTGAAAACATTTGTTATTTGTGTAGAACAGAAAGTTGAGAGGGCATGCTACTGAAAGTAGCAAACAGATTTGGTTTTGTTCTCAGTTTGAATTTTATATTTTTCTTAAACCTCCAGTATGGCAAATATAGATGCAAATTTGACCATTTCCATGTAAGCCATGAAAAAAAATAGTTGAAATGAAGGGATTAATTAGCTATGTGTGTAGATAGGCTTTCAGTCATCCATCTCACAGGAGGAAACAATGGTTTCTGTATCTCTTGTCTTCAACATTCCACACTTGAGTTATGAATTGTGTTTGTGTGGCCAGATTTTGGTAACAGGTTGGGTACAGGGGTGGCTTCTGTGAGAAGCTGCCAGCAGCTTCCCCCACGTCTGACAGATTCAAAGGCAACCAGCTCCAGGATGGACCCACCACTGACCAATGCTGAGCCAATCCGTGGTGGTGGTTCTGCCTCTGGGATAACAGCTTTAGGAAGGGAAAAAAACCTGGGCAACTGCAGCTGAACAGAGAGAACTGAGAACGTGTGAAAAAGACAGTCCTGCAAACAGTGAGGCCAGTGGAGAAGGAGGGGCAGGTACTCCCAGTGTGAGAGCAGAGATTCTCCCCCAGCCCGGGAGGTCTGTGCTGGAGCAGAGATCCACCTGCAGCCCATGGAGGGTCTCACATGGGAGGACGTGTACATGTGAGGGAGGATATGAACTCTTGGGAAGCCCACACTGGAGCAGGGAACACTGTGAGGAGTCCTCCCCATGAGGGGGAAGGAGCTGACTGCAGGCCCCATTCCCATCTCCCTGCAGTGCTGCGTGGAGAGGGGAGCGTAGAGAATTTGGGAGTAAAGATAAGTTGAGGAAGAAGGCCGGAGGCAGGGGTGAAAGTGTTCTAAGAATTTTTTGATTTCTTGTTCTACTGTGATTTGATTGGTAGTAAATTCAATGAACTTCCACAGAGATTACACAAAATCACATATAAAACTTCTCATTTCTTCCCTTTAGAAAGCAAATTTTACTTCTACTAGGTCATGACCTTTGTTCACTAATATTCCTAGGGAAATCATGATGACACCCTTGAATCTTCATGCTTGTCTAAATTGTCACTAGTGTATTTTAGTCTTCTATTGAAGAAGTGGGGTGATAGTGGACTGTACTGTTTTTGGGTAATGACATTATCCCTGACTAGCAGAGGAAGTGGTTTACTCAGACATTACTGTGAAAAACTTCTTGCTGTAAGAGAGCTCTTTCTGTATCACGTATCAGAAAGTGGATAATAGATGGCTATAGAGTGTCTAAGAATGAATGCAGGTGGACTTTACTTGGACAGAAATTTCATAGATTATTTGCATTTCTAGGAAATGAAGCTTCAGTCTTATGAAAAATGTAAGAAAAAGATTTCTGACCAAGTAGCCATTATTCTGTGGAGAGAGATCTTGTTAGTTTTATTCAATATATATCAAACATCTTTCTGGTAAAACTTCTCAGGTTTAGTGCTGAAATCCTCATAACTAACATGATAGAATATTTATTTTCTATGTAAATTTGTAGTACCAATATATTTACTCTTTATGCCTGTTAAGTGTGCAGAAAATTATCTATGACGTGGGTCATGCTTTCTATAATAATTTTTGTGGCTGAATGATAAGTAAGACTGCTTATACAGTTTTGTATTGAATTTGCTGGTTTTGACATCAGGGTAATAGCACACTTCATAGAGGCATTTGCATCAGTTGAGCTGTTCAGGGCAAGCTGGGCTGCTCCTTATAAAATGGAAGTGTATGCATTCCTGATTTTACCCCTTTTCATAGAACCACTGAAGCTTTTTTATTGTTCCTAGAGTGATATCCTGTCATGTTGATCTTGAAATTAGCCAAAAATTTCTCTGGCATGTGATATTAAGTGTCTTATTCTTCTATAGTGCTTTTGCAAATTCCCAAATCATAGTTATTTATTGTTTCAGGACGAAATTTGATCCATGCATTGAAGCAGTTTTCTGGTTATACTGATGCTAGGTGAGAGTAAGTCACTGATTTTATGCTATTAAAGAGTAGCAAAAGCAGGCTATTCTTTAAGCAGCTTTGAATTTAGAGCATTGAGCAAAGTTACCATTCAGTCAAGGTTTGGATACAGATATTAAAATAGGACATGGGATCCTCTAGCCCAGATCTGGGAGCAAGAAGGAATTGTTGCTTAAATGTGCAGCATTTCAGAGAGAACTCCTCATGAAGTAAATCCTCAGTGAAAACAGACCATTAATCTTGTTCAATATTAATGACTTTGAGGCATTATTGGCTAACTATTGTGGGACAGCACAAGCACTAGCACAGCTTAGGAAAGAGGTATTTCAGTGATATATTGGAGTTAGTAAAGCTGAAGAAGCACTATTTTTTTATCTTGATACAGCCACTGAGATGCCTGAATGTTTGCTGAACAATACTGAATGAAGTTAAAGACTCGAACTGCAGACTAATAGAATGGTGAGAGCCCAGGTCATGAAGAAGCTGACACAATCTGTCAGTTTTATATATATTTTTATTGCAACAAACAAAATAGTCATTGAAAGAAATCTAATCATTTATAGGCAAAAAATTATTATGACTAAAAATTTTAATAGAATTTAGGGAGACAACAAGGATAATTATTCAAAAGCAGCTCCTCCTGTTCTCCCTCCCCCAAAATTAAAATTGAGGAGAAATCGACCTTCCCCTCTTTTGCATACAAATAAGAAGTAGATGAAAGCTCATTTGTTGAGACAACACCATTTCAATAATTTCTGTGAGGAATGGAATGTATTACGTCACATACCACAGTTGAGAATAATATAAATAGGTGAAATTTTTTGGTGAAATAGGTAGAATGCTTCAGTTGAAATGTGACAAGGTCCTCTCACACATACAGGGTCATTTCTGTAGTTTTCTAAAAATCTACTTTGGTGTATGATATGCTTTAGTGAGCGAATATGAAATGAATGATAAATGTTTCCTCCTGTCTGTAGGCAAGCCTTTGTTGCACGATATTCAGCTTATGGCCTGAATCCTGTGGGAAATTAAATGAGCATGTGAAACAATCCTATAATTACTTGAGTCAAAAATTATTTGAGCTTCTCCTTATCTAGAGACATTGTTTTAAGCTTACTGAGAGAACAGTCTAATGTCAATTAATGCCTGAAAATTGCTATATAAAGAGTCTCTCTTGAATTTCCTGAAAAATATGAAAATTAAAGACATTGAGTTTCTATAAAATTAATGCAATGGACATATGCAAGTTTGAATCCCAAAGTTTTGAAGAAGTATTGGATCACAGAGGGTTCTTCATGACCATTGCTCTCTGTCATTTCAAACTGAAAGTAAGAGATGGAACACGTCAGACTCACATTTTGTGTTTATCTGTGGCTGGAAAGCTGTCCAGGAGAAAAAGATCTGGAAGTGTTTGTTAACAGCTGTCTGAATATGAACAGGAGCCAGCTGTGTGCCCAGGTGGCCAAGAAAGCCAGTGGGATTGGCTTGTGTCAGAAATAGTGTGGCCAGCAGGGTGAGGGCAGTGATTGTTGCCCTGCAGCCAGCACTGTTGAGGTCACACTTTCAATACTGTCTTCATTTTTGGGTCCCTCACTTGAAGAAAGACACTGAGGTGCTGGGGCATGTCCAGAGAAGGGCAGCAGGGCTGGTGAAGGGTCTGGAGCATAAATCCTATAAGGAGTGATGAAGGGGCCGGGGATTTTAGCCTGGAGACAAGGAGGCTTGGGGGGACCTTATGACTCTCTACAGCTGCCTGAAAGGAGGTTGTAACAAGAGGGGGTCAGATTTTCTCCCAGGTAACACAACAAGAAAAAAATGGTGTCAAGTAGCTCCAGAGGAGGTTTAGATTGGATATTAGGAATAAATTATTTTCTGAAACAGATGGAGGTCTGGCATTTGAAGACACTATCAAGGGAAAGGGTGGAATCATCATCCCTGTAAGCATTCAAAAGGCATGTCTATGTGGCACTTGGGGACATGGTTTAGAGGTTAGCGTGGAGGTGCTGGGTTAATAGTTGGGCTCAATGATCTTAGAGGTCTTTTCCAAACTGAAGGACTCTGTGTTTCTATGAAAATTATGTGTTTCACACTGTTTAGTTATGCCAGCTAAGCCTGTTTGGGGAAAGGCAGCTCCTGTCTGTCAGCCAGGAGAGGTGGGGGGTTTTGGTATGCTCAAGGCAGGATAATTGAGTATGTGACTGCAAAAGAGTTCATGTCAGTATAACTTGGATCAAAGGTATGGACTTGGAGCTAGTATTAATTGTAAGCAGTAGCTGCTCTCAATTAGGAGTAATTTTTTTTTTTAAATTAATAATTCTAGCTGCCACAATCACTCTGGAAAATCTTTTAAGCCTAGACTTAGTCTGAATTATGAGATTTCTGATAATAAAAAATCCCCATTACTGTTTGCTACCTTTTATAATATGATTTCATCAGTGCTTACTAACTAGAAGGGGTACAAGGGCAATGAAAGCCTGAGTGACAAATCAAATTAAAATACAGCATACACGGCATAAAACATGAAATTACCACACAGCTTTCTTTGTTTAGAGCTGCAGAATTAATTATCAAAGGTGTGTGAGATTTGTTTGTTGATTGTTTGCTTTCCATTTTTTTGGCCTGTGGCTCTTTTTTATGTGTGTGTGTCATGAGGGAACATATGAATTGTAAAGAAGGAACAAAGATTCATAGGGGAATGTTAGTTAAGATAGAGTTGAATGTTGTACTGAAACAGGAAGGATTCCCTTGTGTATGTGTGACCATTTCTGACTCTCTTTTTTAAATTAATGGCTCAATTTAAAAGTCTTGCTTACTTTCAGTTCTTTTTTTTTAATTAATTGCTTGTTTATAGAGAGAAATATTTTGTGAAATTATTAATTCAAGTGGTTTAAAATTGTATTTTTTCAGTGAATAAAATAATTTTAAATTGAAAAGCATTTTAAATTGAAAAAAAAAGATTAAAAGGAAAGAAATGAAAAGAATAAAAAGAAACAAATTAACTCAAACCTTAAACTATGTTGAATGTATGTTTTCTATATAATATGTAAGAAATATCATATGGAAAATGTGATACTTTAAACCCACAAAGAATTTATAATCTAACTAACTATAATCTAATTATAATCTAACTATAAGCTAATTTATAATCATAATCTCATATATTATGAAACTGCTTGGATATACTTTTACGGAAATAATTTTAATTAGGGTCAAAGTAATGCAGCAAGAAGCACAGAGGTAGAAAACATTTTTCTTTCCTTGTATAAATTATTTTTGGTTACATGGCTGGTTAAAATTATGAAATGAATAACCCACACCTGTTAAATGAAAATGGTTCTTGAAACAGAAGTAATTACTGTGCAGCTCCAATCTGAGTCATGGGTGAATGCATATGAAAACTTATGCTGATGTGATTCTGATATTGGTTTGCATGGCTTAATTTTTTTAAAAAATTAAATTCTCAAAAAAACACCATTAATTAGGATTGAATATAATTTTGCTCTATAGAATATTTATTTTATACAATGAAATTGCATTTGTTTTTCAAATAATACTATGTTATTTCATCTATGAAAACAAATTAAAAAGATGTTAAGATTATTCTCTAAGAATGCAATTACACTCTCTCATCTTCTAAAAGAAGATGGTTGTATGCAAAACGCTTGTTCAGAAGGAGCAAGCTTCCTCTACTTTGGTACGCATATAGTTGTGACCAGAAATTGTTTAGAGGCCTACTGACTACTACTTGAGACAAAAAAAACATGTGAGATCCTACCTTAAAATTTTAACATTATGCACAAACAAGTTCCAGTGAGATCTTACCTTAAAAATTTAACAATATGCACAAACAAGTTCCAGCTCCTAGGAATATGGTTTGACTCTAATTTAATTTTAGAGATGTAGCTTTTGAATGTAAAGTAGCCTATGACTAAAATACTACATACATAATTTATTTACTAAAAGAAATAAAAAAAGTCATACATTTCTTGTCAGCTTTGAAGTTTTAAGTCAGAAGCCTGACATTTATTGCTTTTTTCAATCCTTCCTTCCTTCCTTCCTTCCTTCCTTCCTTCCTTCCTTCCTTCCTTCCTTCCTTCCTTCCTTCCTTCCGCGCCTTCC